>BDRX01000094.1:6068-104370 GCA_003203535.1 Raphidocelis subcapitata | reverse complement strand
GGCGCGGCAGATGGGAGAGCAAAGGCGGGCCGGCAGCAGCGGCCGCGGCGCGCGCGCATCAAGCCGACCCCAGCCCCCAGCCCGCCCCTCACTGACCCCCCCCCCCAAACCCCTTCCAAACAAAACCCCAGCGCGTGCTACGGCGTTCTGCGCTTTGTGATGGAGTCTGGCGCCAAGGGCTGCGAGGTCATCGTGTCTGGCAAGCTGCGCGCCGCCCGCGCCAAGGCCATGAAGTTCAAGGTGGGCTTTGTTTAGGGGGCCGTTCATGGGCCTTTTGCGGCTGTTTGGTTCCAGAAACAACCCGGAAAGGGCGCGCTCTGGAGGCTCCTCTCAGCGCCGATCGAACTCCCCAACAGCCCCAACCGCTGCCTCCACCAAACCCGCACCCTCCCTGCCCTCCCCCAAACTCTGCCCAATCCCCAACCTCCCCCCAACCCCCAACCCCCAAACGCCTTCACCCCCAAAGGACGGCTACATGGTGTTCAGCGGTGACCCCGCCCGCATCTACCTCGACACCAGCGTGCGCCACGTGCTGCTGCGCCAGGGCGTGCTCGGCATCAAGGTGTGGGGAGGGGAGGGGCAGCCCGGGGCAGGGGCGGGCGCCGCTTTGGCGCGCAGCGGGGCCGCTTGCAGCGGCGGCGGCGGCGGCGGCACCGACGCGCGCGCCGCGTCGCCCGGGCTCGCGGCTAGGCCCGACGCGCCGGCGCCTACCCAACCCCCAACACCCACCACCCCCTTCTCAACGCCCTCTCCCCCCCTCAAAGGTGCGCATCATGAAGGACTGGGACCCCACCGGCCGCCAGGGCCCCAAGACGCCGATGCCCGACGTGGTCAAGGTGCACGAGCCCAAGGAGGAGGAGTCCTTCGGCGACAAGGCGCACAAGCACGACGTGGAGCTCTGAGCGGCGCCCAACGTCGGCAAGGGCTCTGCTGCGGCGGTTTGGCCGCGCGGGCTGGCGCCGCGCGCGCGGGCGCGCTCTTGCGGAGGCCCGCTTGCGCGCGCCGTGTAACGCGCCCGCCGGACCTGCTGCGGGGTGGGTTGGGGACTGGGGAGTGTGCGGTACTTGGGGCAGAGCCGCAGAATTTGGGGCCAAATGGGCGCGTGCGGCGCGGTGTGCGAGGGCGGTTAGGGCCGCGCCAGCAACGGGGCGGCGGCCGCAGCCCGGGACAGCAGCTGCCGCGTGCGCCGCTGGCGCGGCCAGCTCGCATCGGGCCGCCCGCGGGGCGCAGGATATGATCGGCGCCAATGCTGCGGTGCAGCAGCGCCAGCGGCCCCCGGCAGCTGCCGCCGCGTCAATGCTGCGGCTTCGGGCCATTCCGCAGGGCGCATTTGGTATCGGCCATTCCCTCAAATCGCTCCGTGGGCCAGTAGAGCACGAAGCGAGCTCGCCCCGCGCGAATTTAACCCGCGCTCCCGGCCCCGCGCCCGGCACCGCGTGCCCCCGCCAGCGCGCGGCGTCGCATTGGAATAAGGATCGAATCCGTAGTCCTCGAGCGTCTCCGCGGCTGGCGGCGGAATGCAGCAGCCCGAGGCGTTCAGCGGGGAGGAGGCCGGGGTCTCCGGCCAGCCGGCAGGACCGCTCCTGCCGCAGCAGGGGGCCGCCGAGCTGACCGGCGAGCGGATTTTCCCTTGCGTACGGCTACGCGGGCTGCCGTTCGACGTCAACGAGGACGAGATCAAGCTCTTCCTGGTGCGCGCGCCTTGGGAACGGGCTCCATTGGAGCGCGCGGCGCCCGCTGCAGAGAATTGAGAGGCCGCAGAGTGTGATGCGATCAGAGGGACCCGCGCGCTCGGCCCAGATCGATGCCGGCCCAGACCAGCGCGCCCGCGGGGCCGATCGCTGACGGCGCCCCGATCCCCCACGCGCCGCAGGATATGGAGCCGGTGGACGTGCTGCTAGCGAAACGGGACGGCCGCTTCTCTGGGGAGGCGTACGTGGTGCTCGCCGAGACGGCGCACATCCAGCTGGCCCTGGACAAGAACAAGTCCTACCTGGGGCGGCGCTACGTGGAGGTGTTCCGCGCCAAGAAGCTGGTGAGCGGCAGCGGCACCGACGGGGTCCGGGATGGGGGCGATCGGGCCGCGATTGAGCGGCCGCCGGGGGGGCGGCGGCGACCGCGCGGCCGAGGCGGGGCGCGGGCGCTGCAGCTTACGGCCTGCGCGCGGGCCGACGCAACACGCAATTGCATGACAAATCCGCAACAGGATTACTACAAGGCCGTGCTGGCGGAGGTGCTTGACATCACAGGGATGTCCCGCGGCCGCGGCGGCGCCGCGCAGGCGGCGATGATGATGGCAGCTGCAGCCGCCGGCGGCGGCGGCGGCGGCGGCGGCGGTGGCGGCGGCGGCGGCGGGTACGGCATGCAGCAAGGCGGCTACGGCATGGTGCGGTGTTTGGGTGCTTGGTCTGAGCGCTCGGGGCCAAAGCGGCGGCCGCTGGCAGAGGCGCCTGCGGCGGGCGGTCGGCGGCGTTGGAAGAGCACGCGTGCTTGCTGCTGTTGCCCCCGGGCAGACAAAGAAGCAGGCCCCAACCGCGCCTCCCACCCCGATCCCCTCTTGCCCTGCAGCCCTACGGCGGCGGCGGCGGCGGCTACGGCGGCGGCGGCTATTCCAACGGCAGCGGCTACGGCGGCGGCGGCGGCCACGCCGCGCCGCCCGTGCGCGAGGAGAGCAACGTGCTGCGGCTGCGGGGGCTGCCTTTCAGCGCCGGGAAGGATGACATCATCGCTTGGTTCGCCGACATAGCGGTGACGCCGCCCGCGCAGGAGGGGTGAGTCGCCGGCGGCGGCCGCGCCGGACGACTCGGCGGTTGCCGCGCTTTGCTTTGAACGACCCGTCGACGCTGACTCGTGGAATGCGCAGGCGTTGCTTTCTGAAAACGCCGCCGCAAGTGCGCGCGGCGATAAAGGGCAAACCCTGCGCGAGCCCAAGGCGCCCTGACCCCCCCCCCCCCCCCCCCCCCACCCCCCCCCCCCCCCCCCCCCCCCCCCCCCCCCGCCCCCCCCCCCCCCCCCCCCCCCCCCCCCCCCCGTGCCAAACAACCAACCCCCGACCCCCCCTCCCCCAGGGTTCACATCGTCACCGACGGCGGCCGCCCCAGCGGCATGGCCCTCGTTGAGTTCGCCACCCCCCAGGAGGCGCAGGCGGCCATGGCCAAAGACAAGCAGATCATGGGGACCCGCTACATCGAGGTGTTCATGTCATCCAGGGACGAGCTGCAGCGGTACCTGCCCAGAAGCTACTGAGAAGCTGCCGAGGGGGCCGCGGCCGGGGGGAGGCCCGGCGTTTCGGCGGGCGCGCGCGCTGTGGCGGCTGCCGCGGGTGCCCTGCGGGCTCCCGCCACGCCCCTGTGTCGGCTGGGCCGCCCCTGGTCGAGGCTCCTAACTTGCGCACCTCAATCGGTTGACTGGCAACTACCGCACGCGCCACCACCCGCACATGCATGCTAGCGTGACACGCGCGCGTGCGAGCGCGGCCGCACGGCCGGCCCGCGGGGGGCGTCCCCTGCGGCCGCGCGCCGCCCGCGCGCGCGCGCCGCGCGGCGGCCGGCGGCCCCGGCCGCTGCGCCCCGCGCTCGCGCGCGCACTTTCTCAGCACACCTCTCTCCCTTAGGAGGAGGAAGACCCTTACATTTGGCATATTCCACGGCACTGCGTTTTTCGCCCACCGAATTGAATCGAGTCGCGGCGGCGCACGGTTCCGGCGCGCAGCGCGGCGCCCCGCGCGCGCGCCGCTGCGCAGCGCGCAGCCCGGCCCCCAGCGCGGCCCGCGGCCACGCCGCGGGGGCGCGCGGCAGCGCCTGCGGCACGCGCCTTGCGGTGATGGTCCCCGCTACTCATTGCGCGGCCGCGGCAGCGCCTCGCCTGCCTCCGCCGCGCAAACGCACACGCGCGGGCGCGGCGCCGCGGCGCCCCTAGCCCGCCGCCCGCCGGCCCCTGCGCCGCCCCAAAACGGCCCAGCGGCGCGCCGGCCCGCTGCGAATGCCCAGCCCGTTTTTTCTACCTCGGCCTGCTGAGCGAGCCCAGTCTGTTTTGCGTCGCCCCGGCGCCTCGGCCCCCCCGCGTCCGAGGCGCGCGCGTGCGCGACCGCATCACTCCCCAAGAACGAGCGACCGCGAGGGCGGGAAGGCCGCGCGCGCCGCGCCGACCCCTCAAACGGAGTAAAGCACGCGACCCTTGGCAGGCTGCTGCTGCTGCTGCTGCTGCGTTGGGTCATTAACCCAGGGGCCGCTTGGAACAGTCGGATCACAGTCAGATCACTTTGGGGGGGGGGCTTTGACTCTCAAAGGGGGAGTCCCATCGAGCTTTGGGGGGTTGAACGCGGCCTTCGCGAGGGAAACCTTGCCTGCAGCCCTTAGCTTTCGCTGCCGCCGGCGGGTGGCTGCCTCCCACCCCCCACACCCCCCCGTCCGACGCGGTTCGGTTTACTGCGAGCGCACGCAGCCGGCCGCGTTGAGCTCGCGCCGTGGGGCGCTTCACCGTCGCCGGCGCCGCATCACTCATCAAGTCAACATCACACAGGGGGGCTGCGCAGGCCACTTCCAGCTACAACAAGCACTGTGTGTGACAATTCAGAGGCTCACGCCCTCGAGCGCCGCCTGCGCGCGGATCCACTCGGCAGTGGCATCATCTGCCGCCTGGTCCAAGCAAGTCTCCTCGTCCCAGGGGCAGGGCGGCTGCTGGGCGCGCGCCCACTGCAGCAAGGCCAGGTGGCCGCCCCTAGCCGCTGCAGCGCAAGTCTCCTCGTCCCAGGGGCAGGGCGGCTCCTGGGCGCGCGCCCACTGCAGCAAGGCCAGGTGGCTGGTCCTGGCCGCTGCGCTGCAAGTCTCCTCGTCCCAGGGGCAGGGTGGCTGCTGGGCGCGCGCCCACTGCAGCACGGCCAGGTGGCCGCCCCTAGCCGCTGCAGCGCAAGTCCCCTCGTCCCAGGGGCAGGGCGGCTGCTGGGCGCGCGCCCACTGCAGCAAGGCCAGGTGGCCGCGCGCGGCGGCTGCGCGGCAAGTCTCCTCGTTTCAGGGGCAGGGCAGGTCCTGGGCGCGCGCCCACTGCAGCACGGCCAGGTGGCCGCCCTTGGCCGCTGCCCAGCAAGTCCACTTGTCCCAGGGGCAGGGCGGGTCCTGGGCGCGCGCCCACTGCAGCACAGCCAGGTGGCCACCCTCGGCGGCTGCGCTGCAAGTGCGCTCGTCCCAGGGGCATCCCAGCGCAAGTGCGCATCGCAGCGCCTCGAGCTGGCCGCCAGCCGCCGCTGCTTTACAGTGGAAGGTGGCAGCGTCGTCCAGCTTGGCCAGCGCCCACCTCAGCGCAGCAAGGTCGCCATTGAAGGCGGCGCGCGCAGCCGCGCGCCGTCGCTGCTGTCGCGTTAGCTGCGGCCACGCCTCCTGCAGCGACCACAGCGGCACTGCTGAGAAGTGTTTGTGGCTGACATATTTAACCTCCTCCTCCTACTCCCCCTCCCACTCCCCCTCTTCCTCGGCGTGTGGAACGCCGCAGCTCCCGCTCCCGCTGCGTCGCGCAAAGATCTGTTGAGGCTCTGGCCATCGCTCAGCTGAGCAGCGCAGCGTGGTGCCGGCCGGACTACTCGGGGCCCTGGCTGACACTGCCGCTTGCGTGGGAAACTCTGCCCCGCAGCCCACCTCCCTCCGCCGCCAATCAGCTGCCTCCCGAGTCCCGACCTCAGACTCTGACGCATTCTTTGTTACAGCGCCGCCGCCCGACTGCCGGTAGCCTTTTGCGGGGGCCGACAATCGCCGCCGCCCCTCGCGCCGCTCAGTCGGGTCGCCGCGCGCCAAGCCGGCCGGACCGCGCGCCAAGCCAGCCAGACCGCCTGCCAAGCCGGCCGGACCCGCGCCAAGCCGGGGCGGCCACGGCCGTGACCCGCGACAGGGCTCCGCGCCCCGAACAAGACCGGTCAACCGCGGTCAAAGCGCCGGCCGTCACAGGGAGTCCTGGATTGCCTGGTTTATGTCCGCCTGCGTGGCGGGGTCCGCCAGCTCCCAGTCCAGGGGGTTTTCTTTTTGGGGGGAGGGATGGGGATTTGCGGCGCCGGGGGGTTTGCGTTTCAGTGCGGGGTGATGCCTTCACGCGTGTCCCGGCGCCGTGGTCCCCGCTTGTGGCTCCCGCCCCTCAACGCGGCCGCCCGGAAAGCCAGCGCGGAGCGCGCGGCCGCGGTCAAACCCCCCGCCGCTCCGAGCAGCGCCTTGGCCGCCCCTCCCTTGGCTACCCCGCCTCCGGCGCAGCACCGCGCGCCCGCGAGCACGCGGACACGGTAGGCTCTCGGCCGCACAAACACACACACGGAAAGCCAAAGGGCCACCCACCCAGGTAGGCATTAATGTCGGGCTCCTCCTTGCCGTAGTCGTACTGACGGGCCTCGGCGGCCTGGGGGCGGGGGTGGGTGGGGCGTTGACTTGGTTTGGTTTGGTTTGGTTTGGTTTGGTTTGGTTTGGTTTTGGTTTAGTTTTGGTTTGGTTTTGGTTGGGTTTTCGGGAGTGTCCCCCCAGCAAGTGAAACAAAACCCGCCTGCACCGCCAGCAAAGCAAAGCTTCCCCCCACGCCCGACCAACCCACCAGTGACATGTCTGGCTCCAGCCCAAAGACGGTGGGGCGGTAGGGGTGGCCGTTGATGGCCTCGGACACCTGCGCACGCGGGGTGGGGGTTTGGGGGCGTTTTGGAAACGGTTTCAGTGCCCTGGGGGAGGCTGCCCTTCTTTGGCGCGCCGCCGCGCGGCTCGTTGCCATGTTGGGGGGGGGGGGCTGGGGGCCTTTGCTGCGCTTTAGACAACCCGCGACCCGGCAGACGCCCTCCCAAAAAAGCGGAAGCCCCCCGGCCGGCCGAAGCGCGCACGCGCGCGCACGCGTGGTGAGCTCCAAAGGCGGCCTCTGCGCCGCAGGGAATGTGTAACAAACAAAAAAAATCACAAACCTGGTCGATGTTCCACCCCTGCTGGTAGGCCCACCCCACGTCGCAGGGCGACCGCCACTCGTCGGGCCGAACTATCAGCGGCGCCAGCCGGTCGTCCAGCAGCTCCAGCTGCACGGGCCAGCGGTGGAGGCCGCGCTGGCGGACCCTGTGGATTTTGACCTTGACCTGCGCGGGGGTTGGGGGTTTGGGGGGGGGTTGGGGTTTCCTTTTATTCGGTTTTGCTCGGTTTGCTGGGCTTACTTTTGCTTTTGCACGCTTTCGTGGCGCACGCACGCCCTCTGCATCGCACTGCAACCGCACCAGTGTACCACCCAACCCCAAGCCCAACCCCAAACCCCAAAACCCCCAAACCCGGTGTCAACTGCCACCCGCCTGCGTCCCCGGCAGCAGTTCCTCCATCACCGCCGGCCACTGCTCCTCCAGTATAGGGATCAGCCTGGGGGGTTGGTTGGGGGGGTGGGGGTGGGAGGGGGTTTCTCCCGCCAAGCCAGACGCGCAGGGGGCGGAGCAGCCGGCTGCCGACCGCGCTTCAGCCCTGGCGCACAGCCCCGAAAGCCCACCCGCCGCCGGACGCCCCCTGCATCAGCCGCCTCACAACGCCCCGGCCCAGAGGCAGCGGCTTGCCAACCACCCACCCACCCCCACCCCCCAAAAAGCCCCCCACCCACCCACCCACCCACCCACCCCAAAAAAGCCCCCCACCCCAACCCCCCAAAAGCCCCCCACCCACCCGTCCCACTCGCATACAAAGTCGATCTGAGCGCCGTGGTACAGCCAGATGTCCGAAACGATGCCGTCCACCACCATCCCCTCCTGCAGCCCCTCGAACGCAAAGCGCCAGGGCCACTCCTCCTCGGGGTGCATTGGGGTGGGCCACTGCCCCTCGAGCTCCTCAAACACGGGTACCTTCTCATTCACCGACCAGCCGTCTGCGCGCGGTGCCCGTTTTGGGGGGTTTTGGGGCGGTTGTGGTGTGGGCCGAGTCGAGCTTTGGGTCTTTGCCGAGGGGGGGTCTGGCTTGGGAGCTCTGCAGGGTTAAAAGCGGCGTGCGGTCTGGGCAAGGGGGCGTCCTTCCGCCCTTGCCATTGCCGGTAGTGCTGGCGGTTTGCGCCGCGCCGCGGCAGCCTCCCAAGTCCCAACACCACCCGCAAAGCCGCACAGCGTGTCACGCCGGCCCTCCGCCTCCCCAAACACCCAATCCAGCGCCCCCCCCCCACCCGGCGGCGTGTGGAACCAGTAGGCCGTGTCCGCGATCGAGATCTCATCCGACTGCTGCTCTTCCACCACGGTCCGCCGGATCCGCTGCTCCAGGGGCCCCCTCTTTGCGTCGTAGACCGGGAGGGTGTCGACCTCTATGTACTCTGGGTTTGGCTCCATGCCCTTTTTCATCTCCCGGGCCCGGTCGTCGTGCTCCCAAACCTCCTTCTGGGTGTTTGTGATGCGCGGCGGGGCGGGGCCGGGGGCGGCGCGGCGGCCGGGCGCTGCGGCGGCGGGGAGGGGGCGGCGGCGTTTGGGCGGCGTTTGGGGAGGGGCGGCGTTTGGGAGGGGTGGCTGCCCGCTTTGAGGCCGCCGATGCGCGGGGCCGCCGCAGCCGCTGCTGCCATCGGACGGTAGCCGCGGCGGGCGCGCTGCTGCTGCCGCAGCCGGCCAGCCCGCAGCGGCGGCGGCGGTGTCGAGCGGCGGCGGCGGCAGCGGCGCCGCGGTTCGCCGCACCTCTCCGGCGGCTGGCGGCGGCATAGGCAGCCGGTTGAGAGGTGCTCGCCGTCAGGTGCGTCCGCCCCCTCGCAGCCATTGCGTTGGCCTGCCCCAGCGCGGGACTCATTGCCGCTGCGATCTGGCAGGCCCGCTGGAGGCGTATGGGGTACGCGGGCAGTCCTGTAATGCAGTCCGGCGATCGGTGGGGCGTTCCCGGGACTGGGCAGAGCCCACGGGGCTGCGTGGGAAAAGGGGTCGAGGCACCGGTGCCTGGCTGGCCGGCGGGCTTCTTGGCTCTTTGCCCGCTTCTTCCACAAACATTGCACACCCCCTGTTCATTGTCGATGCTCTCGCGCACCCGCATGACCTAGACCAGTGGCCTTGGGGCTCCGTCGACCGCCGCACGCACGCACGCAGCAGCAGCGGCGCAGCACGCCGCGCCACAGACATCGCGCTCGACGACCAGGCAGAGGGAGCCCCCTCAACGCAGCCGCAGCGGCCGGCGGCGCGGCAGCAGCATGCGGGAGAGGTGGGCCGCCTGCAGCAGAGGCGCGGGCCCCGCCAATCAGCCCTCGCCCGGCAGCGCCGGCGCGCCACCCCCGCCAACCCCAAAGCCCCGCCCACCCAAACCCCTTCCCCAAACCCCCGCCACCTGCCCCCCCACCCCGAGCAGGCAGCAGGCCAGCGCGCACGCCGCCGCGGCGGCCGCCCCCGCGGCCTCCTCCTCCGTCTTCGTCGACGCCGTCACGGGCCGCCACGCCAGCCCCGCCGGCCCCGCGCCGCTGCTCGCGCGCCGCCGCGTCGTCTTCTCGTCTTCCTGCGGCTACGCGTACGACGCGGCCGTCGAGGACCCCGGCCGGACGGCGCTGGCGGGGTCCAATTCGCGCTTCTCCCTGCCCTCCATAGCCCTCCGCGTGCGGGACCTGCTCGGCGGCGCCGCGGGCCCCGCCGCGGCGGCGCTGCGCGAGGCGGCGGCGCGGCTGCCGGCGCTGCCGACGGTGCCGGGGCGGGGCGGGAGCAGCGAGCAGGAGCGGAGAGGGTAATCAAATGACTCAACCCCCACTCGCCGTGTTGCGTCACTTTGTGTGTGTCGAGGCAGGCATGGGAGTGGCTATGGGGGGGAGGGATAGCACCTGCAGTTCTGTGGCGGAGGGTGCAGCGAACCCCGTCCGCCCCCCGCTGCTGCACGAACCGCCGGCTGCTCGGGAATTGCTGACCTGGCATTTGCCAGCTGGCGCCACTGATCTGACGGACAGCACTGATCTGCGGGAGCAGGGTCGAGCCAGTCAAAGAGGCTGGGGTTTTACAGCCAATGGCCGTCGCGATTCCAAATCGTGGGCCGCTTTTTCCCAAGACAGTTCCAAAGGCGGCGTGGGGCCCGCACCACTTGGCAGTCCTGCGGTCAAAAAGGGAATGGGAGGGCGCCGACCAATTCGGCTGGGCGGGGGGCGCTACTCGAGAGTGAACGCCGCGGCGGGCCCCCCCGCAGCGCCGCTGCCCTGCGGGCCGGCCGGCTCCCGGGCGCGCTGCTGCTGCTCCCGCTGCCGCCCGCTGCCCGGCCCGCCGTCGAGGCCGCCGCCGCCGCCGGGCCCGCCAAGCCCGCCGCCGGGGCCGGGGGGCGGGGAGCCCCCAGTGCTTGCCGTGCTGGCGCTGAGCTCAATCGACGCCCGCGCGCGCGCGCCCGCCGCCTTGCCGCCGCGCGGCCGCGCCGGCGCGCGCGCGGGCGGGGCGGCCTCGGGCCCGCGGGGGCGCGTTGATATGGGCAGCGCGGGACCGCCGCCGCCGCCGCCGCCGTCCAAAAACGACCCAAACCCGCCGCCGCCGCCGCCGCCGCCGCCGCCGCCGCCGCCGCCGCCGCCGCCGCCGCCGCCGCCGCCGCCGCCGCCGCCGCCGCCGCTGCCAGGCGCGGCGTCCGCCGCGGCCCAATCGTCCCCCGGCCCAAAGCCCCAGCCCTCCTCCTCCTCGCCGCCGCCGCCGCCGCCGCCCGCGGCGCCGCCGCCGCCGCCGCCGCCACCGCCGTCTGGGGGCTCCCCCCGGTGGTGCGCCCCCGGCACCTTCTCCTCCCCCGCCAGGTTGCCGGCAAAGAACCCCGCCAGGATGAGCGCAGTGCCCCCCAGCGTCATCGCCGCCGTCCGGCCGCCGGAGAGCCACTCCGCGCGCCCGAGGGCCGCCTCCACGGCGGCGGCGATGGGGATCTGGACGGACAGTCCGAGGGTGGCGACTGTGGGGCCGAGGAGCAGCACGGCGTGGGCCCAAAGGTAGTCTGAAAAGGCATAGTTGAGCACGCCTGGGGGGCGGGGTTTCGAGTTTTTGGGCGGGGAGTTGGGAGTTGGGCAGGTGGGGGGGTGGGGTTGTAGAGCATGCTGTGGGTTTGTGATTTTTTTTGCCGGCGTCCTGCATGGGTGTGAGGTGGGGCTTGTTTCCTGCGCGCGCGCGCGGGTGGCGCGGACCATCCAGCGCGCACTTTCGCAGAGCCCCACCCCCAAAGCAATCGAAGCCGCGAAAACAGCGGCGCTCCCGGCGCTCCCCCGCCCCCTTGAGCGCGCACCCTGCAGCAGGATGAGCCCCAGCGCCTCCCCCGAGACCCCCGCCAGGCTCAGCGCGCCCCCCGCCGCCATGCCCGCGAGCACGGGGCCGAACAGCAGCGTGCAGAACAGCCCGACGTAGCCGAAGAAAAGGGCGACATCTGCCTCGTCGTCGTCGGGCAGAGCCCTTCGAAGAACGATCGTGTAACCGGCGTAGAGCGCCGCCGACGCGAGGCACAGCAGGTCCCCCCAGGCGCTCCGGCCGCCGGGCGCCCCCGCGGCTGCTGCTGCGGCGGCGGCCGCGGCGGCTGCAGCGGCGTCGGGCGAGGCGCCGGCGGCCGCGGCAGAGGGGGAGCCGTCCGAGCCGCCACCGGCGAGCTCGTCCGAAAGCGTTACTAAAACGGTGCCTGCGGGTTTGTGCGAATTTGGGGCCGAAATGGGGGCGGAACGGGGCGGTTTGACCGGGCGGCAGCAAGGGGTCGGACTTGCCGGCCCGGTTCGCCGCGGGCGGACGGCGCGGGCGCGCGCGGCCGCCGCCTCAAACCCGCGCCCGCGCCTGCTCACGGCCGCCGCGGCCCCGGGCGCGGCGTCCAACGCACGACGCACACCGGCAACGCACGCAGCACTCCCCTCCCCTCCCCGCCGCCGGCGCCCACCCCCGATGCAGGCGGCGACAGACAGCAGCTTGGCCGCCGTGTAGGGCTCCCCCAGGAACGCCATCGACATGGCAAACGTGAAGAGGCTGCTGGCAGAGCTCAGTATGGTGTTTGATGTGACGCTAGTCATAGAAAGGGAGATGTTGAAGGCCAGCTGGGCGCCGAACCACAGGAGGAAGCACTGGGAAAGGGGGGGCGGCGGGGCGGGTTGTGGGTGAGGGGGTTGTTGGGGGGCAGGCCGGCTGGGCAGGGAGTGGGTGAGGGGGTTTGGGGTGACAAAGGTTGTTGGGGGGCAGGCCGGCTGGGCAGGGGGTGGGTGAGGGGGTGGGTGGGGCGGGGGTGGGGCCGGCGCTTTTCGCGGCCAAGGGGGCCAGTCCTCCCTCCCCGCCCCTTGAGCTTGGAGCGCTGACGTGGGTTGAGGTGCCTAGAGCCGTGCCGCACAAAGCCCACAGCCAAAAGGCGCCAAACCGGGTGCGTCCAAACGCGGCTGCCCCCCACTTCCCGCAAACCTGCGCCGCCGCGAACGCCGCCTCCTTCTCCCCCTGCCGCTGCGCCGCCTCGTCGCCGCCGCGCGCCGCCCCCGGCCCCGCGCCGGCCGCCGTTGCCGCCGCCGCCTCGGCCTCTGCGGCGTCCAAATCCGCACCAAACGCGCCGCCGCCGCCGCCGCTGAAGCTGCCGCCGTCGCCGTCGCTGCCGCTGAACGCGCGGCGCGCGGGGCCGCCGCCGCCGCCGCCGCCGCGCGCCAGCTCATCCGGCGGCACCGGGCTCAGAGCGGTGTACTGCGCCCCGCGCCTGCGGTGAGGGGGAAGGGGCCGGGGCAGCGGGGTTTGATGCGCCGGGGCGGGGCAGGGCGGGCCGGCGGCGGGGGGGGGCCTCGCGTGCGGGCGGTCGGCGCTGCGAACGATGCGCGCCGCATACCAACGCGCCCCCCCTCCCCCCGCGCACCGCCGCTCCATCCATTTGACGATCCACCGCTTCCCGTGCACGATGGGGAGAAAAAACGTGAACACGCTGGTCGCCAGGTAGGTCAGCAGCAGCGGCGGCGCGTGGACCGGGCTCGCGCCGGGCCGCGTGCTGACCAGCGCCGCCGAGAGGAAGGAAGCTGCCACCCAGATCACCGCCGTCGCGAAGATCAGGACCAACCCCAGCGCGCGCGCGCCGAGCGGGCGGCCCCCGCAGGACAGCCATGCGAACGCCTGAGCGGGCATGGCGGCGCGGCGGCGCGGCCGCGCGCGCCGCCGCGGGGGTATGCGGCGGCGGGGATCGCCTCAGGAGGGCGGCGGCTGGGCTGGAGGGGCGATGGATGGCGCGCCGACAGCGCGCGCCGTGGGGGCCACCGCGCCGCTGCGGCGCGGCAGGCAGCGCGCGCTGCAGCGGCAGCGGCGCGGCCGGGCCGCGAGCCCGCGTCGGCCGCAGGAGGCCGCTGCGCGGCCCCGGATTATCCTTTATGAGTTCCCTGCCTCTCCCTCGTTCTTTTCGAGCTGCTGGAGCGCGCGCAGGCGCCTCGACCAAGCGCAGGGCCGGCCACGGGAGGCCGCGTGTTTGGTTCTGAGCGTTTTGCCCGAGAATTCGGGATCCAAACTGCACCGGGAACACTCTGCGTTTGGCGCTGCTACGCCACGGCCGCGCTCTTTGACGCACGGCAGCAGGGCGCGCGTACCTGCGACGGAGCCACCCGCCGCCGCCGCCGGCAACAGCCCCCCCCCCCAAGCCCCCCTCGGGCCCGTCACTTTCTGAGACTTTACAAGAATATCGGGGGCACACACACACAGCTCGATAGCAACCCCGCCGCCGCACCGCCGTACCGCCGACCGCCTCACAGGCAGGCGGCCGAGCTCGGCAGGCCGGCCCGCCGGCGGCGCGCCAGTCGCGCGGCGTCACTCCCGCTTGCGCGGCTTGCGCCGCGGCGCGCCGAACAGCGCCAACGCCATCACCACCACCGCGGCGCCGCTGCCGATGAGGACGCCCCTCTGCAGCGCCGGCCCCAGCAGGGGCGCGCGCCTCTCGGCGCAGCGGCGCGGGTGCAGGTGGGCGTCGATCTGCGGAGAGGGGGGGTTGGCGTTTCGGGGCAGGGGGGCCGCGTAAGGGCCCAGGGGCGGCGCGGGCTCGGCGGGGAGAAGGTCTTCCGCGGTTGGCTTCGGGGGACTTGGAAACCCCAACCCCCCCGCGCGGCCCTCCCGAAAGCCCCCGTCCGGCTGCCGGGGAGGCCCTTTCCCCTTCCCCCCAGCCGCGCGCCCCCGCGCCTTTCTGCAGGCCTCCAGAAAGGCCTTGCCCGCCAGCTCAATCGCCGGGATGAGCTCCGCGGCCTGGCCGTGGCGCAGCTCGGATGCGTGCAGCACGGCGGAGCGCCACAGCCCCACGAGCTGCGCGTTTGCGTTTCGCGTTTGCGGTTACGGGTACGTTTGCGTTTGCGTTTGGTTTTGATGTAGTATGTAGTATGTGGTTGTGCGCATTTCTGTGTGTTTTACGCGGGCTTATGAGACTATGCTGCGCGCTGCAAAGTCCTCTGAAACGCACCCACACAAAGCCACCCACAGCGCAAAAACACACAGCACCCAGATCACACAGCAACGCACAAGGACACGCACAAAAGCACCCACAACCGCAACCACCGCCCACCTGTGAGTAAAGCGACAGCGCGTCCCGTACAGTCGGCGCGACCTCCTGCAGCCGCGCGTGCGCCGCCGGGCCGGGCGCCTCGTCGGCGAGCAGCGCGACGCCGGCGGTTACGGCGGCGGCGGAGGCGTCGATGGCGTCCAGCACCAGGGACCTTGTTTTGTTGGGGGTTGGGGGGGGTGGGGCGTTTGGGGGGCATTTTGAGGTGTGGGGGAGGTTGCGGCGGAGGTGAAGGAGTCAATGGCGTCCAGCAGCAGGGAAGCAAGCCGCAAATCAAACCCCGAAGCGGGCCCCACCTGTGCAGCGAGTCGATGTGCAGCTGGCTGTAGGCGGTGCCGGTGGAGGTCCAGCTCAGCGGGTGGGCGCCCACACTCCACAGCCAGTCGTGGGTCACCAGGCGGGACCTTTTGTTGGGGTTGGGGGATTGGGGGTTGGGGTTGTAGGGGGGGATTTGGGGTTGGAGGGGGCGCGGAGGGGAGGGGTTTGGCCGTGTGGGGCGGCCGGCGGGCTGGGCAGGCGGCGGCGCGGTAGGGAGGGGGGGAGGGGGGCCCGGGGGGCGGTACACAGGGGCACTGCGCAAAGGGCTCAGGGTTTAAGGAGGGCTGGGGGTTACTCACTGCGGGTGGTACCCCAGGTGTGGGGGCAGCGCCCCCCCCAGGTACTGAAGGGTGGCCGCCAGCGCGTGCCGCATCGGCGACAGCGGGCGCGGCAGCAGCGCGCCGCCGCACATGAAGCCCGTGGGGTGCTCGTCCTGCGCGCGCGCGTTGCGGGCCGGGCGCGTCGCGGGGCGCGCGCTCGTCTCAGTTGAGTGTACTTTTTGCGATTGAGGGGGAGCCGTACCGCGGGGGTGGTTGGGGGGCCAGCGCCGGGCGCGCTTGCCCGCGCGGGTGCAGGCAAGCGCCGTCCGCGCCGCCCCAAGCCCCAATGCGCCGCCGCGTTTGGCCGCGTTTGACCGCGTTTGACCGCGTTTGACCGACCTGGTTTGCCGCGTTTTCGAAAATGACCACCATGTCGTCGAGGGCGCGCGCGTTGTAGTGCTCGTCGATCAAAACGGGCGCGTCCCTTTTTGGGGGGGGGGGTTTGATGGGGTTTGCGGGGTTTTTGGAGGGGGTTTCGCGGGCGGCTTCTTCAAGAGGCGGCTCACGAGCCCCCAAACGCGGCATGCGGATAATGGATGTGCGATCTGCGGCAAAACAGGTAAAACGCCCTTGCGGGCTCCACGCAATCGCGCCACACGCCCTTTCCAAGTTCAAACACAACGCCAGCTGTCCCCCCCCCTAAAAAAACCCAGCCATCACGCCCCAATGCACCTGTCGAGGTTGAACACAAACACGGGCACCTCCAGCGACGCGTGCGGGTCCGCCCCGCGCCGCCGCGCCGCGCCGGGCGCGGGCTGGAAGCGGCGGCGGAGGCGGGCGGCGAGTTCCGGGGAGTCGATCCAAAGGGCCTCCTCTGGGGGGTTTTTGGGGTTTAGGGTTGGGAGGGTTGGGGGGTTTCAGGGTTTGGGGTTTAGGGTTGGAGGGGGGGGGGGGCGGCGAGTTCTGGGGAGTCGATCCAAAGGGCCTCCTCTGGGGTTTTTTGGGGGATTGGGAGTTTCAGGGTTTGGGGTTTGGGGCTTGGGGGCTGGGGTTGCTGCCAAGGTGGCGCGGTCACTTCCCCCTTTTGCTCCCGCACCAAACCCCCCTGGACCCTACACCCCACACCCCAAACCACCCCACCACCCTATGCCTAGACCCCGCGTGCCTAGGGTTTAGGCCTGCGCCAAGCCATAAGCCCCGCGCCCCGCGCACCAAACGCGGCCCCGCCGTGGCCCGCCCTGCCGTCCGGCGCCGCCCAGAACCGCGCCGCGTTGGGCACGTGCACAAACGAGGTGCGCAGGCTCGAGGAGAACGCCGCGGCGAGGGGGGGGTCGTCCAGCAGGTTCAGCTCAGAAACGGAAAAAGTGAACTTTTGGCGCGGCAGCGCGAGGCGCAGGACCTGGGGGGTTTTTGGTTGGGTTTTAGGGCTGGGGTCGAGGTTTGGGTTTAGGGTTTAGGGTTTAGGGTTTGGGTTTGGGGTGGGGCAGGGCTTGCAGTAGCAAGCGGCACGCGGCAGCGTCGGCGGGGGTGCTGGGGGGTCTTGTGCATATTGGGCGGGGGCCGGGGGGGGGGGGCACACATGCGGGTTGCTTGGGGCACCCTGGGCTGCTGCTAAACCCTAAACCCTAAACCCTAAACCCAAAACCCTAGCTCTGGGCTGACTCCCGCACAACAAAAGCCCGCTCCTGAGCCACGCGCCTGCTCCTGGTAGCGCGCCACGTCAAAGTGCACCCCGCGCGCCCTAAAGTCCCCCAGCACGCGGCTGTTGTCCGCTATCACGTGGACGGTGAAGTGGACCTGGTTTATCATGGGTTTGGGGGTTTGGTTGTTTTGGGGGCTGTTGTCCGCTATCACGTGGACCGTGAAGTGGACCTGGGGTTTGGTTGTTTTTGGGGGTGGGTGAGAAAGGGAGACGCCTTGAAAACAGCCCCGAAGCGGACAGGATGGGTTATAAACCCCAACTCGCTCAAAAGCCAACCCCTCCCCCCTTGAAACCACCCCAAAACCGCCCCAAAACCGCCCCAAAACCGCTCCAGTGAACCGCCCCGAAACCGCCCCTCGCACGTTTGCCGCGTACGGCGACGCCGCGCCCTCCAGCTGCCCCCCCCGCCGCCACGCCACCGCCGGCGGCGCGACGACGTGCCGCAGGCCCCGCGACAGCACGTCCGACAGCGCCGCCAAAAAGTGCTCCCGCGCGCGCGCCTCGGCGTCGGTCACGCCTGTTTTTTTTTCATTTTCGCTTTCGGAGGGGGGCCGCGCCGCCGCCCCGCGCCGGCGCCGGCGCCGGCGCCGGCGCCGGCGCCGCAGCAGCCGCTGTCCTTTCGCCTTCTCGGTTCCTCAAGCGCCCGCCCCTCAGAACCAGCTTGGTTTGCGGTTCCTCTGCTTTGGGTCGAACCCTACTCTGGACTGTTTCAACCACCCCGCCCCCCACCCACCTGGCTGCGTGTCCTCTGCCTCTTCGAGCCCGAAGATGTCCCAATGGTGGGGCCTGAAGGAACGGACCTGGCTGGCCTGGGGGGGGGGAGATTGGGGGGGGGATGTTGGTCGGCGTTGGGGGGGGGGGGTTGGGGTTGGGGTGGTTGGGGTCGGGGTTGCACCCCCTGGAATCCCATTGCCGCTTCAAGGCGCCCCTCCCAACGCCCCAAACCCCACCGCCCCCACCGCCCAAAAGGCCCCACCGAGTGCTGAGTCGCCGCCTCCAGCTCGTGCCGCAGCTCCAGCACCGCCTTGCGCGCGTCGGCGCAGGCCACGGGGGGGTTGACGATGCCCTGGGGGGGGGGTTTGGGGGTTTGGGTGTTTTGGGGTTTGGAGGTTTTGGGGTTTGGGGGGTTTGGGAGTATTGGGGTTTGGGTTGGCAAATCATGACACAGGCAGAGGGGTTGACGATGCCATTTCGGGGTTTGGGGGTTCGGGGTTTGCGCGGGTGCGGCCCGCGGGTGCGGCCCGCGGGTGCGGCGCGCGCGCGCCTCACGTTGCAGTGTGTGAGGGCGAACTCCTCGTACACATCCAGCTCCGCCTGGAAGAGGGCGATCTGGGTGAAGGGGGAGGGGCGGGGGCCGGTGGGAGGTGAGGGGGCAGAGGCCTGGAAGAGGGCGATCTGGGTAAAGGGGGGGAGGGGCGAGGTGGGAGGTGAGGGGCCGCTGGGCAGGGTAGGGCGGTGGGAGGGGAGCGGGCGTTGGGCGAAACGCAAGCTCGACGGGAGCGGCCGGAACGGCCCCGTGCGCCCAACTGGAGCCGCGCCGAGAGGGGCGCGGCCAGTCCCCCCAAAACAACAGCCAACGGGCTGAATCACCCCAGCCTTTGCAACCCCGCCCCTGGTGCAACACGGCACGCCCCCAAAAACCACACGCCCCCATACACCACGCGCCCGCAAACACTGAAACGCAAAACGGCCCAAAACCGCCCGCACCTCCGCCTCCCTCTCCTCCTCCTCCTCCGCCCGTTCCTCGTCCTCCTCCCCCCCCGGCCGCCGCCCCCTCACTGCCCGCTCCATCGACGCCGCGTGCGCGCGCGCCTGCGACGCGGCGGCGAGCCTCGCCTCCTTCTTCGCGTCGAGCTCCCCCCGGAGCTCCCCCTCGCCGTCGCCGACGGCCGCGCGCGCCTCGCGGGCCGCCTCGCGCGCGTCCGAGGCGGAGGCAAACACGCGGGAGACGTCGGGGATGGTGCTGGGGGGCGGGTGGCGGGGCGGGGCGGGTGCGGCGCACGTTGGGGGCTCGGCGAGCGTTCGGCGCGTTCAGCCGCTGAGGTGGCACGCCACAGGTCGAAGTTGGGGCCAGGGGGCGGGGTCAACCCCGGCCAAAGGCCCTGCCAAAAGCGCGGCTGAGCCACGGTCAAAGCCCGGTCAAAGCGCGGCCAAAAGCGCTCCCACGCGTCCACGAAGACGCCGACTCCCCCCAGGGCCGGCCCCAGTCCGGCCGGTCAAAGCGCGGTCAACAAATCGCGGTCAAAGCGCGGTCAAAGCCAGGCAGGCCCACCCGTCCACGACGACGCCGTCTCCCCCCAGGGCCGGCCCCCAGTCCGGCCGGTCCGCCGCCAAGTCCAGCAGCAGCCACCGCCCCCGCGAAACCCAGGCCGGGGTGAGGCAGTCCTGGAGCGGGTGGCCGGCCAGCCACTTGGGGTTGTGGACTGGGGGTGGGGGGTGGGGGGAGGGCGTCGGGGGCGGGGCAGGCGGGGCGCGGGTGAGTGCGGCGCGCGGGCGCGGGACCGCTGGGGGTGAGGGACGATGGCCGAAAGCCAGGAACCCCCCCCCAAAAGCCAAAGCCGGGTGGGGGGAACGGGGTGCGCACCCACTAAAGGCTAGGGTTCAAACCCTAAACCTAAACCCCCGCGCCCTAAACCCACAGTGCTCGGGCGGCAGCGTCAGCGTCGCGGCCAGCAGCTGCGCCGTCTCGCTCTTTGAGCGCTCCCGCAGCAGCGCCACCGCGCGCGCGACGGCGAGCGCGCCGCGGCGGTGGGGCCCTATTGCTTTCAGCAGCTTCCGGCGGTGCGCCTCCTCGGCTTCCAGGTAGGTCTGCGGTACAGGGGGGGGTGGTTGGGGGTTGGGGGTGGTTGGGTGTTGAAGGGGGGAGGCAGTACGGTGGGGGTGGCGGTTGGGGGTCATGGGGGGCGGTACGGCGGGGGTGGTCAGGGTGGGGCTGGTCGGAGGTTTGGGGGGGGGGGGGGATACGACGGGGTTGGGGGGGGGGGTACATTTCAGAGGGCCAGGCGGGCGGGCGGGCGGGCGGGTGCGCGCACCTGCGCCCGCTTGGCCCACTCTGAGCCCTCCGCCTCCGCCCCCCCGACAGCGAACTTCGTCGTGCGGTGGCTCCAGCGCGCCAGCAGGCCGGGGCCGGACCCGGCGCCGGCGCCGCGCGGCGGCGCGGGCTCGCCGTCCCAGTGGCTGAGCGGCAGGCTGCGCAGCGCCTCCACCTGTCGGGGGGGTCCGTTTGAACGGAGGGAGGGAAAGAGGGGCGGCGTTTTGGCAATCTTGGCGCAGCGCGCAGCAGCACGCAGCATGCAGCACGCAGCACGCAGCTCGCAGCACGCAGCACGCAGCAACCCGCCCCTCACCTCCTCCTTAGCACACGCACACACACCAAAAACCCCAACTCCCCCCCCCCACCTCCTCTTGCAGCATCTCCACCTCCTCGGAGCTGAACCCCGCCCTGAAGCCGTAGCCGTGGTGGTCCGGCCGCTGGGGGTTGGCCACCACCAGGGCATAGCCGGAGGGGCCGATGCCCAGCCCCTCGAGCAGGGAATCTACAAAGGGCTCCATCTTAAGGGCATCCACCTGGGGGGGCGGTTTTGGAAGGGGCGGGCGTTTTTTTTGGGGGGGGGGGGGGGGGGGGTTGCTTGCTCTCGCTTTTCCCAACTTCGGCCCCTTTTGAGGGCCCCTTTTGCTTTCGAGGGGTGGGGGTGGCGGGTTCGGCCCGCGCTGCGCGTTCAGCGGCCGCCGCTCGCGGCCGGGCGCGCGCGCGATCGACAGTTCCCGTGCCCCCGCAGCCCCTGGACCCCCCCCCCCCGCACACACAAACACCAAGACACAACCGCCCTCCCCACCACCACCCCAAGCAAGCAAACAAGCAAGCGCGCGCGCGCGCGCGCCTGCCGTGCGCCCCCCTCGCCGTCGTCCGGATCAACGGGCCGCCCAAACAGCGACACCGCCCGCGAGTACGCCTCCAGCACCTCGGCCCTCCGCACCACCACCACGTTGCAGCTGAAGTTTAGGCGGACGTGGGAGGGGAGGGGGACGGGCGCGATGGAGCCGCGCACGGCGCCGCCACAGTGGCCTGGGGGGGAGGGAAAGGGGGTTTTGGCGGTTTCGGCGGGCTCGGGGCGGGGGCGAGAGCGCACAGGGGGTGCCGCGGACGCGTGTGGGAGAGCGGGGCTGCGAGCTTGCTTCATCGCCGCGGGTCGGGCGGCCCGACAGGCGCGCCGGGGACGGGGACGGGAGGTGGGGGTTTGGTTTAGAGGCCGGCTGGCAGGGCGGCCGCAACGGTCTGGGCGCAGGCCAACCCCACAGCCTGCAGCAAACAGCACACGCAGAACACACAGCCCGCAGCACACAGCCCGCAGCACGCACAGCACACAACCCCTCGTCACCCCCCCACCCCCCCACCGTCGTCCTGGCAGCTTAGGTCGGCCAGGGAGATGCGCACGTGGGGCAGCAGGTGGTCCAGCTGACTAAACCACTCGGTCAACTCGGCGGCGCCGAGTTTGACCTTGGCGTGGCCGTCGCCCTGCGCATGTGCGCGCGCGCGCGCGCGTGGCGGGGGTCGAGGGGTTGCGAGCGTGGCGCGAACCAAGGTGCGGGTCGCTGGCCGTTTGCGAGCTGTTTTGAGCCCAGCGGCGCCGCGTTATGAGCCCGGCGGCGCCCCGAACCGGCCAACAACGGCTGCTCGCCTGAAAGCCGATGAACACAATGTGCAGCGGCAGGGGCAGGTGGATGTCCGAAATCGGGGCCAGCCCGAGGTAGGCCGCCAGGTTGGGGGCGGCCATGTATTCGGGGCCGTCGTCGAAGCTGCGCTTGTGCAGCTGCCGCACGGCGGTGAGCTCGTCGCTCTCCCAGAGCAGCGGGTCCCTGCCGTCGGCGGTCTGGGGGGGGGGGG
Source organism: Raphidocelis subcapitata (assembly GCA_003203535.1). Lineage (NCBI taxonomy): Eukaryota > Viridiplantae > Chlorophyta > Chlorophyceae > Sphaeropleales > Selenastraceae > Raphidocelis > Raphidocelis subcapitata. The sequence goes on along the minus strand of BDRX01000094.1, from coordinate 82,794 downwards.
GCGAGGGGCGCGGGGCGCTGGAAGGTAGTCTCAACCCTTATGAAAGTTGGAGGTGTTGGAGGGACCAGTGAGCGGCAGCCACAACTCTGGCGGGACGGCCGGGGCGGGCGGCAGGGCCGGCAGCGGCGGCGGCGGATGCGGGTGCGGCCTCCCCGCCTTGCGGCGCAGCCTTTTTCGCCCCCCTGATCTGCCGGGCGCTTACCCCTTGGAACAGGCTCACTCCAGGACGCTGATGCTCGGAGGGGGGCGTCTGCCTGCGCGGGCGCGGGGCGGCAGATCGCGTCGACACAAAAGTTTCAATGACCTCCGCAGCCCCGCTGCATGGCCTCTGATCCGCACCTCCATCTGCTCCCGATCGCCGATGGGATGCCCACGGCACAGCTGCAGCCCGCCGCCAGCAGCGCGGCCAGCAGCAGCGCGCGCGCCGGGTGGCGCCGCCGCTCTGCCATCCCGCTGCGCCGCTGCTCTGGGCGCGCCGTCACACGCGCATCGCGGCTTTGCTGCTGCTGATAGCGGACAACATACGGGCTGATTGTTTGTGCGCGGGGCCGAGGCCGCTGGAGGTTTACTTGGCCAATGGCGCGGCAGCCCAGGGGACGTCTGCCCGCCCCTTTTCCCCCACCCGACCCCCACCCACACAAGCAGAGCAGCCGCACTTTACACACGCAGCGAACGGGGCGTGTACGGCCCGGGCAAGCCAGCCGGATGGGCCGGCAAGCACCCGGCCAGGGTTGAATGCGCCGGGCGGCCAGATACGGTACACAAGGCACTGCTTGCCCCACTCTCAGGGGCGGGCGCGCGGGGCGGCGCCCGCGCGTCCGTTGTTGGCTCCGCGTGGCGAGCCAAAGGGCCGAGGCCCTCGGAAAGGGTGCCGGAATGGGGGGGTTGAAGGGGGCGCGCGGCAACGATGCGGGCGCAGCGAGGGAGGGAAAAGAGGGCCAGAGGGGCCGGGGGAGCAGCAAAACCGCCGCGCCGGCGGGAAACAAGACAGCAGGGGTTTTCAGGAAGAGAAGGGCGGGGCCGACCCAAAGGAAGAAGCGGGGCTGGACAGATGACGACCCCCAGGGAAAATGGCAAGCGAGGGAGGCAGCGAGGGCGGCATACAGGCCGGCAACGAGCCGCCGCAGCCGCCGCCGGGGGGCCTCAAGCGACCGCCTCCTTCTGCTGCCGCACCGCCTCGCCGCCGCCGCCGCCGCCGCCGCCGGCGCGCGCGACGGCCCGCAAGAAGCCCTTTGGCCCGACGTGCGGCGCGACAAACAGCGCGCGCCCGGTCGCGTAAACCTGCCCGTCGCCGTCCGTAACGCGCGCGCGCATCCACACCTTGCGGGGCTCGACCGACTCGACCTCGGTGCTGACGTGGATCACCGCCGGCGCGGCGAGGCGCCGTTTGTAATCGATCTCCAGCCGCGCGGTCAGCCCCGGCATGCGGAGCCCCAGCGCGCCGCTGGTGAGGAGCGCGGTGTAAAGGCCGCCCAGCGACTCGTCTATGATGGCCGCGGTGAGGCCGCCGTGCACGGTCGAAGGGTAGCCGCAGACCTCCTTGCCGAGCACCACAACAGAGTGGAAGGTGCGGTTGGCGGGGTCGAAGAAGCAGCGGAACCTTCGGTTGGGGGGGAGGGTTGGGGCGGAGGGGGTTGGGTTGGGTTGGGTAGGGTTGGGTTGGGTCGGGAGGGTTGGGGCGGGAGAGAGGGGGGCGAACCCAGAAGGGGGGGTGGCTGTTTTTTCCCGCGGGCACGGCGCTTGGGGCTGGGGGCTTGGGGCCCGCGCCGGCTGCGCAGTGAAGGCGGCGGCCCCCGCCCCGCAGGCGGCAGCTGGCAACGGGGCCTAAAAGCGCGGCGGCGCGAAGCTCACTCTTTGATTTGGTCGCTCCGGCGCATGGTCTCAAACTGGGGGGGGCGGGGCGCAGGCGGGGCGGTGGGTGGCAGCCTGCTGCTGCGGGCGACACACGCGTTGTTCCCCGCCCCAACCCAACACTACTACCAACGCGGGGGGAATCGTGCACCAGAGCAGCTACAGCAACGCCTAGCCAAGTCGACGAGGCGAGTCAACAAAGCCAGGTCAAACAAGAGCGAGTCGACAAGAGCCAGGGGTCAACCAAGCCGAGTCAAACATGCAAAGTCAACAGACGTAGTCAACACGAGTCAACCCACCAAGTGGTCCTCCTCGCTGACCAGCTGCCCCACGGGGTGCTTCCTCAGCTGCTGCCCCGGCACCAGCACCTCCCGCATGCCCGGCTGCGACGCCAGCGCCTGCACCCACGGCAGCTTTGCGGTCTCGCTGGCGGCCTCCACCTCCAGCTGCTGCTCGCGGGTCAGGAAGCCCACAGTGCCGCCGCCGAGGACCATGGCGCCGCCGGCGAGCTTCAGGCCCGCGCGGGAGACGAGCTGCGTGAGGATCTGCCCTGCGGCGCCCGCCGCGGCGGCGACGTGGCGGCGCGCGCCGGGGGGCGGCTGCTGCGGCTGCGCGCCGCGCGCGGCGCCGGCGCGCAGGCGCGCGCGCCAGCCGCCGCTGGCGCGCAGGGACTGCAGGAAGCGGTGGCCGAACATCCCGGCGCCCTCGATTGACGGGGGCGCGGCCCTGTGGGCGGCTGAGCCCTGGGCAAGGCGGGGTATCCCAGTATAAGTCCCGCGTAATGGGAAAGCACGCAATCTTAAAAAACCGACGCGGCCGAGAGTGGGGCTGGGGAGGGGCCGCAGTGGGAGAAAAGCCCCTGCACGCAGCAGCTTCCGCCCGTTTTCCCGCTGCTTTGCGCCCCTCTCCACTCCGTCGCGCTACTTTTGGGTTATAATCGCAATTCGGACCGCCGCGTGCCGATCCCCCTGCGCCCCTGCGGCCTCCCCAATGGCAGCCACACGCCGCGCCGCCGCGCCCGCGGCGCCCCGCGCGCCCGCAGCCCGCGCCGCCCCCGCGCCGCGCCGCAGGCCCCGCGCGCCCCGCCCCGCCCGCGCCGGCGCGGGGGAGGGCGGCGGCCAGCCTCAGGAGGCGCCGCCGGCGGCGCAGCAGCCGCCCGCCGCCGCCGACCCGCCGCAGCAGCCGCCAAAGGCGCGCCGCAAAGCGGGGAGCACCGACGCCATCGCGTCCTTCATGACGCGGCGCTTCGGCCTGGCCGGGGGCCTCGCATGGCTGGGATTCCTCGCCGTGGGCACGCTGGGGGAGCAGGTCAAGACGCGGCTCGAGGTGGCGGCCGAGCGCGAGGGCGCGCGCGACGTGGCGGCCCAAGCGGTGCGCGCGCGCCGGTGCGCCGCTGCCGCTGCCATGATGGCGGTCGGGGGGGGGGACCGCCTGCCGCTGATTGCCTGGGAAGCGGGGGCCCAGAGGGCCGCCGGCCCGGAAAAGCAAACGCGCCCGCAGTAAATGCGCCCAGAGGCGCAGTAAACGCGCCCAGCAGTGCAACCGCAAGCCCCAAACCCGCCGCAAACCAGCAAACCCCCAAACCCGCCGCAAACCCCCAACCCCAGGAGGTCACCCTGCCCAGCGGCGTGTCATACGTCGACGAGCGCGTCGGCGGCGGCGGCGCGCCGGCAAAGGGGATGCTGGTGGTGCTCTCTTACAGCGCCGCCACCTCTGAGGGCGTCACTTTCGAGGACACGCGCGCGCGGGGCAAGCCGATCGTGTTCCTTTACGGCAGCCGGCCCTTCACGGGCGGGATCTGCGCGGGTGCGGCGCGGGGGCGCGGGGGCTGGGGGCGGGCTTGCGGGCGGGGCGCGACTGCGCGCAGTCATCCGCTGACTCCCCACAGCTGCAGCGCCGCGCCTGAAAGTCCGACACAAGCCAACCGCCCCAACAAGCCAGCCACGCGAAAATGCGCCTCCCCCCCAACAAAAACACCAAAACCGCCAGGCGTGGAGGAGGCGCTCTCGACGATGCGCGCCGGCGGGCGGCGCCGCGTGACGGTGCCGCCGGCCCTCGGCTTTGGGGACCGGGGCGCGGTGCTGCGGCCGACGGAGCACGTGCCTGACAAGCAGGGGGTGGTGCCGCCGGGGGCAACCCTGGTCTACGACCTGCAGCTCGAGCGGGTGTCTGTGCCGCCGTCCTGATTAAGGTTTTAGGGTTGGGGGTTTAAGGGTTGAGACCCTAGGCCACCCTTGTCTATGATCTGCAGCTTGAGTGGGTGTCGGTGCCGCCGTCCTGATGAAGAGATCTCCCCGCGGTTTACCGAGGGATTGAAACGGCCGGCAGACTTTCCGCCGCCCGAGGCGGCTCCAGCCCGCCTGGCCATTTTTGCGAATGCGGCCCAGGGTGTTTTGATGCTCCATCCCTTCCCTTTTTTGGAGCCCTGTTTATTCGCCGGCTCTCCGCATTGTGTTACCCGCAAATCTATGCATCACGCGCGCGCGAGCAGGATAGTAACATGCGTGCGTGCCGGCGTGAATGGATCAATCGCGCGCCCCGCTTCCGAGGTTTTATTCGGGGGAACGCGGCGTGGCGGGGGGCCGGGGCGCGCGCGCTCAGGGCATAGAATCAGAAACCCCAGAACTCAGGCAGCACTTACCCCATCAGCCCCAGACCCCAGCTTCCCAGAAGCTTCCCCCAGAGCTTGGCCCCAGAGCTTGGCCCAGTCAAAGCCGCCGCGAGCGACAGCTGGCGGCTGTTGACCCAAAATTATTCTGGCAGCTGCGCCGCAGCGCCAGCCTCCCCTCATAACCCCCAGAAACATCCAAAGGCGTCCTGCCGCCGCCCTCGGCAGAGCCGCGGCGGGCGGCGCTTGAAAAGCGCGGATCGCGGCCTCCCCCGCGCCGCGCCGCGCCTCGCCGCGCCGAATGGAGGCGGCCGACCCTCTCGCCGCGCGCGCGCCGGCGGGCGCAACCCCACCGGCGCGGCGGCGCCCCGCCGTCCGCCGCCGGTCAACGTTTGACCTGCCGCCGGTCAAACGCGCCCCTCAGTTGACCGACAGCAGCTCCCGCAGGATGCCTCCCCCCGCGCCCTGGCACTGCCCCGGGCCCGCGTTCGACTGCAGCAGCCCGGCCAGCGCCGCCAGCAGCGGCGCGTTGTAGTGGACGCCCACCCCCGCGCCCGGCGCGGCGCGCGCGTCGGTGTATGAGTCATCCTCTCCGGGGCCCGCCACGAGCGCGCCCGCGAGGGGCGAGGGGTTGGGGTCGCCCCCCAGAAGCGCGGGGACGGAGCAGGCCGGGGGGGAGCGGCCGCGGGAGCCGGGGGGGCAGGAGGACGCCATCTGGCGCGGGGCCAGGGGGGCGCGGGGGCCGAAGCCCGTGAGGTAGCCCCGGTTCCTCCCGACCTGGCCGCCCAGCATGTAGGTGATCTGAGGGGGGTTGGGTTTTAAGGTATAGGGGTTAGGGTTTTAGGGTGTAAGACGGGCGGGCGGTTGGGCGGTTGGTACTGTCGGGCCCGTCTGCTGCCTGCTGGGCATTGCGCAGCAAGACTTGGCTGCCCGAGTTTCGTGGGAGGATGAATCCTGGCCCCGGACTCCCCCCCACACACACCTGCCCCAGCGCAAAGCACTCGAGCCGCGCCCTCGCCGCCCTCGGCAGCGCCGCGCCGCCCGGCCCCGCCGCGTGCGCGAGCGCCGCCAGCGCCGCCGCGGCGGCGTGCGGCAGCGGCTCCCGCTCGGCGCCGCCGGTGGTGTCGGCGGGGAGGTAGGCGAGGCCGCGCTTAGTCACTAGCAGGATGTCGCCGTAGTCATTCTGGTGACGGCGGGCGGGGGTGGAGTAACGGCGGGCGTGGGCGGGTGACGGCAGGCGGGTGAGTGCCAGTAGTGGCAGGTGGCGCCTCTCCCCCTCCCCTCCCCCCTACCCCTTCCTCCCCTTGGTCTCTACCCCTCGCCCCTACCCCCCCCTCCAACCCCTACCCCTAACCCCCCCCCAAACAAACACCTTTCCGTCGATCCAGGCGCGCAGGAACTGGGCCACCCTCAGCCGCGCCGCCTCGCCGTCGGGCGCCTCGGCCAGCAGCACCTGCGGCGCGGCGGGCGGGGTTTGGGGTTTGGGATTCGGGCGGGTTTGGAGAGGGGGTTGTGTTTCTCGCGGGAGGGGTGAGTGTGCCGCCTCGGCAGTGGCAATGGCGACTCCAAAAACCCCGGCGAAACCGCCCCCCCCCCCACCCCCCCCCGCCCCCCCCCCCCCCCCCCCCCGCACAAACCGGGACCAATCACCCCCCCCCCCCAGCCCACCTCTGCCCCCCAGCCTGCGTTGTTGTAGTTGAACGCCCAGCTGCCAGGCAGGGTGGGGTCAGCCTCCTCTGCCGCGTGGCGCGCCGCCCAGTAGCGGGCATCAGTCAGGTATGAGGCCTGGCCTGAGGGGGTGTTGTTTTGGGGGGGTGGGGGGGGCGGCGGCGGCGGCGGCGGCGGCGGCGGCGGCGGCGGCGGCGGCGGCGGCGGCGGCGGCGGCGGCGGCGGCGGCGGCGGCGGCGGCGGCGGCGGCGGCGGCGGCGGCGACGCGCCCGCTCGAGTCGGTCAAAGGACGGTCAAATCCGGTCAAATCCGGCCAAAATCGATCAAAGCGGGGCGAGGCGCCCCCAACGAGGCTTGATGCAGGGCCTAACCAGAACTTTGGGGTTGGAAGGACGGGGGCTGCGACTGAGCACAGCTGTTGTGCACAGCTGTTGTGCGGGGACAGCTTTTGTGCGGGCGGCTTTGTCGTGCTTTTTTGGCGGCACAGGACTTGGACATGGCCCAACCTTTTGAAGGCCCCAAAAAGAGGGCCTGGCGGCGCGGTGGTGGGGATGGAGGAGGCTCCTAATCGGCTAAAGGACCGCCGGCTGTTTGGGTGGTTTTTAGCTAAGGATGCGAGCTGGCCCGTCCTGCATCTGTAAGCTGTTTTGTGGCGTTGGGGTTTGGGGTTGGGTTTGGACACCCCCGGGCGTCGTTGATTCCGGTGATGCGCTGGCCGCGGCGGCACGGCGCGCCGCCAGGCGGCGGCGGCGGCCGCAGCTGCAGCTGCGCGGCCGGCCTGCGCTGTCTGCTGTTTGCCGGCGGCGGCGGCGGCGGCGGCGGCGGCGGCGCAGGGACGCCCCCGCCGCCGGCCGTGCGCGCTCAGCCCGCCGCCTGCTGGTTGCGGCGCGCGACGGCGGCGCTGATGGCCTGCGTGACTGCGCTGAAGGCCGTCGACTGCTGGGGCCCTTTGTAGGGGATGACGATCGCCAGCCACAGGCAGACGATGCACGCTGGGCGGCGGGGGGCGGGGGCGCGGTCAGGGGCGCGGTTTGGGGCGGGGCGAGGGGGCCGCGGGGTGGGGTGGGGGGGGCTTCATCGCGTGTGTGTTTGATGTGTTGCGTGTGTTCTTCTGCGGCGGTTATGGACCGAGGTGGAACGAATGGAGGGGGGCGGTTTTGATTTGCGGAAGCGGGGCGGGAGCAGCAAAGGGTGGGCCGAAAGGGGACGGCGGGCGCTGGGGACGGCAGACGGACGGGCGGTTTGCTTCCTTCCTTTTCTTTGCCTTTTTCGGATCCGCGGCGCGCCTTTGAAAGGCAGCGCGCGGGACAGGGACGGACCTAATCAGGGAGGGACCTGCCAGGACCCTCCCTCCTCCTCTTTGTCAACTTTCAGTCATTTCAGCTGCCCCCCACCCGCCCCCTCACCTGCTGCGAGCAGCGTCGACACCACCCGCGCCACGGCGCAGCTGAAGCGCAGGAGGCGGCCCTGTTGAGTTTTTTTTACGTTTCGGTTGATTGGGATTTGCGGCGGTTGTTTTGGGGTTGTGATGGGGTGCTCTGGGGTGCACCGTTTGCCCACAAACAACACCAAACAAGGGAAATCCAACCAAGGCAAAACCAAGCAAAGCAGAAACCAGAGGCAGAACCCAGCAGAAACCACTGCCCAAAAGCCCTGCCATAAAGCTGGCAAACACCCCCCCTCCCCGCGCCTTTGTGAAAAAGTAGACGAAGAACAGCGCCGGCGGGACCGCGTTGTACAGCGCCCAGAACAGCGGCACGAGGGAGTAGACGTCCAGCCTGCCCTCTGTGAAGAGGCGGCCAAAGTCCGCCCAGTCGCGGACCTGGAGGTCGGGGGGTCGAGGCCCGGCGGGTGTGTTTCAGTTTTTTTTTTCGGGCGAGTGTTTTGGTCGCCGAATGCCGCGGCGCAGCCCGGGCGCCGCCAAGCCTTGAAACCGCGAAGCACCCCACAGCTGGCGCTTCTTGAACAAAAAGCCGCCCTCGATCAAAAAGCCCCCCTTCCCCCCAAACATAACTGCCCCTCTCCCAAAAAACAAAACGCACCTGGATCTCGAACACCTTTGACCGGATGATCTGGTAGATGCCCGCCCCCACAGCTGCCAGCGAGATGCACAGCGACAGCGCCAGGGCCAGAGGGTCCAGGGCCCCCTCCAGAGTTTTGGCGTTGATCCAAAGCCAGCAGCCCCGCCGCGGCGGCTTGGGGGCCTTCCTCCCGCCCCGCGGCAGGTGGGGGTGCGACGCCGCCGCCGGGCGCGCCGGCGCGGGCGCGGCGGCGCGCTGCGCGGCGGCGTGGGCGGCGGAGAGCGGCGGGGGGGAGAGCGAGCTCGGGCGGGGGGCGCCCGGGGCGGCGCCCGCGCCCGCGCCCGCGCCGCCGCCGCTGGAGGCGGGCTTGGGCTTGGGCGCGCCGCCCTGCTTCTCCGTCGCCTTGAAGCCCGCCTTTTCCTTCACGCCCGCGCGGGACCTGGGGGGGAACGGGCGGTTTCGGGCGGTTTTGGTTAGGGTTGCGCCTTTGCCGAGGGAGGGAGAGGGACAGCGGGGGTCCGCACCAGTTCAAAACCCGGCCTTGAGCCGCAGCAGCGCAGCCCCAAACCCAGTCAAACGCCCAAAGTCAAATCCCCCAGTCAAACCCCCCGGTCAACCCCCCCCCCCCCCCGGGTCAGGTCAACCGCGACTCACAGCAGCGTGTTGACCACGGCCTTCATGTAAGTGAAGCACAGCACGTGGTTGCTCACGCTGGCCATCCACTGGCCCCTCAGGTGCGCCGGCCGCCTAACGTAATTCATGAGTATGAAGTTTGCCGGCAGGTAGAGGGTCGCGGCCAGGGCAAACTGGGCGGAGAAGACCACGGGGTGGAGGCCAAAGGCGAGGGACATGAAGGGCACGAGGGTGAAGACGCAGGTGGTGGCGATGGTGGCAAAGTAGGACCTTGTTTTTTTGGGGGGGGGGGTTGTTTGGGGGGGAGGGTTGGGGAGGGGGTGTTTTGAGGGGGGTGTTTGGGGGTGTGTAGTGGTGTTTGTGGGGGTTGTTTGAGGGGGTTGTTTGGGTCTGTTGGGGGGTTTGTTTGGGGAGGGGTGTGTTTGGGTGGTGGTTTGGGTTTTTTGCGGACAGGGGCGGCGGTAACTGGAAGCCGGCAGCGAAAGGCCGCAGGCAGCAAAGCCCCCGGGGTGGGGGGGTAGCACAGTGCAGTCAAGCGCACCATGTGCCGTTTGTGTAGAGCCACTTGTGCAGCAGCGACAGCCGGGGGTTGAGCAGCGGGCAGCGCTTCGAAAAGAAGATCTGCCGGGATTGGGGGAGGCGGCGGGGTTGGGGTTTGGGGAGGTTTCGGTGCGCGCCCCGGGGGGCCGGGACGTGGTGGGCCGCGTTGCGGAAGAGGGGGCAAACGGAGGCCAAAACGCGCCAAAGAAACACCAGGCCTGAAAAACGGCAGAGCGCGCGAGCACAACCGGAGCGGCCCCCCCTGCCACCCCCTCCCCTCCCCAAAAAACCAAAACCACGCGCCTGCATGTGCCCCTTTGTCCAGCGGGAGCGCTGGCGGCAAACGTTGCGGACCTCGTCGGGCGCCTCGCCCACCTGGGGGCGGGGGGGTGACGGGGTTTTTGGTTTCGTGTCGGTCTGCTTTTTGCTTTTTTTGCGAAGGGCGGGCCGTTGTGCTTTGGATGCCGCTCCCCGATTTGCTGCTTGCGAAAGCGCCCCCGCGGAAGCACGCGCGGTCTGGAATCGGGGCCGGCATCGAGGTGGTGGACAACAGACCTGCTGCGAGGCTGACAAAGCCAAACAAAACCGCCCAACCCCCCAAAAAAACCAAAACCGCCCACTGCCAGGTACTCTGCCAGGTAGCGGCCCCCGAAAAGCCCCAAACCCCCCCCAAAAAACGCCCAACCCCCCCCCAAAAACCAAAACCGCCCACCGCCAGGTACTCTGCCAGGTAGCGGCCCCTAAACCCCGCCGCCTTGAACTCCATCGACAGCGCATAGTCTGGGGGGGGGTCGGGGTTGTTGGAGGTTTTGTTGGTTTTGGTGTTGGTTTGGGGCAGGGTTTTGGGAGGTTTGGTTGGTTTTGGTGTTGGTTTTGGTGTTGGTTTTGGGGTTGGTTTTGGTGTTGGTTTTGGTGTTGGTTTTGGTGTTGGGTTTGGTGTTGGGTTTGGTGTTGGTTTTGGTGTTGGGTTTGGGCCAATAACGGAACCCAAACCCAAAGCCCCCCAAACCCAAAGGCCCCCCCCCAAAAGAAAACGGCGCCCCCACGCACCCTCTGTGATCGTGTACTCCGGGAACCACCCGACCGTCGCCAGCGCGCGCGCGCGGAGGCAAAAATTTGTGCCCGTGCAGGCCACGTAGCCCAGGGCGTCCATGCCAGGCAGGATGTACTCCCAAAACTGCCGGGGGGAGGTTTTTTCGGGCTTTTCTTTTCGCTTTCGCGGAGGAAAGGGGCGTTTGCTGGCGGCGGTGAGCCTGCTACACCCGAGTTCGGTGTTTGGCGTTCAGGGCTTGGCACCCCCGGTCAAACCCCTGGTCAAACCATATCGTTCTGATTCCTCAATCCCGGTCCTAAACCCTAACGCTCCGCCCCCATTGCTCCAAACTCCCCGCCCACACCTGCTGGTTGATGTTGTTGAAGATGTCCCCCCGCGGGTCGATGTTTGAAAAGGCCTGCGGCGTCAGCACCAGAGCGGTGGTGTCGTCCCACATGGCCTCCAGGATCTGCGAAGGGGGGGGGGGGTCAAAGGGGGGGTGTTTGAAGGGGGGGCGTCTCGGTGCTTGGGGGTCCCCAGTTTTGGGGGGGCCGTTCCGGTGCTTGGCGCTTGGCGTCTGGCGCGCTTTGGCGTCTCTGGGCGGCGCACTGCTTCGACCCTGTTTGGCCCAACGGCAAAGAGCCCGCGGTCAAACGCGAGTCAAACCCCGGTCAAACCCGGCCAAACGCGCCTTGAGCAGGAAGTTCCGCCTGGCGCACATGTCCGCGTCAAACACGACCACCAGCTCGCTCCAGGGGATGGACTCGGGGTCGTCGTGGGACTCCTGGGGGGGTTGAGGGCGGGTGCTTTTTCGGTTGCCTTGCTTTTTCAGATGCTCCGCTTTTTCGGTTGGTTGCTTTTTCGGGTGGCCAAACCTTGCACGCAGCAGCACCTCAAAAGCCCCGCGGCTCCCCCAAACCAGGCAACTGCCCCACGGCATGGCTGCAGCTACCTCCTTCCAATGCAACCGCCAAATTCCCAGCTCAACTCGCCCCCAACGCAACCCCCCAAGAAACCCCCCAGCACAGCCCCCCCAAAACCACCAAACCCCAGCCCCCCCAAAAAGCCCCACCGGGAAGATGACGTTTTTCAGGCAGTTGTTGACGTTGGCGCTCTTCCCATTAATCTCCCCGGGCGTGCGCGTGCGGCCCGTCACGTAGCTGCGGCGTTCGGTTTGGTTGTTTGTGTTTGGGGTGGAGGGATCGAGTGAGAGGGGGCGGGTGCGAGGGAGCGCCCCGCGGTGGACCCCCCCTCAACGGCCCGCCGCCGCAAACAAAAAGCCAGCAGCAGCCGGCCGCGTCCATCGGTCAACGAGCCCTGTGCGAAGCTTCCATCGCAGCAGCATTGCTAAATCAGTCACCACCCACCGCGCCGCGGCGCCGAGTGACGCGATGTACTGCCTCTTTGCTTCGTCCTTCCCGTCGTCGCAGAGGTACACGGTGCGGGTGACGCCCGGCGGTACGGCGGCGGCCAGGGCGGCGCCCACCGTGGCGGTGATGACTGACATTGACTCCTGGGTGGGAGGTAGGGGGGGCGAGGGGGTGTGCGGTGTGTGGGGTGGGGGGGGGTTGAGACGTGCACGCGCACGCGTCCGTTTGTGTCAGAGTGCTCGAGGGTCGGGTCGGGGCCTTTGCCCCGCCCAAGAGCGGCGCCCCGCAAGCAGTCCGGAATCGAAACAATCTGCAACGACGACGCCAGCATCAAACCGCCGAGGGGGGCTGAGCAAAAGCGTCTTCTCAGTCAACATCCGCGTCGTGCGGCAGCGCCCCCCCCCCACCCCCCACTCCCCCGCGCGCCTTGTAGCATGGCACGAGTATGTGCACGTTGAACCGCTTCTCAGGCGGCAGCACCACGCGGCCGTCGTCCAGCGGCAGCCCCCTCGACCCGCTGGGCGCGGTGTGGCGCACGAGCATGAGGCCGTAGGGGATCACGGCGGTGAGGCCCAGAAGCTCGGCGGCGAACACGATGGCGCCCCACCTGGGGGGGTTTGGGGGGTTTGGGGTTGGGGTTGGGGTGGGGGCGGGCGCGGCGCGGGTTGGGCGCGGCTCGCTGGCAGGGGCGTCCTCCGTTGGCTCGTGCGTGGACGCTGCGCTTGCGCGCCGCGGGCGGCGGCGGGCGGCCGCCGCTTTCCTCCGTAGTCCAATCGCCACAGACCCGAAACCGCCCACCCTCCCCCCCCCACAAAAAACAAAGCCCCAAGGCCCAGCAAACCCCAATCACGCCCCCCACCAGGTGTTGCGCCCCATGTTGAGGGTGAAGGCCACGCGCACGTAGATATAGTATCCCGTGGAAGCCAGGAAGGCCAAAAATATCAGCAGAGCGAGGGGCGACCACGTCGTGCGGAACGGGTTGGGCGCCACCTTGGGCGCCCACACCGCCCGCGGCCCGCCGCGGCCGGCGGCCGCCGCGGCGACCTGGAACGGCGAGGGCCGCGGCCCGGGCGCGGGCGCGGGCTTGGCCGCGGCGGCGGGCGGCGCGGCGGGGCCGGAGGCGTCCACTCGGGGGTACTCGGGGGCGGCGCCGCCGCCGGAGGGGCGATAGAACGACGCGCCCCCCTCGGCGTCGGCGCCGCCGGCGGAGCCGCGCGGCGCGCCGTCCGCGGCGGGCGGCGGGGCGGGGAAGGGGAAGGGGGAGGGGGAGGGGTAGTCGTAGGCGTCCCCGCCCGCCGGCGGCGGCGCGCCGCGGCCGCCGGGGGACGTCGGCTGCCACGCGGCGACGGCGGGGCGGTGCTGCGGCGGCGGCGGCTGCGGCTGCTGCGGCGCCTGCGCCTGCGGCGGCAGCGGCAGCGGCTGCGCGCCAGAGGCGACGCCGGGCGAGAAGAGCGAGCCGAAAAAGCCGCCGCCGCCGCCGCTGCCGCCGCCGCCGCCGCTGCCGCTGTTGCTGCGGCCAAAGAGGCTCTGCTGCTGCGGCGGGCGCTGCGGCGGCGCGCCCGCGCCGCCGCCGCCGCTCCCGCCGCCGCCGCCGCGCCGCGTGGGCGTGCGCGGCTGCGGGGAGGTCAGGTGCTGGAGGCTGTCACCCGATGGGAAGGCGGTCCGCTGGTCCTGCCGCTGCTGGTGGCCGTCGTGGCTGCGCGTGTGCGCGGCGGGGCTGTCCTGCGGCCCGCCGCCCCATCTGATCTGGGGGTATTCCTCGCCCCCGCCCGACGCCATGGCCGGCGAGGGGGAGGGGAAGGCCGCCTGCTGCGGGGGGAGCGGGGGAGCGGGCGCGGCGCGGGGGCGCGCGTGGGCGGTGGGCCGGGGCGCGCCACGCAGCGCGGCGCGGCGCGCCGCAGCACGCGCGTGCCGCGAGGCAAAACAGCGGGGCTGGACCGCAGCTGCTTCCGCTCCAAACATGACCGGCTCGCCTCCGGGCAACTCTCAGGCGGCGAGCGGCCCGGCAGGCGCCCGGCAGAGAGCTCGGGGCCGGGGCAGGGCAGCTTCGACCGGCTCCCGCAGCCCAGGGGCCTGTCTACTGCAGCTCCCGCCCTCGTATTAGGCGTTTAATACGGTCAGGGGCACCTATACGCACCTGCCGGCGAGCGACGCGTCCGCTGGGGGCCGGGTTGCTGCGCGCCGGCCGCGGTCTGGGCGGGGGGCTCGCCTAGGCAGCTTTGGCGTCGGGTTTCGACTCAAAACATTCAACTATGCCATGTGGCGCCCCAATGGGCGGGCGTAAGCGCTTGTTCGGGTCGCGGCACCATCTGGCGGCACCGCCGCGGGAGCAGCTGCCGCGCTGCGCCGCCGCCGAGTCCCGCAAGCGGGCCTGTGCGGCTGTGCTTGGCCGGGGCTTTGGTCAGATGAATGTGCTGCTTTGCACGGCGCGGCGCGCTTGGCAAGCAGCCCAGGTGCGCGCCCACACACGTGGGTCGGCGCCCGCAGCCCCAGACCCGCTGAGTATCGTGCCTGGCTGTGGGTGCGCGCCCCGCCACCGCACAGCGGCCCGCGGCAGCGAGTCGCTCAGCACGACCCCTCACCAGTCACCCTCATCCCTGCAGCCCGCGCGCGGGCCGCGGCAGACGGGGTGCGGCACCCAGCCCCTGCCGGTTGGGGCCCCACTCCTCGACCCATCCGGCGCCGAAGGACGCCGGCGGCGGGGGCTTCGTTTTTTGGAGGATCGCTTGAAGCGGAACGCCACTCGCACCCATTTTTATGCACTCTCTCCATGCATGGCAATCAGCCTGGCGGGCTTCCTTTTCGCGGCCAGCAGTTTCGGTGTCGTTGCCGGTCAGCCGGTGCCGCCGCCGTGACCTCGGTGCCCGGCCACCCGCGCTTTGAGCTCCGGGTGTACCGAAGAGGTGACACAGGCAACGACGCCACCAATGTCCCTCACGCCCCACGTACGACACGTGTATGCGCTGACCACGGCGCGTTTCGCCGGGCTGGCTGGAACCACGGCCAGACCCTTGGGCGGGTGAGTCAAGCGGCCAGATGCGTTTCGGCTCTGCTTGGGGGATGCCGCTCAGGGGTCCGCTCAGGGGGCCGCTGGGGTCGACTGCGAACTGTCTGAGATCCCCTCCCGCCCACCGCGCCACCTCCCCGCGTTCCAACCCAGGAACGGGTGCGCAATGATGCGTGGAAGCTCCTGGCTCGCGCTGCCGCTGCTGCTGCTGCTGGCGTGCAGCGCGCGCGTGGCGGCCGACTGCGAGCAGCTCGCCGGCGCGACCTTTTGCGACCGGCTCCCTGAGAGGTCGGCGTCCTTCCGGCTGGGCTGGAACCTCACCAGCTACAGCGGGCGGGAGAGAGCCTTTGCGTGCCAGCTGCGCATCCACCAGAAGGAGCTTGGCCTCACAGACCTACAGACTGCTTACGTGATTGGGTCTGTGTGGCGCGAGTCCAGGTTCAACCTCGTGAGCGAGGCTGGCTGCGAAGACAACCGCTGCCGCTGTCCCCCCGAGTGCACGCCCTCTACCATATGCCAGGTGCGGGGGGAGGCTTGCGGGTTGGGGTGGGGTGCTTGCTTGCAACGCCCAACAGAGCTGGCCACTCGTCTGCATGCACATTTCACATTTGCCTCCACTGCAGCAGCCCCCTTCAATTCCCACTCCCGCCCTCGCCATTCCCCCCAGGCGTGCCTCGACTCAAACAGCACGTGTGCAGGATGTGCGCCGCTTGCGGCCCGCAACTGCACCTGCCTCGCGCAAGGCTGCCCCTCCCCCCTGGCCGCGTGGTACTCGCCTTACTACGGCCGCGGCTACCTCAAGCTGCTGTGGAAGGACAACTACGCCAGCATGGCCGGCCTTTTCAGCAACTGCCCGCTCGAGGCCACCCCCGAGATCCTGCTGCAGAACCACGCCGTAGCCCTCAAGGTCGCCGTCCAGATCATGATCAACGCAAAGCTGAAGAACTACCTGCCCGCCTCGATCACCAACCCCACCGACGAGCAGCTGGTCAAGGCCCGGCGGATGGTCAACGCCGCAGACGTCAAGGACTGCTCCGCGTCGGGGCTGCCGGCGGACTGCCCCGTGTCTAACTGCGGCAGCCTGGCAAACACCAAGCAGAGGAGGGCGTGCGCGATCATCGCTGGCATCAACAGCAAAGCTAGGGCGTGGCTGGCGTTGCTGCGAAACCCCGAGTACCGCGTTGGCTATTGCGGTGCGTTGCACGCGCCGCGGTAGCATCGACGCGCTGTGTTGTCGGCGCTGCACTGAGCTGTGCCGAGCTGTGCTGCGCTGCGGTGCGCACTATGCTTTTCCTGCCCTGCCCTGCGGTGCGGTGCGGTGCGGTGCGATGCCTCCCCTAGGGCTGACGCCCCTTCCGCGCCCCAAAACCCTAACTGCAGGCGATTCCGTGCCACCCGGCGGCAACGCCGCAAAGTTTGCGCCGCTGGTGCGGCTGTCCCAGTTTCCCCAACTCCTGGTGAGCTACAGGTGGACGGCGGCCAACAAGGACCTGGACACCAGCACCGGCTGGCTGGGCACCTCCGTCGGCTGGAGCTGCAGCCTCAGCAACTACATGCGCTGGGGCGGCGACAACAGATCGTACGGCGGGCAAGAGACTGCCACCGTCGACCTGGCGGCGGCCTTCCGTGACGGGCAGTGGAACGCGTCGGCGAACACCGAGATCACCGCCCACGCGGGGTGGTACACCCTCTCAAACGGCACGGGCCCTTTCACGCTGGTGGTCGAGCTGCTCGACGCAAACGGGGTGGCGCGCCCCATCGAGGGGGGCGAGCTCAGCTTGATCCCCGGCAACCAGATGTCCTGTGTCTTTGAGTACCCTCGGCTCGCCACGATCACGCTCGTGCTGCAGGAGTGCGGAAACGTGCCAGACTCGGCCTACTACAGCGTATCGCTTGCCCGCGCCGAGGCCTCCGAGGCGGCGTCCGCCGCCTTTGCGGTGGCCAGGGCGTCGGCCGAGGTGCCGCCGCCAAAGCCGGGGTGGGACGAGCCGCCCCCCGAGGGCGCGGTTGTTGCAGGGGCGCCCTGAAAACAACGCGCCGATGGCTGGTCGTTTCCACAACCCATTTCCTGAGCCCCTTGGCCAGCCCCTTTGGCCAGCCTTCACCAGCCCTTTTCCCAGCCCATTTGTCAGCCCTTTGCGAGCCCTTGATGCAGGGCTTTTTTGATGGTTGATTGCATTGGCATTTTGAACGATTCAGAAGCTTCCCTCACACACATGAACCGCTCGCGCGGGGTTGAGCTTGGCTATCAGCCTGCGCCCCGCACACACTTTATTTGGTGCCACTTGGTGCTATCAGATTGGTCATTCAGGTGACTCAGCGACAGCGCTGTTGAGCAACCCTTGCGACTTAACGCATCACGCGCCCCATCCCCAACTCATGAGACCGCCACCTCACCCCACAGCGCGGCTTCACACCATTAGCCCTTTGGCGGCGGCGCGCACGCACCCCCTATCTGGGGCCCGGGACCAAACTCTGCCGTAGCCTGGCCGGCATCGCCCCCCAGCCAGGGCTCATTCAGGATCTGCGACCTGTGCCTGCCCAACTTCAAAAAACCGTTTTTTTTTTCGGGCACATCCCACGATTCCACAAACACGAGCATGCGCGTGGGCTGCCGCGCGTGTGCTGCTGCGCAGGCCCTTGGCGGCGTGCGCCCCTCACTCCAAACCGCCGCCCCCAACTGCCACTGGTGCCCAAACGCGCTCAAAAAAACAGCGGAGCGCGTCCTGCGGGTGCAGTAAACAGTTGACGTGTTTGTGCGGAGAGGCAGCGTCAGGATGGTGAGGAGAAATGGAGGGGCAAAGGGAGGGACGGCGGGGCGCACAGGCCTGGGCGGCAGCAGCGGACCGAGCTCAGCTGCCGCCGCCGGTCGCTGCGGCGGTACCGTAACCCGGCGCCGCTGCCCAAAGCAACGCGCCCACGCCTTCTGCTTTCATCCCACCCTCTCCAAACGCGAACCATACCACGGCCACGAAGCGAGCAGCCCCGTCACAGTCGCCTGGCGATCTCGCAAAGTTGCCACAGCGCGCCTCCCAGCGATCACACGCACGCACAAGGCATAGAGGGCCTGATCCGCAGCCAGATACGATGTGGAGGCGGCACCTGCGGCGCGGGCAGGAGGCACGCCCATGCCCGCGCTGCCCGTGCTGCGCCGCCTGCGCGCAGCCAGCCGCAGCCAGGGCGCGCGCGCGAGGCGCAGCTCGCGTTCCATGGGCCCTCGCTGCTGTCGGTACAGCAGATGCGACGCGGCCTGCGGGTTGCGGCGCCCAGAGGCGCGCGGCAGGATCCCGCCCGCCGGCGGACGCGACAGCTCAGCAGCAGCGGCAAGGCCGTCGCCACAGCAGCGGGAACGCGGCGCCTAGCTCACGGCGGCGCAGGGGCGGCGATGGAGCGAGGCCGCGCCTCCAGGAGAGCTCAGCGGCCGCCGCATGGGACCCTGCTGCGATGGCTTGAACCGGTCAGCTGCAGGTGGGCAGGGCGGGGGTTTGGGGGGCTCAGTTGACACAAGTCTGCGGCCCTACTCCCTGCTTGGCTGCATGGCAGCGGCTTGGAATGCTGCAGCGCCGCAGCGCCTGCGACCTGCGCTCTCCAGCAGCGGGCCGCTGCTGGGACACGGGCAGAAGCCGGAGGGTTTGCAGCGCTATGCGGCGGCGCTGCGCGCGTTCATCCGGCTTGCTTGTTTCTGCAACGCTTTTGAATCAATCACCGCCTACCCTCCCCGCCGGGCAGCTCAAGCCTTTGTCCGCGGCCAACCCGTCGACCCCCCCCCCGCAAAGGACGCCTTTTCCGGCTCCCTCCGCCCCCAGCGAGAAGCATTCGGTGAAAAACCTTCATCTGCACGCCCGGTGAGCGCAGGCCGGTGTTGAGGCGGATGCCCAGCTCCGCCGGGCGACGCGGTTGACCGCGTTCCCGGGCCTCCCAGCTTGGTCCGGCTCGGCGGTAGGGTTGAGAGGCGTCCGGGGGGGCAGGCGGCTGGGACCGGCTGCGCTGCGGCGGGCCGCAGCGGGGCGACGAAAACAGCACCGGCGCCCCGGGCGCAGCGGCGCAGCAGTCGGCCTGCGCCGCGCACACGGTGGCTGCCTGACGCCTGACATCTGCTGTGAATATGTTCCGCATGAATACCGGCATCCGGCAGTGGTGAACGCGGCGGCCTGAGTGCCGCACAGGCGGCCGGCGGCCACGCCTGGTGGCGACCCCCAGAATGGGCAACAAGGGCAAGCGCGGCGGCGGCGGCGGCGGCGGCGGCGGCTGCGCGCCCACGCAGCAGGCCAAGGCGTTGCAGCCTGCCAAGCCGCAGGAGCAGAGGCTGCAGCAGGTGAGGGCACTGCTGGGCCGTGTGCTCAAGGAACCCCAACCGAGAGCGCCGTGCAGACAGCGGCCACAGCGTGCACGCGCAAGCGCCGGCGCTCACGCCCTCAGATGCCAACCCGACACACCGCCTTGCCGCTCAACCCCCCCTCCGTTCCGCCGCAGGGCGCCCTGCTCGCCGACCTTGTGGCCGCGCCCCGCGCGCGCGCGGCGGACGCGGCCTCCAAGGCGCCCCGCGGCCTGTCCAACGACTGCGGCACCAAGTGCTACCTCAACGCCTCCTACCAGGTGCTGAGGCACAGCCCCCTTATCGACCTGGTGCGCAAGGGGCCACCCACCGGCGGCGGGCCGGAGGGCCTGCCGGCGGCGGACGCGGCGGCGCGCGCCGTGCACACCCAAATGCGGCAGCTCGACGAGACGTTGAGGTGAGGGGCCGCGTGCTTGGGTGGGGTCGAGTGAAGCTGGCCTGGCTTTGGGTGATGTGGCGCGTGTGCCGTGATGCGTGCGTGCAGCAAAACCAGGCGCGGTTGCAGAATGCGTACGCCTGGCAAGCTCTGGACCAGCGCCGTTAGCTTCCGGGCCCCGCTGCTGCGCTCCCTCCACCCGCCCACACGAAAAACCCTCCCCTGCTCCCCGCAGCGCCGGCCGCGTGGGCAGCACCACCGCGCTGCGCGGCGCCCTCCGCGCCTACGTCGCGGCGCGCGGCCTCGACGGGTTCCAGCCACGCGACTACGACTGCGCGGTGGACGCGCTGGCCGCGATGCAGGGCGCGCTGTGCCGCAGCGTGGGCGCGCCGGCCATCTCGCAGCTCATGCTCAGCACCGCGGGCGTCGCCACCTGCGAGGGCTGCCGCGCGACGGGCCCCGTCAGGGGGGGCTTCCTGCCGCCACAGCCCCTGGTCCTGGGGGACCCGCACGCCAGCCTGGCGCAGCAGCTGGCGGCGCGGGGCGCCTACTGCCAGCACGGCTGCGCCTCCTGCGGCAACATCTACGTGAGTGGGTGGCGGCTGCAGCCGCGCGCTTTGTGCTTTGTGGCCCACTCTGTGCTGGCTTGCTGCGCGCTTTTGTGGCTATGCGTGGTTTTGTGCGTCGACCGTTGAGCAATTAGCCGTTGCGCCCTGCCACCTCTGCAAAACACACGCACTCGCTCACTGCCGCGCCTGCACCCACCCCCCACCCCGCCGCCGCCCCCCTCTGCTGCAGAACCGCGACCACGTGCCCGTGGCGCGCCTGCCGCCCATCCTCGGCGTGCGGGACGCGGCGTTCACGACGGCGCCCAGCGGCTGCGCCGTCCCGCAGCGCCTCCAGAATGCGCTCGTGGGCCTGCAGCCCACCCTCGACCTCACGCCGGCGCTGCCGGGCGGCCCCCGCCGCAGCGGCGCGCGCGCGCTGTTCCACCTGGTGGGGTTCATAACCGCCCCGGGGCGGCACTTTGTGGCGCACCGCGAGATCGGGGGCGTGTGGTGGCGGCTGGACGACGGTGCCGCCACGCGGCTGGGGTCGTTTGGGGAGGCGCGCGCCCACGTGGCCAAGTCCAAGCACCTCGAGGCGCTGGTCGGCCTCTTCTACGAGGCGGCCCCGCTGGCGCTGGAGGATTCGCGCTGCGCCAAGGTGGGGGCCGGGGGGGCAGAGGGGGGGGCAGGGCCTGCAAGGGACTGCCTGCCAGGCCCCTGGGCACTCAGTTTTGTCTGCGGCGGCATGCGCCGTGCATGTGCCTTGGGCGCCGTGCATCGGATTGCGCGGTCAAGCCTGCCGTGCCTCCAAGCCCTGTTGCCGGCTGGGCCCAGATGGCATCAAGCCCGCATGCGCACGCCGCCAACCCCCGCACCCCCCCCCCCCCCCCCCCACGCACAAACACACCCCACGCACCAGGATGTGCCCACCGCCCCGCTGGCCCCCGTTCCGGTGCCCGCCCCGGCCCCGCCGGAGGGTGGTGAGGCGGACTCTGACGACGATATGGAGCGGGCCCTGAAGGCGAGCGCGGCCAGCAGCGAGGCTGAGGAGGCGCGGCGGGCGGCGGCGGACGCGGCGCAGCGCGCCGAGGCGCTGGCGGCCGTCAAGCAGTCGCAGGAGGAGGAGGCCCGCGCCGCCCACGCGCCCAGCAACGAGGTGGGGGGCAGGGATGAGCGCCGCTTAGTGGGCAAAATCGGTTGTGTTGTTGCTTTGCAGTTTGGTCGTGCAGCCCAAGCGAGGCTTGGCCAGCCCGGCCGCCCCTGACTGGCTGGCTCCCCCCTCAAACCACAGGCCGAGCCCGAATCCTCCGTTCTCCCTGCCCCTCAAACCCTCAGCCCTACTAACCCTAATCCCCCAAACCCTCGCCCCCATACCCAAACTCAGGGCCTGCTGCAGCTAGTAGGCGTGCTCGAAGAAGACAACGGCCGGCTGCGGGCCGAGTGCGCAGAGGCGCTCGGCACCGCCGCGGCACGGGAGGCGGCGGCTGCGGTGCGCCTCCAGCGGGAGCAGGCGGCCGCACGCGCAGAGGCCGAGGGGCTGCGGCGCGACGGCGCAGCCGCGGCCGCGCGCGCTCAGGAGCTGGAGAGGCGGGCAGAGGTGGCGGAGCGCGACGCGATGTGCGGCAGGGCGGCGGCCGCCGCCGCGGAGGCGACGCGCATGCGCGAGACTGAAGCCGCAGCGGCAAAGGAGGCGGCGGCTGCGGTGCGCCTCCAGCGGGAGCAGGCGGCCGCGCTTGCAGAGGCTGAGGGGCTGCGGCGCGACGCCGCAGCGGCAGCTGCGCGCGCGCAGGAGCTGGAGAGGCGGGCAGAGGTGGCGGAGCGCGACGCGATGTGCGCCAGGGCGGCGGCCGCCGCCGCGGAGGCGACGCGCATGCGCGAGTCTGAAGCCGCAGCGACGGCGGCGGCCGCGGCCGAGCGCGAGCGGGGCGAGGCTGAGCAGCGCGCGGCAGCGGCCAAGCAGGAGGCCGCATCAGCCAAGGCCGCCGCCGCAGCGGCCGGCACGGCGCGCGACAACGCTGGGGCTGCGGCGCGGGCGGCCCAGGCGCGGGCTGCGGCGGAGCGCCGCCGCGCCGAGCGGGCCGCGGATGCAGCCCAGGCGGTGCGCGAGGCCTGGGCGCGGGAGCGGGCCGCCGCCAAGGCGGAGGCGTGCCAGGTCGCGGCGCAGCTGCGGGACGCCACGGCTCTGGCGGCAGCGAGCCGCCGCACGGCTGCCGAGGCGGACGCGGCGTCGTCCGCCCTGCTGCTGGGCCAGGCGTGCGCCGAGCTGCGCGCGTTCGAGGCCGCGGCCGCGGCGGGCCGCGAGTCTGAGGCGCGGTCGCGCGCACAGCGGCGGGCGGACGCCAGCGTCGCGGCCGCGGCAGCGTCGGAGCGGCGGGCGGTGGGCGCTGAGGGGCGTGCGGCCGCGCTGGAGCAGGACGTGGCCTCCCTGGTCGCCGTCCTCGAGGCAGAGCGCGGTGCGCGCGCCGCCGCGGAGGCAGAGGCGGCTGGGACGCGCGCGGCGCTCGAGCGCGAGCGCGCCGCGTCCGCCGGCGCTCGCGCCGCCCTGAAGGAAGAGGCGGCGTGCGCGGCGGCGCTGGCTGGCCGGCAAACCGCGGCGCTGCGGCGGGAGGCGGCGGAGCAGCAGGCGCGCGCCGCGGCGGAGCGGGACGCGCTGCGCGGCGAGCTCGACGCGGCGCGCGCGCAGGCGGCGGACGCCAAGCGTGTGGCGGTGCGGGCCGCGGGGATGGCCCGCGACGCCCTTGATGCGACGCACAAGCTGGCCAGCTGCTGCCGCCGGATCAGCCAGCATCTGGAGCAGCGCGTGGCCGCCGCGGCTGCCGCTGCTGCCGCTGCGGCGGCGGCGGCCGATCAGCAGGCGGCCAGGGCCGCGCGGGGCGCCCAGCGGCCCAAAGTGCCTCGCAAGGGGCTTCGCCTGCTGGTCCCGCTGCGGGGCCGCGGCAGCCGCAGCGACGGCAGTGGCGGCGGCGGGCCCAGCACGCCCGTGGTTGAGAAGATGTTTGCGCCGCAGCGGGCCGGCCGCAGCGATGATGCCAGCCGCGGCGGCGAGAGCAGCAGCGGGGGCGCGGCGGCTGCAAACGCCGCAGCGCTGCAGGCCGCCGGGCCGTGCCGGACGCGTGCGTGGCCTCTGCGGGTGTCTGCGCTTCTGCGGAGTGCATCACGTGGGTTGCAGCCCGCCCAGTCATCATCGCGCCTGCGTGCCGGCGCGACGAGCCCCGCGGCACGCCGGCCACGGGCAAGCGCGCCCGCGGCGCCGGGCGTGCCCTGCGCACCCTTGGCCGCATCTGCTGCCGGGGTTTTGCCGCCTGCTTCGGGGGCCAGGCGCTGTGAAAAGCGGCTTGGGAGCTGCTGTTTTCTTTTTTGGCAATGCACACGCGCATGCCCCCCCCCCCCGCTGCTTCCATGCTGGGGTGGCTGGCTGCCCCCCATCCCTTCGCTTGCCCCCGAGGCAAACATGTTCTCCCCGTCTGTGTTTTTCCTGGGGCGCGTCCAGTGCTTCCTCCCAATCCCTCCCGTTTTCCGTGCACTCAGCAATGCGCGCTGCCCCGAACTCATCACCCTCCTCCCCGACGCCCGCGCGCGAGCCGCGGCAGACGGGGTGCAGCACCCCGCCCCGGCCTTTGGAGCCACACTCTCACACCCATCCGGCGCCCGATCATGCCAGTGAGGGATTCGCATTTGGGGGGTTTGCTTGAAGTGGAATGACACTCGCGCCCCCTTTCTACACACTCATCGCCAACCTGTTGGGTTTAAACCCTTTTGCGCGGCTCACTGCCAGTGCCCAGTGCCAGCGCGCGCCGGCGGCACTGTGCCGGCAACCGGCCACAGCCACCCGTGCTTTTGAGATCCCGAGTGTAAGGAGATGTCCTCACAGAGACCAGGGATGCAGCGGACGAAGCCCCGTGGAAGGATGACTACGTCGGGTGTCGACGTCCACGGGTGTGCACGTCACAGATAGCGCCCGCGGCCGCACCAGACGATATCGATACACCCGAACCGAAAGCAGATTAACCCGCGCTTGTACGCCGCACTTCTCTGGACCTGGCGGAACGATGCTGGGCCGCCCCCCGGCTAGAACCCCCTGAAGCGTTCGCCCTCCCGAGCCACGCGGTAGGGGGGCACCCTCAGTGTCGGCTCCGATTGGATGCGCCTTGGTGCCGCTTGCAGTGGACGTCCCGACGCTGCGAACTGCCTGAGATCCCCTCCCGCCCACCCCGCCACCTCCCCGCGTTCCAACCAGGAACGGGTGTGCAATGATGTCTCGAAGCTCCTGGCTCGCGCTGCCGCTGCTGCTGCTGCTGGCGTGCAGCGCGCGTATGGCGGCCGACTGCGAGCAGCTCGCCGGCGCGACCTTTTGCGACTCGCTGCCCGAGGCGTCGGCGACTTTCCCTCTGGGCTGGAACACCACCACCAGCAGCGGGCGGGAAAAGGCCTTTGCGTGCCAGCTGCGCATCCACCAGAAGGAGCTTGGCCTCACAGACCTCCAGACTGCGTATGTGATTGCGTCCGTGTGGCGCGAGTCCAGGTTCAACCTCGTGAGCCAGGCTGGCTGCAGAAACAACCGCTGCCGCTGCCCCCCCGAGTGCACGCCCTCCACCACATGCCAGGTGCGGGGGGAGAGCATTAC
Organism: Raphidocelis subcapitata; assembly: GCA_003203535.1. Classification (NCBI taxonomy): domain Eukaryota; kingdom Viridiplantae; phylum Chlorophyta; class Chlorophyceae; order Sphaeropleales; family Selenastraceae; genus Raphidocelis; species Raphidocelis subcapitata. The sequence goes on along the minus strand of BDRX01000094.1, from coordinate 58,179 downwards.
GGGTTGCGGGGCGGGGTGCCTGTTTGCAACATGGGCTCTCTGGCGGGGCTGGCGGCTCCTGCGCTGCGGCTGCCACAGCGGAGTCGCCACACTCCAGTTTGCAACTGAGCCCTCTTCAATGCCCCAATCTCCCCCCCACCACCTCCCCCCCAGGCGTGCCTTGACTCGACCAGCGCGTGTGCCAAATGTACGCCACCCGAGAGCCGCAACTGCACCTGCCTCGCGGACCGCTGCCCCTCCCCCCTGGCCGCGTGGTACTCGCCTTACTACGGCCGCGGCTACCTCAAGCTGCTCTGGAAGGACAACTATGCCAGCATGGCCGGCCTTTTCAACAACTGCCCGCTCGATGCCAAGCCCGAAATCCTGCTGCGCAACCACGCCGTTGCCCTCAAGGTTGCCGTCCAGATCATGATCAACGCGGGGCTGAAGAACTACCTGCCCGCCTCGATCACCAACCCCACCGACGAGCAGCTGGTCAAGGCCCGGCGGATGGTCAACGCCGCAGATGTCAAGGACTGCTCCGCGTCGGGGCTGCCGGCGGACTGCCCCGTGTCAAACTGCGACAGCCAGGTGGATGCCGACCAGCAGAGGACGTGCAAGACGATAGCTAGCATCAGCAACAAAGCCAGGACGTGGCTGGCGCAGCTGCAGAGCCCCATTTACCGCATTGCTTATTGCGGTGCGTTGCGCGCTCTGGGTTGTCGGCTTTGCGCTGCCCTGCGTTGCATTGCTGGCGTTGCGCTGCACTGCGCTGCGCTGTGGTGCGCCGCGGCGCGCCCAAGCATGCTGCAGCCCCTGCTTGCGTTGTTGATCCTGCCCCCACCCCATCCAAATCGCAGGCAAATCCGTGCCAGCTGGCGGCGATGTCGCGAGGTTTGCGCCTCTGGTCCGTCTGTCACAGTACCCGAGGATCCGGGTGACACACAATTGGTACAGGCGTTGGGACGACAAAGACAAGTTGGTGACCACCACCGCCTGGCTGGGCGGGCTGACTGGTGCAGTCTGTTCGTGGCTCAACAAGCCCAACCAGTATGTGCGCTACAAAGAGCAGGCAACCGACCTGGGTGGCAAGGTGGTGGTCACCATCGACGTGGCGGCCGCCCTGCGCGACGGGAAATTGAGCGCCACGGCCAACACTGAGATCACCCAGCACCACGCGTGGAGCCCCGGCTTCGGCGACGTCACCGTGGCTTTTGAGCTGCTCGACAGCGGCGGGGTTGTTCGCAGCCTGCCGGGCGGCCGTCTTATCCAGTTCCCCAGTTTCATCGACACATGCGAGGAGCGGCGCCAGGTCGCCACGATCAAGCTCGCCCTGCATGAGTGCGGCAACGTGCCCGACTCAGCCTATTACAGCGTCTCAATCGTGCCCGCCGCAAATTCGCGGCCGGCTTTGGCGACGGCGTCCGAGGCGACGGCGGCCGCCGCCCTTCCCCAAGGCGACGCGCCGTTTGAGGAGCCGCCGCCGCTGGAGCCGGGTGGGACGACTGATCCACCCCCCGAGGGCGTGGCCGTTGAGGGGGCGCCCTGACAACGGCGTTGGTTGTTGGTTGCTTGTTTCTGAATCCCTTTTGCCAGCCCTGTGTCAGCGTTTTTGCAAGCCCTTAGCTCAGGGCTTTTCCGGATGGTTATCTGTGCCGTCATTTCGCAAGATTCCGAATCCTCCTTACACACACAAAAACCGTAAGCGCTGGGTGACCTTGGCCTTGCGCGCACATTTTTCAGCCTGAATCGTGCGCGCGATTAGTGATACATGATCGGTCATCCAGCTTGCGACTTGCACACATCGCGAACCCAACACCCAATTCGCCCGACATCACCACCCCGCTGCACGCGGGCTGGGCGCCATCGCAACCCCCCGCGCCTCGACGTCCGCCCTCGCAAACCGCCCCCCGGTGGCCAGCGGCGCTCCCAGCAGAAACAGCCGAGCACGCCCCAGCCTCGACTGCCCCCGCCTTTTCCACCAAATGCACCCAGCGCCCTCCTCTTGCCCCAGCCCCAGCTATGCATTGGCCTTCGTTCCCGCATGCCCCTCGCATGCTCTGCGAAAGGCCGAGCACCAAAAGCGGCCGCGGCCAGTGTAAACTCTGAACCCTCCATGCAGGCGCTGGGGGGAGGTCGCCGCAGTTACTCGCTCTTCAAACTCAAAAGCGCAGGCGGCGGAAACCGCCGCTGTCGCTCGCGCGCGCGTGCGCGGCTCGCGCATGCATTTTGAAACGTGTGCGCAGGCCAGTCGCGTGCACACATGCGCCGCTTGAATTCTCCAAATCACGTCACAACAAGGGATGGGGCTTCTGGGGGGAGGGAAAACTGCCTTGGCGCCAACTGCGCTGGATTGAACGCGCATGCTACGGCCGCCGTTTGCTATCGCTGTTCTAATCACTCGTCACCGCCTCCACCCGCCTGTTGCCGCGCTGCTTCAGCTACCGCCGCCGCTGCTGCTGCCGCAGCTGCTGCATTTGCTGCTGCTGCTGTCGCCGCCGCCGCCGCCGCCGCCGCCGCCCGCTCGGCTCACTCCCACTCCTGGCACAGCCCCAGCACCGCCGCCAGCCGCGCGATTATGTCACCGTGCCGCGCGCGCGCCTCCTCCGGGGAAAACCCGTCCCGCGCGTACCGCCCGGCGACTAATCCCCCCGTGAACTCCGGGAATGACTCATCCGCTCCGCAGGCCGCCAGGTAGGCGAGCTTTTGGGTTATGTCGCCCGCGGCGTGCCCGCCGGCGCGCGCGGCCTGGGCGGAGGGCTGCAGCAGGACCAGGTTGCCGAGGCGGTTGTGCCAGTGGCTGCGCTGCACCTCGTACCTGCGCGCGGGGGGGGGGGGTAAGGGGCCGTTTCATGGGGTGTTTCGGCGGCCTCGTTTGGCGGCGGGGTGTGTGTGGATGCGGTCGTTGAGAGGCCGGCTGCGGGGCGGGGCCAGTTGGACTGCAAAGCGTGGAGGGCGCAGCCATCAACACACAAGATTGCAAGAAACAGGGCAGGCCAGCAAAGGGTCAGAACCCACCAGTACTTGACTTCTCTGAAGCCGGAGCCCTCCAAAACGCTGGAGCTCGACCGCCGCAGCCCCGCCGCCGCGCGCCCGCCCTCGCCGCCGCCCCCCTCGCCGCCCGTGGAGCCCCCGACCCGCGCCGCCCCGACCGCGCGCCCGCCGGCCGCCGTGGGGGCGCGGGAGGACGCGGCGGGCGCGCCGCCGCCCCAGCCGCCGCCCGCAGGGCCGCCGCCCGATGAGCCGCCGCCGCCGCCGTCGGCGATCGCGGGGAGGGGTGGCCCCCCGTCTTCAGGCACCAGGATCTTGACTCGGCGCCAGAGGGAGCCCTCGGGGGGGTGCTGCGGCAGGATCTTCTCCACCTTTGGGGGGTTGGGGGGAGGGGGGGTTGGAGAGAGGGGGATTTGGGGGTTGGAGGGAGTGCCGTTGAGCATGGTGTCAAGGAGCAGGGCCGTTGCGGGGGGCTGAGAGGGGGCGCAGCTGGCAGCGCGCGTGCATGCACTTGTACGAAGCCCCGCACGCGCGACGAAAGCGAATACGGGCGAATACAACACACGCGCGCAAAGGCGCACGCGGCCCCATTTGCAGCGAGCGCCGCCCCGCCCCAACTGCCCACCTTTAGCCTGCGCCAGTCCACGCGCGCCCGGTTGATGCTGTCGGCCCGCAGCAGCAGGTGCGCCAGCGTGCGCTCCTCCGCCGCCGCGGCCAGGTCCCTGGCGCCCAGCCGCTGCAGAAAGTCCTCCTGCTCCTCCGCGGTCAGCCCCAGCGCCGCCCTCACCCGGTCCCAGTAGAAGCGGGGGGTGAGCAGCTCCCGCGCCACGCGGGCCCAGCGGTCGGCGGCGAAGGCCGCGTCGCAGCGCACCTCGCAGTAGAGCTGCAGCGCCTCGGCGGCGCGGAGGAAGTCGACTTGCGATTTTTGGAGGCGGGAGGGGGGGCGGGGTTTGTTTGTTTTGGGGGGTGGGGGTGACAGTTTGTGGGTTGCTCTCCCGGGGCGGCGCGGGAACTGGGTGGGGTTGGTTTTGGTGGTGGTGTTTTGGTGGAGGGTGCAACAGCAACGCGAAAGCGGCGGCGCGCGCCGGCAGGTCGGCGCGCGCCGCGCGCGCGCCGACGGCGACGGCGCAGAGCCGCCCCTCCCAGCTGCCGCCCTCCCCTGCCGCCACCCCTCCTGAAGCCGCCCCCCCCCAAATCCGCGCGCGCTTGTCGCCAAGCGCACGCCGGCCTTCCAAACGCCCACGCGCCGCCCCGCCCCCCCCCGCCCCCCCCCCCAGCCCCCCCCCCCCCCCCCGAAGCCGCTCACGCCTCTTCTGGTCGTCGTCCGACCTGCAGAAAAATTCGAGCGTCCAGGGCTGCCACGCGTCGTCGCTGAAGAGGTTGACGAAGAAGCACGCCTCCTCGAGGCCCGCGGCGATGGCGGGGCCTGGGGGTGGGGTGGGTGGGGTGGGGGGAGTTTTGAGGGGCGATCGGCGATGGCGGGGCCTGGGGGACGGGTTGGGGGGCCGGTCAGCGGTCAGCGCGTGTGTTGGGGGGGGGGGAGGACGGTCAAACACGGTCAAAGCTTGGCCGCCAGGGTATCGGCACGAGGCCGATGCCCTGCTCCCCATCAGGCATGCTAGCGTCAGCCCCCCTCCCTCCCTCTCCCCCCTCCCAGAAAACCCCCCACCCCCCCAAACCTGTGCCCCCCTCGCCCCGCAGCTGCCCCCAGTCGTTCTGGCGGATCATCAGCAGCTTGTGGGCGTAGTCCAAAACAGTGTCCAGCGCCGCCGCCGCCGCCTCCCCGCTGACGCACGCCGCCCCAAAGTGGCGCAGCAGCGCCGCGCTGTTGGCGCCGCCGAGCCCCCCGCCCCCGCCGCCGCCGCCGTCCTCGTCGCCGCCCGGCGCCGGCGACGCGCCGCGCGCGCCGCCGCCCGACACGCGCGCCGCCCACGCCGGCGCGGCGGCGGCCGCGTCGCCGCCGGCGCCCGCGCCGGCGGGGCCCAGATCGCGCCCCGCCGCCCGGTCAACCGCCATTGCGTGGTCAAACAGGCGGTGGAAGGTGGGGCGGCCGAGCAGCGACTCCATTTCGAGCCACCGGTCCGCGTAGCCGGCGCGCTTCGAGGGGGGCAGCGCCTGCAGCAGGTCGGCCTGCGGGGGGCGGTGTTGGGGCGGTTTTGTTTTCCGGGCGCGGGCGGTTTTGCGTGTGAAGGCGGCCCGTCTGCGAGGTCAGTCCTTGGGGGAGGAGCCAAATCCAGCCCCCGAAACTCACAGGGAAAGCCCCTCCCCCTCCCCCCTCCACCTTGAGTTTGTCCACCACCCCCAGGTCCACCCCGCGCCCGTTGAGCGTCGCGAATATTTTGAACGACGCCGCCTCGTCGCGCGCCGTCATGACCACGACGTAGGATGACCTCAGCACGTGGAACATAAAGTCCTGGGGTGGCGGTGGTGGGGAGGGGCTTTGGGGTTTGGGCCGCAGAGAAAGGAGGGGGCTGGGTTTGGGGCAGGTGAGGGGAGGCGCGCAGCGGCGGTTACGGAGGTGTCTTGTTTGGCTGTGCGGGGGTTTTGGGGACGCTTTGATCCGTGCTGGAACCGGCGGGGTTTGGGGGGCTGTTTGGGCCAACCGCAGGGCGGGGCAAGCGCATTCGCACGCGCGCTGCAGGCGCGCTGCAGGCGCGAGCACATGGGGCGGGCTGCAGGCACAGACGCGGGCGCAGGCGAGTGCGCAGGCGCAACGCGAGGGCGCGGGCGCACCTGCAGCGGCAGCCCCGCCGCCGTCGCCGCCTCGAGCTCCCCCCGCATGAAGGAAGCCACCTGCCGGGCGGGGGTCGGTTGTTGCGGTGTCGGTGGTGTTTCGGGGTCGGGGTTTGGCGGTTGGGGGACCCTGGGCTCTGCGTTGTTGGCGGGTGCCGGCGCCGCTGGTGGCAGCGAGGCCGTTGCAGGCGGCCTGGCAGGTGCCGCTGCCACCAGATGGTGCCGCTGCTACCAGATTGGAGCAAAAGGACCAAACGGCCAGCTCAAACCAGCCAAGTCCGCGCCTGGTACAGCCGCCACCACGTCTCATTCGCCAGGGGGTAGCTGTCCCCCTCCTCCTCATCATCCTCCCCAGACGGCGCCGCCGCCGCCGCCGCCGCCGCACCACCACCACCACCACTGCCGCTGCCGCTCCGCCGCGCCCGCCGCAGCGCCGCCGGCGACGCAAACGCGAGCGCGCCGCCGCCGCCGCCGCCGCCGCCGCCGCCGCCGCCGCCGCCCTCGTCGCCGCCCGCCGCGTTGACCGGCGTGTCCACGGCAGCCGCCAGGTGGTATGGCCAGGGCAGGAAGTGCTCCAGCACGTTGGTGCGGAAGAACTCCTGGTCCGCCGGGCGCAGCTGCAGGCGGTAGCTGCCGGGGGGAGGTTTGTTTTAGGGAGGGGGAGTGGGGTGGGGGAAGGGGGGATGCGCTTACTCCGGCAAAGGGGGCTGGGAGGTTGGGGCGCAGCTGCGGTCAGTAGCAGGCCGGTGCACCAGGTGCCACGTGCCGCTGCCCCTCCCCCAGCCGCAAAGCAAGCAACGCCCCTGCCCCCCCCCACCGCGCGCTGGACGCGGGGTCCAGGGGGTCCCTGTCGAGGTGCAGCATCGTGTGCAGCCGGTGCACCAGGTCGCCCCCCCCGGGCTGCCGCGCCGCCCAGTGGCGGAAGTAGGCGACCATCATGACAAGCGTGGTCAGCCGCTGCTGGCCGTCGATGACCTGAGGGGGGGAGAGGGGGGGGGTGGGGAGGGGGAAGGTGTGAGCGGGAAAAAGGGTGTGGGGCAAGACACGGGTACTGGCGGCGGCGGCGGCGGCTGGCGCCATGACAGCTGCTCGCCGGCCCGGCGCGGTGGCGCGGCGCTGCGCGGCGCAGGGGGCCGCACGCCCGGCGGCTGCGGCTCTCCCCCCCGCTCGCGACGGCCCTCCCCCAAAAAGGCAGAGCCCCCCGCGCGCCTGGTAGGGCGCGGTCACGCCGCCGTCCGGCCGCGTGGTGACTATCGCCCCCAAAAAGTACTCCTGCCCGCCCGCAAACGCCGCCTGCAGGTCCGTTAACAGCTCGTACACCTGGCAAGGGGGTGGGTGGGTCGGCAGGGTTGGTTTTGAGGGGGAGGGGGTGGTTGAGGGGCGGGTGGGTCGGCAGGGCTGGTTTTGGGGGTGTCGGTTGGGGGGGGGTGGGGGCCGTGGAGCACGCGTCCCATCCCCCCCCTTCAGCGCGCCCGCACCTGCTTGGGGCGCCAGCTGTAGGGGCGCTGGTAGTCCGGGATGTCGAATTTGAAGGCCGCGCCCGTGAAGAGCTCGAACAGGGACACCTGGCGCGCCTCTAGAAAGTCCCGACGGGGGCCGGCACCGGCGCCGGCGCCGGCGGCGGCCGCCGCGCGCTGCCCCGCCGCCGAGGCGGCGGGCGCGGCGGCGGCGGCGGAGAGCGGGCGGCGGCGCGGGAGGGCGCGCGCGGCAGCGAGGGGGCCGCCGGCTGCGGCGGCCGCGGCGGCGGCGGCGGCCGCGGCGGCGACGGGGTGCGCGCAGCGCGGCGCCACGCGGCACAGCAGCGCGCTCGCCATTGCCGGCGAGCCGCACGCCGCGGGTGCCGGGACCGATCCAGGCCGCACTCGCTGCATGTTCCCAGAGGGGTGCAGCCCTCTGCCGCGCCCTGGGCGAGGTCCAGCCCCCGCTTCAAACCGAGCTGTCACGCAGGGAGCGCGTCACGGCCCCGGTCGAGTGCGCCACGCGCTTATGGATGTTGGCGATGCACCTGGAATCAATGTATGAACCTCCAGCCGGCGCGGGATAGGCGGGCAGGACGAAAAAGGGCTGTGTGCCCCCAGATCGCGGCGGTCGGCTTCCGGTAGCACGATTTGCAAACCCCTTCTTCTCGCTTTTCCTGTTCGAAGCTCTGTGGACCTGCTGCAGGCCCTGCCCCAGGGCGGGCAACCAGGCAGTCGCCTGGGCTCTGTTTACGTAGAGGCAGATCCGCGGGCCCCGCGGCAGTTCATTGGCAACGCACGGACCCGAAGAGCGCTCCGGACGACGGCATCTCCGCTCCACCGCCCCAGCGTCGGTGCATCCCGGCACCCCTCTCCGGGACAGGTCGAGACGGCGTCCGGGCGGCACGGCGAGATGGCGGAGCGCCTACGTGCGTGCGTGAAATTCTAGCAGCCGAGGAGCCGTTTCAAGGCAGCGAGCGCGCGGGCCGGGCTTGAGGGATGGCAGCCTGCGCCTTTGGCGGAGCCTCCTCTCGGGGGCAGGCGCCCCCGGGGCGCGGCTGCACGGCCTGGCAGCCCCAGACAGGGCCGCGGATGCAGCAGCGCCGCCCTCAGCGGCTGTGCGGAGGCAGCGGCGCCGCGCGGCGCGCCGCTGCTGCCGCTTCTGCTGCTGCTGGCGCCCCGCCGGTGCTGGCGGGCGCTGCCGGCGCGGCCGCGCCGCAGCCCCGCCTGCCGCAGCCCTGCCGGCCGCCGAGGCTGCGACAGGAACAGAGGCCGCAGCAGCAGGAGCGGCGGCCGGGCGACGGCCCCGCCGCCGCCGCCGCCCGCCCTCAGCGCCGGGCCGGCCCCGACCTGTCCCGCCCGGCCTCGGAGATCAGCCCCCCCGGCCTGACGGCCCTCATCTCCAGATCCGCCAACTGGCAGGAGGTGGCGGTGCTGACGGCGAGGTACGAAGCCGTGACCAACGCGACGCACCTTTGCGCGGCGCTGGTCAGGCTGGCGCACGTCGACGGCGGCGGGCGGGCGGCGGCAGACGGTCAGGCCGGGAGCAGCACCAGCGGCGGCAGCGGCAGCTTTAGCAGCAGCAGCGTGAGAGAAATAAACGGCGTCGATGGTGCCGGCAGCAGCAGCAGCAGCAGCAGCAGTGGCAGGGGCAGGGTAATTGCCCCACGCAGTGAAGCCAGCACCAGCGGCATCGACAGCACCAGCAGCAGCGACCGCCGCGCATCCCCGCAAGGGTCCCCGCAAGGGGCCGGCGGCGTTGCCGCCTTGCGCCCACAGGCGGCCCCGCCGCAGCAGCAGGCGCGGCCCGCCCCGCCACCGCAGCAGCAGCAGCAGCAGCAGCAGCAGCAGCAGCCGCAGCCGACGCGCCCCGCCAACTGGCGCGCCTTTGTGGCCGGCCTCCTGGAGCGCCTGACCGCCCAGCTGCCCGCGTGCGGCCCCCGCCACCTGTCCAATGCGATCTGGGCTGTCGCGCGGCTGGGGTTCAAGCCGGACGCGGCGTTCATGTCGGCGTGGGCCCAGCGCGTGCACGACACCGCGGGCGCCGCCACCTGCCGCGACGCATCAAACGCGCTGTGGGCGCTGGCCGCGCTCGGCGAGCGGCCGGCGGAGCGGCTGCAGCGGGACCTGCTGTCTGCGCTGCACCGGGGCGCGGCCCGCAGCGTGGGCGACGGCGACGGCGACGGCGGCGGCGGGGGCGCCGGCGGCGGGCGCGCCGCGGCGGCGGCCGCGGCGGCGGCCGCGCAGGACGCCGCCAACGCGGCGTGGGCGATGGCGCGGCTGGGCATCAGCCCCTCGCACGAGCTGCTGTCTGCGCTGTGCATGCTGCTGCAGCGCGCGGTGCGGCAGACGGGCGGCGGCGCGGCGCGGCAGGGCGAGCTCGCGGCGTTCCTCTGGGCGGTCGGCGAGCAGCACCATGCCGCGCGCGCCGCCGCGGCCGAGGTGGCGGCGGCGGCGGCGGCCGAGGGCTTGGACTGGCGCGCCAACGGCGGCGGCGGCGGCTGGGGTTTTGGCGCGGAGGCGTCAGGCCCGCTGCCGGTGCCGGGGCCGTGGCTGGACGAGCAGCTGCTGCGGTCCGCGCGCGACCTGGGCGCGTGGCGGACGCAGCACCTGGTTATGGCGCTCCTCGCGTGCGCGCGGCTGCGGCGGCGGCCGCCGGACGCGTGGCTGGGCGGCTGCCTGCGGGCGCTGCGGCTGAGGCTCGAGGACTGCAGCATGCAGGTGCGGCGCGGCGCGGGGCGGGGCTGTGCGGTGACATTCGCGCGTGCCCGCTCAGGCGCGGTTCCCGACAAACCCTCGCATGCGCCCACTCGCCAACCATTCCGCCGCCCACACCCCCGATCCCGTTTCAAAACGCACAGGAGCTGTCGCTGACGGCGGCCTCCCTGGGCGCGCTGCGCGTCTGCCCCATGCCGGACTGGACGGACGCGTTTGTCTCGGCCACGCTCGCGCGCCTGCCCGGCGCGACCGCGCAGCAGCTGTGCATGTGCGCCAAGGGCCTGGCGCGCCTGCGGCTGGCGCCGCCGCCGGAGTGGTGGGCGGCGTTCGAGGCCGCCGCCGCGCAGCGCGCGGAGCGCGGCGCGTTCAGCGCGGCGGGCCTCGCCGACGTCGCCGCGGCGCTCGCGCTCGCGCGGTGCGCGGCGCCGGCGGCGTCGCCGCCGCCGCCGCCGCCGCTGTCGTCGCGCCTGGTGGCCGCGTGGCTCGCCGCGCTGGAGGGCGCCGTCCCGAAGCTCGACGCCCGCGGGCTCGTCAAGGCGGCGTGGGCCGCCGCCAGGCTGGGCGCGGCGCCCCACGGCGCGCTCAAGCGCGCGCTCGCCTCGGCCGCGGGCGCGCGCGGGCTGCTGCGAGGGCTTCCTACAGAGGACGCAGTCCGGCTGGTCTGGGCGCTGGTCATGCTGCGCGTCGACCCCTCCCCCGAGCTCGCGAACACCGCCGCGGCGGAGCTCTGCCGCCGCGCGGGCGGCATGACCGAGGGCCAGCTGCGGCGCGCCGCGTGGGCGCTGGCGCGGCTGATGACGGCGCCGAGGCGGGAGCTGCTGGCGGGGTTTGCCGATCTGGCAGAGGGCCGCGCGGCCGCGATCGGCGCGCTGCCGCCGCAGCCGGGCCGCGCAGTGCGCGCCGGCGGCGGCGGCAGCGGAGGCAGCAGCGTCGACGCCGCGGACGGCGGCCGCGGCGGCGGCAGCGATTGCAGCGAGGCGGAGACACTGATGGGATGGCTGCGGGAGCTCAGGGCGCGCGAGGCGGAGGCGGGCTGGGTGGCCGCCGACGCCGCCGCCGACGCCGCGCCCCGCGGGCGGCCCGGCGGGCGCTGGGTGGAGGAAGAAGATATGGAGAGCCCTGGGCCGCGCCTTCGCGAGGCAGCAGCTGTGGAGGCACTCGCCGCCTAGCGCCCCTGATAGGACAGGCCCCTACATCGCAAGACCCCCTGCAACCAAACGCGACGAACAGTCGCTGCCGCTGCAATAGCTGAGCGCCCTTTTGCGCCTGCCAGGCACTTCTGAGACCCACTTGTAAATGCACACCCCCGTCGCGAGCTGGGCCTCCTGACAAAGTTACTGGAAGGCCTTTTTGTTTCCGGCCAACGGCATCAGTCAGCAAGGGCCAGGCAGATGAAACGGCCGGCCGGACACCTCCAAAAGCAGTTTCCCCCACGACTCGAAACTCGAAAGCGACAGATGCAGCGCCGCGCCCTGCCGGCCCGCTTTGATCTCTGCCGCGCCGCCCCGCGAGTCGAGTGTGCGTTGAGCACCTCGCAGCTCGCTCTCTCCCCTCGCGTCCCGCCGCCGCAGGTCAGTGCCACCAGGGTTTAAACCCTGAACCGCAGCTCAGTGGCGCAGCTGGTCCAGCATCCTGATGGTTTGTTTGCGGAGTGGGGGGGGGGGGGGGGGTGGCGGCGCCCGATTGTTGGTTTACCCCCCGTCGTCTGGTGGGCCCGGGGGAAAAGCGCGCGCCTCCGCCGGTCTGCCCCCCCCCAAGGGAGCGTGCCGCGGGCGCGCGCCTGTTTGGCGTCGCCTGCTCCGCCGGCCGCGTCAGCAGGTGCGCCACCACGCCCAGCGCGCAGCCCACGGCGGCGCCGCCGACGAGGCCGATCGCGGGGGGGTGCTTGCCGCTCTGGCCCTGATGCAGGAAGTATGCCGCAGCGGCCAGGCCGGCAGTGGAACCGACCTTTTTTTGGGGGGGGGGAAGGGTTTGGATGCTTTTAGTCGAAAACTCAAGCGCCACGCCAACCTTTGGCAATGCTTGCAGGCGCCGTGCACAGTGCACACCAATGTCAAGCAGAAGCACGAGCGCAGCACATGCAAAGCAACACGCACAGCACACAAAAGGCACGCGTACCGCCGTGAACGAGTCTACGCGCTGCTGACTCGCATTGTAGTGCAGGCGGTACACCCGGTCAGTCACTCCCTCACGATCGATATTCAAACGCTTGCCCGCGTACAGGAGCACTGGTTTGTTTCGGGTTGGGTTGGGCGCGGTCGCCAGACGCGGCATTGTGTGCAGCAAGGACGCCAGTTGCTGCGCCGACCGGGCTGCTCTCGGCTGTCCGTCACCGAGTTGCGTTCCGTTGAAAGGTTTCAAAAGCTTTAGTCAACGCAAACCAAGGAAAAGCGTTTCGTTCCAACCGAGCCCCCTGCCCCTTCCTCCCAAAATGCGAGCCCCCCGACCCACGTGAGAGGCCCAGGCCGCCGAGGGCGGTGTACCCCGCCGCCGAGGTCACGAGCTCCGCGCTGAGCGCGGACAGCCCCCCCTTGCGCACCGCGGCGATGGGCACGCCCGCGAAAAGGCCCAGGAGCGAGCCGGCCTGGTAGCCTGGCGCGTCGGGGAGGAGGGGTGGGTGAGAGGGGCGTGGACTGGGGCGCCGGCGGGAGCGGTGCGGGGACTGCCGGCCCCCGCAGGGCTGCCTGATAGCATTCGTCGACCGCCGCCAGCCCCCAGGCCCCAGCCCCCGCACACAAGGCGCACCTTTCTGAGCCGCGTGGCCTATCAGCTGGATCTCCACATACTCGGGCTTGTAGTCGTCCGCCATTGGCGCCTGCGACAACCGCTGCGCGACGCGCAGCGGGGGCGGGCGGGGTGTCGGGCGCGCCGCGCGGGCGTGTTCGGGCGGCGCACGGTCGCGCGGGGGGGCGTTGCGTCCGCCAAACAGCCCGCTGGAGCAGGGCGCGCGGCTGCAATCCACCTGGGCCCACGGGGCGGCAGTGTCGAAGGTCTGATCTCGGAGCGGGGCGAGACGGCGGAATCAGGGGGTGTTTTTGCGCCGTAATATCACGCCGGGAAAATGTATGTGACGATCCGAGACTGGGGCGTAGGCTCCTTGAGGTCGCCTGGAAGCACCACGCACTCGTGCCACTTGATACCGTACTTTTCGGCCCCCCACGCCCCCCCGCTCATTGAAGGTGGGGGCCGACGCACAAACGCGCTCTCTGTGTCGATCCTTCAGCCGTGCAGCAGCGGCGATCGCGCGCGGGCCGCCGCTCGACCGCGCGTGCGCTTCCGTCCATCGCTCCCCGCCGCCACTGCGCCCCGGCATGCAACGGCACGGCGGCCCCAGCGGCGGCGGCGGCGGCGGCAGCCCCGGCAACGGCGGCAGCGACAGCGGCGGCGGCGGCGGCGCGCGCCCCAAGGCGTTTGACCTCGAAGAGGCCGACCCGGCGCCCGGCCAGCCCTACCCGCCCGGGTTCGCGCGCACCGACAGCGACGCGGGCGGCCTGCTGCTCGCCGCGGCCGGCGGCGCGCAGTCGGCGCCCGCCGGCGCCACCGCCGGCGACGCGGAGCGCCGGCGGCGGCGGCGGCGCGCCGCGCGGCTCGCGCTCGCCGGCGCGCTGCTCGCCGTCTCGGCGCTCGCCGCGGCGGCGCTCGCCGTCGGCGCGAGCGCCGGGCGCTCCGCGGCGGCCGCCGCCTCGGCGGCCGCCGGCGCGGCGCCGCGGCCGGTGCGGCGGCTGGCGTTTGGGTCGTGCACCGCCTACGACCTGCGGCCGCAGCTTGTATGGACTTCCGGGGTCATCCCGTTCAACCCAGACGCCTGGGTGTGGCTGGGGGACATGTTTTACGGAGACAACCCAGACGTAGGGGGCAGATGCCTTTTTCTCTGATGCCTTTTTCTCTTGTGTCTTAGTGCTGCCTTTTCTGGGGCGCCCTTTTTGGGGTGACGAGCTCCACAAAGATTCGCCCGTTTCCGCCTGCAGGGCTGCGCCGCACTGCGCCCGGCGGCAGCCCAGGGAGCGTTCCACACCCTGGCCGCGTCCGTGCGCCCCCGCATTTCTCCCGCGCGCGTTGCAACGGGGCGCAGCCCCGAGGCGCCGCCCCCAACCCAAAGCCCCGTCCCCAAAACAAACCACCCCCCCAATCCAAACACGCAGATCGACTGCGCCAAGGCGTCTGGCCCCAACTACACGCACCCCCAGTGCGACTGCCCCACCACATTCATGCACCACGCCCCCTACCAATGCTTTTCGGGGGATGTTGAGCATCAGCGGCGGCGGATGGAGGGGCAGGTGCGCGCGCGTGCGTGGTGTGCGCGCGTGCGTGCGTGCGTGCGTGCGTGCGTGCGTGCGTGTGTGCGTAGTGTGGTTTGGGGGGGGGGGTTCGGCTCGCGCGCACGCACACACCACGGCCAGCCATGCGGGGGGCCGTCAGCCGCCAATCGCTGGCCGGCACGGCAGCGGGGCGGCACCCAACAGAGCCGGCTGGCCGCCGCCCGTCAGCGCACTCCCCCCCCCCACCCGCACTCCCCCAAGCTCCAAACCGCACTACCCCCCCACCCCCCCCCCCCCACACACACACATACTGCCCCAAACCCCAAACCGCACTCCCCCAAACGCACACACACAACACACACCGCAATTCGCAAGTGCAAACACCCCCCCAAAACACCCCCCTTCAGCTTGGCATGCCCGAGTATGCCGCGTTTGTGGACTTTATGTGCGACGGCCCCGGCCGGGGCGGGGCCTACCCCCCAAACGGCGCCGACGCGGCGCAGTGCCCGCGGCCGATCGTGGGCACGTGGGACGACCACGACTTTGGTGGGGGGGGGTGGGGGTGGGGGCTTTACAGCCGTGCTGCGCTGCCGCTTTTGGGGTTGGGGGCTTTGAAGCTCACGCTGTGCTGCAGCTTTTGGGGGGCAGGCTTTACAGCCCGCTCTGCGCTGCGCTGCCGCTCTGGGGGGCCTGGGCCAGGCGCTGCGCAGCGCTGCGCTGCCGCTTTGGGGGAGGCGTGCGCGTGAATTTGGGGCTGGCGTCGTGGTGGCCGGGGGGGCGGCCCCCCAATCGCAGGGTGGCGCGAGGAACACACCACCCTCGCCCCCGCCCGCAGGCTGGAACAACGGCGACAAGCGCCACCCGCGCAAAGTCGAGGCCAAGGCGCGCAGCGCAGCGCAGCGCAACGCCGGCTTTGGGGGCCTTGGGGGCTTTGGGCCGGCTGGCCTGGCCCACGGCAGCGGGCGCATCGCCCATGCGAGCCACCCTTCCAACCCCAAAAACGCAGGCGCCTTCTCCCTTCCACAACCCCACACCACCACCAATGAAACCCCACCACCCCCTGGGCGCCGCAGGCCGTGTTTCTGGATGGATTGGGCGACCCGCAGTCGAGCCCCCGCCGCGGCAGCGCCACCGGGCTGGAAGCCGCCTACCGCTGGCCGTCCGGCTCCGCGTCGCCCCCGCCCCCCCTGTCACCCGGTGACGCCCGTTCGTCACCCGGTGACTACATCGATCTGGTGCTGCTGGACGGCCGGTACGACCGGGACACCCTGCCCTGCTCCACGCGGCGGGAGTGGTGCCGCCAGATCATGACTCAGCCCGGGCTCGGCCCCTCGGACTTCCAGTGGGCGTGGTGCAGGGACATGTACGTCGACGGCGGCCCCAGCGGCGGCGGCGCGTGCTGCGCGAGGGACGAGCAGTGGGCGGCGTGGTGCGCGGGCGCCGCCGCGCCGGCGCACCCGCGGTGGCGGGAGCTGTGTGACCCCTCCTCTTCCGAGTTCGCCTCGGCCCCCGCGGTGCTGGCGGCGGATAACATAACCGTCCTATCCACGCCGGCCGAGATAGAGGCCGCGTGGAAGGGCGCGCAGTCGTCGCTGTGGCGCCGGCTCGTGACGGGCATTGAGTCGCCGCTCTGCGAGATGGTGGGCGCGCGCCAGCGCCGCTGGCTGCGCGGCGCGGTCGCGGCGAGCGGCGCTCCGCTGCTGCTGGTCGGCAGCGGCTCGGTGGTGGCGGGGTCGGTGGGGCACCTCGAGGCCAACAAAACCTCCACCTGCGACGGCGACGACTGGTGGGCGCTGGTTTGGGGGTTGTGGTGGGGGGCTCTTTGGGGAGGGTGTGCTTTTCGGGGGTCGTTTGTTGGGGGACGGCCGGCGCTGCGCGCGTCAACCTCCCGCAAACGTCGCAAACACGCAGCGCGGCGCCCGGCCCTGCTTCTGCGCCCCTCAGGCGCTGCCCCCCGCCGCCCACCCGCCCCGCCCGAAACAAAAAAAACCCCAGGAGCTGCTACGGGCGCGCGCAGGCCAACCTCCTGCACACCCTCGCCAACGCCACGGGCTGCCCCGTCATTTTGACCGGGGACGCCCACGTGTCAGACATAAAGGTGCGCCCCTTTGGGGTGTGAATGGTTGTTTGATGGTGTTTTACTCTTTTGCGTTTTTCCCTTGGAGTTTCAGGCATGCAACCTACAGGCATCGACATGTGAGCGTGGATGCTCTGCTTCCCCGGTCAACCGCTCACAACAGGGTTGCCGCACAGTCTGCAACGGCCCCGCCGCGTCCCTGGAGCCAATGCTGAGCCAACATAACCCCCACCCCGCCACTGACAGGTCATCATGCCGGGGTCGCCCCCCGGCACCAACTACTCATCGCAGCTGCAGACCGCCCGCCTGGCCAAGCCCATCTGGCAGGTGCGGGCCGCCGCCGGCGGCTGCGCTCTTTGCTGGGTTGTGGCCGTCAACCCAGACCATGCCAGGCCAGCCACGATCTCACCCCGCCTCACCCGCCCCTCCTATACCTCCAAACCCCCGCAAGGTGATGGCCAGTGGCATGACCAGCTCCACCGCCCGCAGCCTGGGGGACCCCTGCGAGGGCACCTGGCTGGAGGACATTGTGGGGCTGAGGCCGCTGGGGCGCTGCGCGTACGTTCCGCAGCCGGCGTTTGGGGGCCTGGAGGTGCGCACACGCGCACGCGTGCACGCATGCACGCGCATGCACCACCCTGCGCATGCACCACACGCGCACGCGCATGCCCAATGGCAGCCTATGAGCACGACCCTCCTGTCTCTCCCTGCTTCACGTTGCCGCCGTTGCCGCCGCCGTTGCCGCAGGTGGACTGGGCGCGGCGGCGCGTGCAGCTGTCGATCCGCGACGCCGCCACCGGCGATGTGGCGATTGCGATGGACGGCAGCCGGCAGGCGGTTGCGTTTGACCTCGACAGCTGCCAAAGGGTCGAGTAGGTGCGCGCTGGACTCGCCACGGTCAAACCTGTTTGACCGGTCTGGAATCTGGGCTGCTGGGCCCCCCAATCCCTTGCTCTTCTCCCATCATCTGTCGGCAGGCATTTGATAAGAGGTGCTTGCACCGCAAAAAAAACGGCCTGCTCTTCAAAAGGTTTGCACCCATTTAAAAACGAATCCAACAAATTTGCGCACCACCCATTTGCTCCTGTAGCATAATAATGCCAGTGTCCCCCCGGCCGGCCTAAAACGCAGCGAGGGGTGGGGGGCAGCCGCCAGACCAACGCCCTGCTTCGCTTGGTCAGCTGGTGCATGTGCACGCTGCTGCGGCGCCGTTCGATGCCGGTGCAGCGCAGCTCGCGCGCGCCGGCGGGCGAGGGGGCAGCTGGGCAGCTGGCGAGATGAGCGCAAGTGACACCCGCGATTCCAGAGTCAAAGCCCTGTCCCGCTCTTAGCACTACCCCTGGGACCAGCGCCTCCTCAAACCGCCCCCCTTGGCCTTTCGCGATTCTGAAACCGCAATTCAGCTCGCCCCGTGCGGATTCCGAGCCGGCGGCTCAGCCGTGACAATCTCGGACGTTTGCTTGCCTCGTCCAGATCTCCGTTTCCGGAGTAGCTGGCGGCCAGGGCGCCCGCAGAACGCATCTCTGCCAACCATGCAGGCCCACCTGTCGAGCCAGCGCTCGCTGGGCGCCGCCGCCCGGCCCTGCGGCGCACAGCCGCGGCGGCGCCGGGGCCCCTACCCCGCCGCTGCCTCGCCGGGTGCGTCGAGTCGTGCCTGGGTGGCGCTGTATTGACAGAGCTGCTGGCACACTGCCCCCGCATCTCAGTCAGTACCACCGTGGCGGCGTGGCCTGGTCCATATGACAAGCCCTCTGCTCTTCAATCCTCCACAGGCTCTGCTTACCACACCCGCAGCGTGGACGGCGTGCAGGAGCGCACCCTCGGGATCACCGCGCTGCTCGCTGATCAGGAGGTGCAAGACAGCCTGCTCGAAGGCTGGAGCGACCGCACCGCCACGCTGGCGCTGGGCTCAGGCTTTTTTGCTGTGGAGAATGACGGGACAGCCTGGTGGCAGGACATCCCGCACTCGCTGAGCAACAAGTGCATTGGGCGGCAGAAGAGCCTGCCTCCAGTGGAGTACGTCGCTTTGGGGCCTGGAGAAAGCTACTTTGTGCAGGTGGGCTTTGGGTGTTTTGGTTAGCTGGTGGCTTTTTTGGCAGCCGACAGCTAGCTTGCTTGGTTGGCAGCTGGCTGGACTAAGAGTTGGCTGCCTGGTTGTTTGGCTGACTGCTGTTAGCTGGCTGGTTGGCTGCACAGCATGGTCAGCCTCGATTCCCGCACGCACTGACACCGTCCCAGTGCCCTCCCACCCACCCCGCAGTTTGTCGACGGCCACCAGCAGTGGTGGGCCGACGAGGGTCTGGATGACCTCACCGAGGCCCTGCACAGCTACAGCGAAAGCGTGAAGCTGCTTGCGTTCGCACACGGCGGCGGCTATTACATCCTTTGGGAGGATGGCCATTCCCAGTGGTACCGCCTGCCGCAGGGCCTGTACAACCAACTCAACGGCCGCAAGCACCCGTGTGTGGAGTTTCTGTCTCTGGGGCCCAACGACGAGTGGTTTGTGCGCTTCCTCAACGGGAAGGGGTACGTGGCCGGGCACTCAGAGCTGTGCCAGGAGACCATGGCAAAGCTGAAGGCGAAGGGCCGCAGCGTGCTCAAGATCATGTATGGGGAGGGTGGCACCTGGGCAATCGTGCACGAGCACAGAAGCAAGTGAACAGGCGTCTGGGCTGGCGTTTTGGCCATGTGGCCGCAGCGAGGCAGTTGAGGGGCTCTTCACCGCAAACTTGTAACGCCTGGACCCGCCTGGACCCGCTGGAACTTGCAAGCGAAGCCAGCCACGGGCGTCTTTGTTGGTCAACAGCAACCCAGCGCAGCAGCAGCACTCGCCGCGCTGGCCAGCGCCCTGCCAAGGCCAGTGCACCGCGCCAATGGGCCTCTCGCATGGAACGCCGCGGGGGAAAGGCTGCTCGGGCACAGCGATGAGGCAGCGACACTGGCAGCTGCGCGTTCCGAGTGCCTCGCCGCACGGCCTCTTCGTTCACGAGTCGCGTCGTCAAACCGGACTCACCCGCCAGAAAACAAGCGCCCCCGCCTGCCGGCCACGTCTCGACAGTGATCGTCCCGGAAGCAAGGGCCCGAAAGCCGCGAGGGACGCAGGGTGCCCGCAGAAAGCACCAGCGGCCGCCATGCAGATCAGCCTGTCCGCCCAGCGCTCGCTCGGCGCCGCCGCGCGGCCCTGCGGCGCGCGCCCGTGCGCTGCTGCGCTGGCGGTGCGGCGCCCGCGCGCTGCTGCTCGCCCCCAGCAGCGGCGGTGCCGCGGCCCCGAGCCGCCGGCCGCCACGCCAGGTGCGTCGCTGCGTGCGGGAGCCGCTGCATGCCTCCCCACGGCCCGTGCGCGTGCGCCCTCTGGTCGCACGACGCGCGATCCCGGCCGCGCGGCCCCATGCAAGAGCCCCCGCCTCCCCACGCGCCCGCCCCCCGCAGACGCCGCGCGCGCCGGCGCGCCCGCGCCAGCCGCCGCCATCCCCGAGCCGCTGGTTGAAGAGATTATGAACCCCCACCCCGTGCTGCTCAAGGCGGGCATGCCCATCAAGTGAGGGGGGGGGCCGGCAGCAGCTGGCTGTGGGAGGGAGGCAGGGCAGCAGGGGGCTTTGGCATCGCGTGCGCTGCTGGGGGGACCACGCGACTGTGCATGCGACCTTCTGCGGCATTGCGTTCAAAACCCCACGCCAAACCTGAACGCCCCTCCTCCATGCACGCAACTCCCCCCCCAAACCCAAACCAAATCAAACCCAAAGGGAGGCGGTCCACACAATGCTCGACGCCGACATCAGCGGCGCCCCCGTGGTGGACGACAGCGGCAACCTGGTCGGCGTGCTGACGGAGAAGGATCTGATCTGGAAGGCGAGCGGGCGCGCCCGCCGCCGCGCTTGCGCCGGCGGCGTTTGGCCAGCGCGCGCGCATCGGCCAGGCCGCCGCCCTGCATGGCGCGCCGCCGGGCCGCGACCACAAATCAGCCTCGCCTCACCCCACCCCACCAACCCCCCGTCCGCCACCCATGGACCCACCCGCCACGGCCCCGCTCCCATCCACTCCCAACCCCAACCAAAGGGCGCCGGCGCCCCCGAGGACCACTTTGTCATCCCCCCCGTCTTCATCGGTTTTGCCGAGGCCACCATATGGCTGCGCGACAACAAGGCGTTCGAGGCGGAGGCACACAAAATCCTGGCGCGCACGGTGCGCGCGCCGCGCCGCGCCGCGCCGCGCGCGGTTTGCCTCGGACGGCGGCGGCGGCGGCGGCCAAGGCTGCGCCGTGGCGCGCCACGCCGCAACGCGCACAACCTCGCGCGCCCCAGACCGCAGCGCCCCTGCGCCGCGCCGCCGCCACGCTCGCCGCCCATGCCCAGCGTTGCTGGCTCCGAGAAGCACCAACAACGCTACCCCCCATCCCCTCGCCCCCGTCCCCGCCCCCGCCCCCACCCCCACCCCCCCCCAACCCACGCCTTACACCCCCCATCCCGCCAGGTGTCCGAGGCGATGGCGAAGGGCACCATCATCAGCGTCGCCCCCAGCACCCCCATGAGCGAGGCGGCGCGCCTGATGCTGCACAACGACATAAACCTGCTGCCGGTGACGGAGGGGGCGCGCGTGGTGGGCGTGCTGACGAGGCACGACGTGCTCAGGGGGCTGTACGCGTCGCAGTCGCCGTTCCTTTGAAGGGCCCTTTACAAGGGCCGCAAGCCGGCGCCCGAGGCGCGCCCCCTCCCGGCCTTTCCCGTTCGGCGCCCCCTAGTTTTGAGCAGCTGGGGGTGGCGCGTCCTGGGCACGCGGCTTGGCCAGACCTGGCCGCTGCAGCCCGCCTTACAAGCTTCACCCCAGGCTTCCCCACAACTGTCCCCACAAATGAGCGCTCTTGCCCCTAGCGCTGCTTTCCGCGCGCCCGAAATTGCCCCAGTCCGCGCCCCTGCGGCGGGGCGCATTTCCTGCACTGCCGCCTAGAGGCGCGGCCGCGCAAAGCAAAGCAAACCCAAGCTCCTTAAGAAAACAAACGAGGGATGATCACAAATCTGTAAGATCGTTGTCACTCGACGCCCGGCACATGAAAAACGCTGCTTGGGGGGGCGAGGGGACAGGACCCAAGGGGAGGAAACGTCACTCGGATGCGTCACTCGCGTCACTTGCAGCGCCAGTGCAGCGCTTACACCTCGGTTTCACCGCGCGTACTGCCGCCCCCACGACTCATACGCCGCGAGCTGCGCCGCCGTCAGCGCGGGGGCCGCGGCCGCGCGCGCCGCCTCGAAGTGGCGCGCGGCAACCTCGGACGCGCCCTCGATGTCCTCCCGCAGCGCAGCGAGGGCGGCCTCCCTGGGGGCGTTTAGTTCGTTTGGGGTAGTTTGGGTTGCTTGGGGTTGATTGGGTGTTGTGGGGTGTTTGGGTCGTTTTGGGTTGTTTGGCGCTCCTCGAGCGCGCCAACGCTGTTTCGCGCCCAAAACCCAGCCACGCACCCCCACCTGCACAGCGCCGCCACCTCGGCGCCCGTGAAGCCGGCCGTGGCGCGCGCCAGGGCGGGCAGGTCGACTCCCCCCGCCAAGGGCATGGCGCTGCGCGGTTTGGGTCGGTTGCGGTTCCGTTGGGCGCGCGTGTATTCCCTTTGCGCGGCTGGCTTCACGCTTGGCAGTTGCCATTTTTAAGGGGGGGAGGGAGGGAGGCATGCTCCGCTGCGCCCGCCCGCCGCAGCGCAACCGCGGGAAGAGGAGGGCAGCCGCGGGCCGCGCTGCCCCCCCCCCCCCACCGCGCCCCCTTGCCTCCCCCGCACCCTCCGCGCGCGCGCGCGCGCGTACCGCGTGTGGATGCGCAGCGTCGCGAGCCGCCCCTCCTCATCCGGGGGCGGCACGTAGATCAGGGCGTCGAGGCGGCCGGGGCGCAGCAGCGCTGCGTCCAGCGCCGCGGGGCGGTTGGTGGCGGCGAGCACCAGAACGCCTGCGGGCGGGCGGGCGGGCGGGCGCGGGCGGTTTGCGGGCTCATTTGTGGGTTGGGCCGATAGCGGTCGTTTGACCGTCGTTTCAAGGTGTGGCGAAACATTTGGGCCAGTCGAACGTGCTCAAAACTCTAAAACCCAAGCTTCTCGCCTCTCCAAAAGCCCTCGCCTGCCGCCCGCCTCCCCAAAAGCGATTTGCGCCGGGTGACGCCCCATCACTCACCCGGTGACGCCTCCAGCCCGTCCATCTCGGTGAGCAGCGCGGCCAGCAGCCGCATCGCCGCGTCCGGCCCGCCGCCGCCGCCCTCGTCGCCGCCGCCGCCGCCGTCGCCGCGGCCGGGCGCGAGGGCGTCGGCCTCGTCCAGAAATATGATGGCCGGCGCGGCCATGCGGGCGCGCGCGAACGCGTCGCGGAGGGTTGAGTCGCCCTCTCCGACGTACATCGAGTACAGCTGGTTTTCATTGGGGGAAAGGGCGCACAGACGTGGGGGTTTGCTGCTTCGGGCTGGGGGGTCTTGGCGTGGCCGCTGCGGCCGCCGGGGCGGCGGCAGCGAGGTGGCGGCGAACGCGACGCGCCAACCCCGAGAAAACCGGCAGCAAGAAACCAGGAGCAAAGCAGCGGCGAAACCAGGCGCAGCGGGGCGCGCGCGCCGGCCGACCGAACCGACCTGCGCGCACGAGAGGGGTATTAGCGTCGCCCCGCTCCCGCTCGCCGCCGCGCGCGCGAGCATCGTTTTGCTGCAGCCCGGCGGCCCGTGCAGCAGCACGCCGCGCGGCGGGGCCAGGCCGAGGCGGGAGAACGCGGGCGCGTGGCGCAGCGGCCACTCCACCGCCTGCTGCAGCCGCCGCTTGATCTGGGGGTAGCCCCCGACCTCGTCCCACGCCAGCGGGGGCAGCTCGACCGCCTGGCCGCGGACGATGGACGGCCCCACTCGGGACATCGCCGCCAAAAAGTCCGCCGCGGCCACCAGGCCGTCGCTCTCCTCAAAGCCCGCGCCGCCGCCGCCGCCGCCGCCGCCGCCGCCAGGAGTTGCCGCCGCCGCACCCGCAGCCGCGGCCGCAGCGCCCGCGGCCGCGGCGCCCCCAGCCAAAGGTGCCGAAGGGAAAGCGGCGGCCGCGGCGCGCGAGAACGCCGCCATGGCAGCTTCCCTCGCGAGCGCCGCCAGGTCGGCGCCCGAGTAGCCGTGGCAGCTCCCGGCGAGGGCCGCCAAATCGACGTCGGGGGCGAGGCGCAGGCCCGAGGTGTGGAGGCTGGTTCGGGGTGGGGAGGGGGCGGGAGGGGGGCCGGGGTTTGCATCAACTGCCGGTTCGAGAGGGCGCAGGCGGGTCGAGCCGGGCA
This sequence comes from Raphidocelis subcapitata, assembly GCA_003203535.1. Classification (NCBI taxonomy): domain Eukaryota; kingdom Viridiplantae; phylum Chlorophyta; class Chlorophyceae; order Sphaeropleales; family Selenastraceae; genus Raphidocelis; species Raphidocelis subcapitata. Next base: position 34,703 of record BDRX01000094.1, on the reverse strand, counting down.
ACGCGGCAGGCGGGCGAGCGGCTTCACTCCCGCACCTCAGTATGGCGGCGCGCTGCTCAGGGCCGGGCACCGGCACGGCCACCTCCCGGTCCAGCCGCCCCGGCCGCCGCAGCGCCGGGTCCAGCGCGTTGGGCCGGTTGGTGGCCGCCACAACCACCACGCGCCCGCGCGGCGCCGCGCCGCCGGACGCGCCGCCGGACGCGCCGCCGCCGCCGCCGCCGCCCGCGTCGGCGCCGTCCAGCAGCGTCAGCAGCTGCGCCACCACGCGCGCCTCGTGCTGTCCGCCGCCACCGCCGCCGCCCGCGCGCCGCCTCGGGCACAGCGCGTCGGCCTCGTCCAGAAAGACCACGGCCAGCCCCCCTTCGGCCGCCTCGGACGCGGCCGAGGCAAACGCGTCGCGCAGGCGGCGCTCGGACTCGCCCACAAACGCGCCAAAGACGGAGGGGGCGGTGATGGTGTGCAGCGACGCGCCAAACTCGGCTGCGGGGCGGGGCGGGGCGGGGCGGGTGGCGCGGTTGGGTGCGCGTGCGCGGGCACGGGGAGGGGGGCCGGGCCTTGGTCTGAAGGAGCAGCAGCGGAAGGGCTCGGGGCGGCGTTTAGGCCGAGCCGCAACGAACCAGACGCCCCCCCCCCCCCCCCCCCCCCCCCCCCCCCCCCCCCCCCCCCCCCCCCCCGCGCACCCGCCACTTGCTGCACGAGCAGCGTCTTGCCGCAGCCTGGCGGGCCGTGCAGCAGCAGGCCGCGCGGCCACGACACGCCGAGCGCCGCGGCCTCGGCCGCGTACAGCTGCGGCCAGCCTATCAGCTCCCGCAGCGCCTGCAGCGGGCCCTCCAGGCCGGCGACGCGGGGCGCCTCGCCGCCGGGCGGCGGCGCAGCGCCGCCTGCCGCCGCGTCGTCGTCGTCGACGGCGGCGGCGGCGGCGCTGCCGGCGCCGGCCGATGGCGCGCTGAGGTCGACTGCGGCGAGCCTCTGGCTCAGCGCGTCAGCGGCGGTTTCAACCGCCGCAGCGCCGGCCATCACGCGAGCCGGGGAGGCGCCGCGGCCGGTTCAGCAGTCGCGCTTAGTCGTCGCCGCCCAGGGCTGACAGCAGGTCAAAGGCCGAAGCCGCCGCGGCGATGGGGCTGCCGGCGCCGCTGCCGCTGCCGCTGCCGCTGCTGTCGCTGTCTGAAGCGGCCCCCCTGCCGCGCCTCTGCTGAGGCGCCGCTCGCTGGCGCCCCGCCGCGCCCACGCCGCCCGCGCCGCCCCGGCCGCCCCGGCCCGTCGGCCCCCGCCCGCTGCCGGGCCGCGCGGGCGCACCCGCTGCCGGCGCCTGCTGCTGCCGCAAAGCCGCGGGAGCTGGAGCCGCCGGCCGCGCCCCTCGCGCGCCGCCCGCCGCGCCGCCGCCCGCCCTGCCACCTGCCCCCGCCGCCTGTCTGCTCGCCCCGCCGCGGGCCCCGCCGCCGCCGCCGCGCCCCGCCGAAGGCGCCGCAGCTGCTGCCGCCGCCTCGGCCGCCTCGGTGCGCGCCGCCTCGTCAGCCGTGGCCAAGTCGATGGCGGTGGAACGCACTATTCGGTACACCACCCCCGCAGGCGCGGGCGGCTCCAATCGCGGAACGAGGCAGCTGCTGCCGGCCTGCGTCCGGTGCGCGGGCGGGTGGGCGGGCGGGTTTTTTTGCCAAACGCACGCCCGAGGCGGCTGCCACGCAACGCGACTGCGGCTGCGTGCTCATTCGTGCCCTCAGCGCCGCTGCCAAACCGCGCCTGCCAAACCGCGCGCAAGCGTGGGCTGTCCAGGCCCTCGCGCCCGCGCGCCCCACCCACCGAAAGGTGCACGCGGCAGCCCGCCTCCACCAGCCTTTGCTGGAGGGACTCGCGGACCCAGGGGCTGCTGCGCAGCGCCTCGGGCACCACCGCAACCGCGCGGCGCGCGGCGACGGGCGGGGGGCCGCAGGGCCGCAGCGACGCGGGCAGCGGCGCCGGCGCGCGGAGCGCGGCGAGCGCTGCCTCGAATGCGGAGGGCGCGGGCGGGCCTCCCGGCTGCCGGGTTCGCTCCTCGGCGCTCCCCGAATCCTCGGCCCCCCGGGCAGGGCACTCGACGGCGGGGTCGACCGCGGCTGCGGCAGCGGCGCCGCCGGCCGCCGCTTCGTCGGCGTCGTTCGGCGCGAGGGCCGCCTGGCGGCTGCGCGCACTGACCGCGCAGATGCAGGTGTAGGATCCGCCTGCGATTGGGGGTCGTGGCTCGCTCAGGGGCCCGGTTTCGCCGATCGGGCGGCCCGCCCAGCACGCTGACGCACCTCCCGGCAGCTGGAGGGTGACGCGGGCGGCCTGTCCGTATGTTGCTCCAGGCAGCTGTTCCGCAAAGGCGAGCACGACGCGCTGGCTGCCCAGATCGGGGGTCCCGGACGCCAAAAGGGCCGAAACCATCGACCGCGCGCAATACTGCTGGGCGTATGTGGCGCAGCGAGCCGCAAAACGTGCAATTGGCCGCCCGGGACAAGGGCTTTGACTCTGGAATGGCGGGTGTCACTTGCGACACTGCCGCCGCCAGGCCGCCAATGTCACGGCCGCCGCCGCCGCCGCTGCGGGGCGGTTTCCACGGTAAGCAGGCGGTCGGCCGCCCCACAGCCGCGCGCAGTAGTTCACCAGCCACGGCTTGCAGGTGGTGGGCACAACGCGGCGGCGAGACCCGAGGTCAACGCCCACTTGCCCAGTTGCGCGGCAGCTTGCGGCACCTGCGACCGCGGCACACCCGCCGAACAAGTCTGGCCACTTGTGTGGGCCCGCTGCTGGGGCGCGGCCCCCGTGCGGCGCGCCGTGCGGATCGCCGCGCGCGCTACGGAGACCCGACGCCACCGAATCGAGGCGCGCGGGGTCACCCGGCACACTCGCGTCGGCCGCGCGGCGCCGCGCCGCTGCCGGCCAGCCCTATCCCCCCCGGGGCCCCGCCGAGGAGCGCGCTTGCGATTTCTGTTGCGCAGTCAGGCCGCGTCCGGGCGCGCAGCTTTCGACTGGCGAAAAGACCCACTCTCTGCTTCAAGCCCCTGCGCGCTGCGCGCTCGACCAGAGCGCGAGTTGCGACTTTGAGTGACTTGATGATGAGCGCCAGCGCGCCCCCGGCGCCTGGGCACGATCTGCTGGCCCTTCACCAGGGCGCTCCTCCGGGTGCCGTGCCCCTGCCGGGCGGGCTGCCGTGCCCCCAGGGCGGCCCCGCCAACCTCGTGCCGCTTGTACCGATGCTGGTGCCGCTCGGGGTCAACGGCGCCGGCGCCCCGCTCGCGGCGACGTCCCTGCCCATGCCAGCCGGCCTGCCCGGCGGCGCCGTGCCGCTCGCGCCCATGGTCCCGCTGGACATCGAGCAGCTGGCGCAGCAGCAGCGGCTGCTGGCGCAGCAGCAGGCCCTGCTGGAGCAGCAGATCCAGCAGTCCACGGCCGCGCTGCAAAAGGCCGCGGCGCAGCGCGCCGAGCAGCAGCAGCAACAGCAGCAGCAGCAGAAGCAGCAGGCGGCCGCGGCCGCGGCGGCGGCGGCGGCGGCCGCGGGGGCCGTGCCGTCACCGGCGACGCCCGAGCAGCAGGCGGCGGCGGCCGCCGCCGCCGCGGGGCGCTCGCCGCCGGGCGCCGCCGGCGCGCTGGCGGGGGCCGGCCCGGCGGGCCCGGCCGCGGGCGGGGAGGAGGCGGAGGAGGAGGACGAGGGGGAGGACGAGGAGGGCGAGGAGGGGGAGGAGGAGGAGGGGGGGGAGGAGGGATACGACGCCGCGGCCTACGCCGAGGCCGGCAGCGGCGACGACGACGGCGCCGAGGCCGCCGCGCCCGCCGCCGCCGCCGCCGCGGCGCCCGCCGCGCCCCGCGCGCGCGCGGCCAAGGGCGCCGCCGCGGGCAAGGGCGGCAAGCAGGGCAAGGCCTACCGCGGCGTGCGGCAGCGGCCGTGGGGAAAGTGGGCCGCGGAGATCCGGGACCCAAACGTCGGCGCGCGCCGCTGGCTGGGCACCTTCGACACAGCAGAGGAGGCGGCGGCCGCGTACGACGCCGCCGCGCGCGCCATCCGCGGCCCCGCGGCGCGCTGCAACTTCCCGCTGCCGGCGGGGGAGGGCGCGGCGGCGGCGGCGGTGGCGGCGGGGGTGGAGGTGCTGCGGCGCGCGGAGGACCGGCGGGACGGTGGGTTTCGCTTTTTTGGGGGGGGGGAGGGGTTGGGAGGTGCTTTGGGAGGCCGGCTTGTCGGCCGGCTGTTGGGGGCTCGCGCACGCTTTCAAGGGTGGCACCGCCGCCCGCCAACGCCCCCCCCCCCGCCGCGCCCCCCTCGCCTCGCCGTTTCCCACGCGCCCTCGACGAACGGAAACGAACCGCAGTCCCCCGCGCCGGCCGCGTCATAAAGGCCACCGCCCGCCACCGCGGCGGCCCGCCCCACAACCCCGGCGCCCCCCACCGCCGCCCGCCGCCGCACCACCTGCACGCCGCCGCCGCGGCGGTCGTCGCGGCGGCGGGCGCGGGCGACGCGGAAGCTGCAGGGCGGCTGCCCGACGGCGTCACCCACCTGGACCACTCGATGCAGGGCTCCTTCGACGAAGCCCACCTCATCCACCGCCCCGCACGCCCGGGCTACGGCCTTTCGGAGCTCACCGGCGCGGTGGCCGTCGCCGACGCGCTGCCCGCCAGCCCCGCGCTCGGCGGCGGCCCGCCGCCGTTCAAGCCCGCCGCGGCCGCGGCGCCCGTCGCGGCGGCGCTCGCGGCGCCGCCGCTGGACCCTCTGTCGTCGAGCCTTGCCATGGCCGAATGGCTCCCCAGCGGGCCGTTCCACTTCGGCTCCCTGGGCCGCTCCTTCGGGATGTCACCAGCGGGGCTGCTGGGGTCGTCGCCCCCGTTTGGGAAGAGCGTCGACATGGGGGACGGCATGGGGGGGCACCTTCTGGACGCAGGTGGGCGGGGCTGGGGCTTGCTGCGGCGCCGGCGGTCGGGCCTGGATGCATGGCAGCCCCAATGGGGGGGTGGGCACAGGTTGGGCAGGAGGAGGGGCTTCGCTTGCTCGGCCGTGATGGGCCGGCGGTTGCGCACGCAGTCGGCCGGTTTTGTCCTCGCCACCTTCCCCCCCTGAACGGCCCCAACACACTTCACCCCACCCCACCCCCCACGCCCTTTACAAACCCTTTTGCCGCCCTCCCTGAAACGCGCCCCCCCCCTTCCAGTCGACCCCATGAACCTTGGGTCCCTAAGGACGGAGCTCAACCTGATGTCGCAGCAGCTGCACGGCGGCGGCGGCAGCGGCGGCAGCGGCTTCTTCTTGCGCCTCGGCGCCGCCCGCGCCGCCGCGCCGGCGGCGCCCGCGGCGCCCGTGCCGGCGGCGGCGGGGCCGGCGGCGGCGGCGGCGGCGGCGGCGGCGGCGGCGGCGGCGGCAGCTGGAGGGGCGCGCGCCAAGGATCTTGACTTTGATGATCTTGATCACGACATGATGATTCTGGGCAGCACGCCGTCATCCTTCCTGGACCGTCCCCCCGCCGCCGCCCGCCCCCCGCGCGCCCCGCCCGCCGGGCCGCCCGCGCCCCGCGCGCCCGGGCCGTCGCCGCTCGGCGCGGCCGGCGGCGGTGCCGGCGGCGGCGGCGGCGGGTTTGTGTCGGCCGTGCTGGGCAGCGGGCCGCTGCATGAGAGCGCGGCCGCCATGCAGCCGGTGGCAGACGCGGTGCACGGCCTGGTCCCAGATGCGCTGTCGCAGCCGCCGCCCGGCTGGCTGGGGGCGCTGCAGCAGTGAGGCGGCCGCGCTGCGGCGGCGGCGGCCGCTGCGCCGGCGGGCGCTGCGGCGGCCAAAGCGCGGCCTACCGCGGCCCCGGCGCGGGCCCGCTGACTGTCCGAGGCGGCGCAGGCGTTTGTACGATTCATTGGAGGCGCCCCTGCAGCGATGCCCCCTCGATCATCCCCCCACCACCAGCATCGTATTGCCGCTCCCTCCGCGCACAGAAGGGGCGCGTGCACGCATTAGCCCGGCAACAGCCCGGCGGGCGCTCCCAGCGATTGCGCCCGCACGCCTCGCGCTGCGCGCCAGCCCCCATTCCGACCCGCCCCGACCTGCGTGGGGCGTCCCACTTGGCCGCCCGCCCGGCCCCCCACAGACCATACCGTATTCAAGAGCCCAGTTTGTACGCACACCCTATGTACAAGACGCCGCGTCTGTATAGCACACGACATTCACGCCCGCGCCCGCAATCGGTTGACTTGCCCGCACTGCCGGCGCGCGCCGCCGGCACGCGCCGGCGCGCGCGCCCCGCGGCGCCGGCCGCCCATTCCGCCGCGGTGGCCCCGGCCGCGGCCGGCCGTCAGCGGGGCGGGGCGTGGCGGCTCGGGCTGGCTGCTGCCCAAGCACCGAGGACACGTTTAGCCCTGACGCCGCCTCACCTTCACCGCCCTCGGATTTGCGACCGTGTTAACAAAGCACTCGACGACCTGGCCAACCCGCAGAGCGGCGGCGCGGTGTGTGGTGACTTGTGGCCGGCGGGTCAGGCGGCAGGTCGAGCGCGGTGCTGCCCAGGCGCGATCGATCCGCAACTCTCTCGAAACGTAAACGGGAACTTCCCGGCCCAGGAAGAGGAGCGTGGCGCCCGCCGCAAAGGAGTGCTGCAGAATTGACCCAGCAAGCGCGATGGCGAGCTTTGCGCGCCAACTGAGGGCTCGGGGATGGTCGTGCGTGCCGATCACGCCCTCCACCAGCGCGGCCGCGCCCGGCCTCGGCGCGCCGCGCGGCGCCCCGCGCCGCGCCGTGACCGCCGCCGCCGCTGCGGGCCCGCAGAGGGCCCGCGAACTCGCGGCCGTCGCGCCTGAGAACCGACAGGAGGTGGCGGGCATCCTGGACCTCGCGGAGCAGGCCGCACGGGGTTGGGAGCTCCGGTGGAGCCGGTTTGTCACGCCCCCGGTGGCCGCAGACGCACTCGCCGCGGTGTCGCAGGTGCGCGCGGGGCGTGCGCCGCCGCGCCGCGGAGGCGTGCAGCGGCGATTGGGGGAGGGGCTGGGCGAGAGCGGCAGGCCGCAGGCGGTGCGGCAATGGCGTGCGAAGCGGCCCCTAGCTGAGCCCCGACGCGAGCGCATGCTCGTCGCAAACGTTCCTGCCCCGTCTCCGCCGCCGCCGCCGCCGCCCCGCCACAGCTGGCCGAGGTGTCTGCAATGGCTTGGGGCGGCTACCCCCAGGCGGAGCGCTGCAGGTGCGGGGGGAAGGGGCAGCGGGCCCGCACGCGCTGGCGCTCGCTGCCTCGGCCTGGCCGCCGCCCTCCGCCGTTGCCAGCTGAGCTGGATGCTTCTCCAGCGGGAGGCAGGGACCCTCATTGCCGCCGTGGAGGTTGCAGCATTTGAAGCTCGGCGTTGCTCCCTTCAAAGGCGCTGCAGCCAAGCCAAACGAGCAGAAGAGCAGACAAGCAGACAAGCAGGCAAAGCAGACAAAGCAGACAAAGCAAGCAGGCAGACAACATCCCTCCCCCCAAAAAACCAAACCCAGGATCGTCATCGGCCGCGAGGAGCTGCTGGCCCCCGCCCGCGCCGACCCCGCCTCGGCCCTGGACTGCGTCGCCGCCGTCGACGTGCGCGGTAACTTCATGTTCGACCCGGCCAGCCACAGGGACTTCCTGGGGGCGCTGCTGGGCACGGGTGAGCCACGGCGGCGGCGGCGGCGGCGGCGCGCGGGCGCGCGTGCGTAGGCGCGCGCGTGTGCGGGGGTGCGGAGTTTTGCGGTGCCGCGGACCCGGTCTGCCCGCACCCCCCTACCCCCCAGGCCAGGAGCTCGGCTGCGCCGCTTCAGTCCAACCGCAAGCCAACGGTGACAAGCAGCCAACATCCGCCGCCCAACCCAGCCGCCGCCCAACAGCCGCCCCCCAACAGCAGCCGCCGAACTCGCCCGCCGCCCAACACCCCCCCCCCCACCGCAGGCGTGGTGCGCGAGGTGGTGGGTGACGTGCTGGTCCAGGGGGAGGGCGGGGCCCAGGTGCTGGTGGACGCTGAGCTGGCGGAGCACTTTGAGGCGGCGCTGACAAAGGCGCGCGCGCGCTTTGGGGGGGAGGGTTTGACCCGCGCTTTGACCCGCGCTTTGACCCGCGCTTTGACCTGCTGTGGGGGGTGTTCGGGCCGTGACTGATGTTCCAAATTTGATCCGCGCCTTTGACCTGTACCTGAGTCACAATCTATGGGCGTGCAGAGCAGCGCCGCAACACCGCAAACCCAGCAACAGCCCAGGGCAAAGACCGCAACACCGCAAGCCGGCCTCGCTCACGGGACGGCCCCCCCTTGAAACCGCGCGACGCCCCGCAGGTGCGCTCAGTGCCTGTCGAGGCGCGGCGGGTGGCGCTGTCGGAGCTTCGGGTGCCGCCGGCGCAGGTGGGGCGGCGCGCCTGGGGGGCGGGGGCGGGGGGGAGGGCGCAGCCTGGTCTGCTTGGGGGAGGGCGGCCCTGCGGCAGGGGCACCCGGCCATTGTTTGAAGCTCGGCCCCCGCCGAGCCCGCACTGCACTCCAGCGCCCCCCACCTCCCCCCCCTAGCCTCCCTCACCTTCAAACCGGCCCCACCCCCCACCTTCGCCCGGCCCTCGCCCCCTCACCCCCAAAGCCCTCCCCCCCTCCCCTCTCCCCCACACCCGACACCCCCTCACCCCTCCCAGCCCCCCACCTGCCCACCTTCCCCGCCCCCCCCCCCCCCAGCGTGGAGGCATCCCTGCGCCTCGACGCCGTCGCAAGCGCGGGTGGGGCGGGGCGGGGCGGGCTCCATTTTGGGGGCGTCCTTTTGGGGGGGGGGCGTTCCGCCTGCCAGCAGCGCCACACCTCCTCGGCGCGCGGCAGCACCCCGCCCCGACAAAAAATCCGCCAAATCCGCAACCGGCGGCGCGCAGGCTTCCGCATGGGCCGCGGCGCCATGGCGGACCTCATCAAATCGGGGGACGTGCGGCTGCAGTGGCGCGAGGTTAAAAAGCCCTCTGTGGAGGTCAAGGAGGGCGACGTGATCAGCGTGGCCGGCAAGGGGCGGGTCACGATCAAGGGCGTGGAGCAGAACAAGAAGGGCAAGTTCGTGGTCAAGTACGAGCGGCTGTTGTAAAGATAAAGACGGCTGCGGTTTCGGACGGGTCTGGGTCGGGGTTTGAGCCGGGGTCGGGTGCGCCGGGTGTGGGGCGGCGCCAGGGCGGCGCGGTGGGTCGCCGGGCGCGGCGGTCAAGTTTGGCAGATCGGGCCTCCCCGCCAATGCTGGATCGAATCCTGCTGGTGGGATACGCCCGTGGTGGCGCCCGCACGCATGGAGCCGCCACCTCCGCGCCTTGGCAGGGGCCGACTGCCGACGGCCGGTCCCGCAATGGACTCTTTCGCCATGCGGCGCACCCCAGGCGACGCGGGCGTGCAGAACACCAACGACGACGCCCAGATCAGCAAGCTGTGAGCCGCGCGGCGGGGCCGCGCCGCAGCGGCCCGCGCAGCGCCCGCCGCCCCGGCCGCCGCAGCGCGCGCGACGTGGCCCCCCGCTCCCCCCGCCGCCCCGCCGCAGGTCGTGCGTGCAGGGGGGGTACTTCGAAGACGCGTTTGTCGCGCGCTTCGTGAGGCGGCCCCAGCGGCGCAACCCCATGATAAACATGGGTGCGGGGGGGGGGGGCGGGGGCCTTGCCACCCGCCAGGCCCGAGAGGGGGGGCCGGCGGGCCGGGAGGGGGGCGTCGCACGCGGCGGCTGCAGTGGCAGGGGCGGGGCTGCGAGAGCAGCACCCGCAAAGGGCCGTGCCATCCCATACACACTCCGGAAGTGGCAAGCCGGCAACACCCCCCGCCCCCCGCACCGAAACCGCCAGGCCATTGGGCGCGCTACGCCGTGGCGCGCGCAGTGCTGACCGCGTTCCTGCGCACCTACTGCGGCGGTGGCGCGCAGCAGCAGCAGCAGCAGCAGCAGCAGCAGCAGCAGCAGCAGCAGCAGCAGCAGCAGCCGGATCGGCAACCGGAGCAGCAGCAGCCCGCGGCAGCCGCCGCGGCGCAGCGCGCGCGCTGCCAGGTGGTGGTGCTCGGCGCCGGCTTTGACACGGCCTGGTTCCAGCTGGCTTCCCAGGCCCGAGCCCCACCAGCGGGCCCGCAGCAGCCCGGCCACCCGCGCGGCGCGCGCGCGGCAGCGGCGTCGCTCCCTGCCCCTGCGGCGCCGCTGCTGCACGGCCGCGCCGCGCCGCGGCCGCCGCCGCCGGTGGCGCCGGAGCTGGCTGGGATCACCGCGGACGCGGGGCAGCTGCTGGGAAGCTGCCGCTACATCGAAATCGACTTTCCGGAGGTTGTTGCCAAGAAGGCGCGCACCATCCTATCCCATGCGGACATGTGGTCCCTCCTGCCGCCGGGCACCGAGGCTGCGGCCGCGGCGGACGGCGGCGGAGGCGGCCCGGGCGGCGGCGGGCGCGCCTGGCGGCGCGGCGGGGGCGGGGGCGGCGGCGGCGGCGGCGGGGGCGGCGGCGGCGGCGGCGGCGGCGGCAGCGGCGGCGCAGATGCGGGCGAGGCGCCGCCGCCCGCGGTGGCGCAGCACGGGCGAGAAATTCGCGCCCCAAGCAGCGCCCATGGCGGCTGCGGTCGCGACGCAGCTGACAGCCACGGCAGCGGCGGCGGTCGCGACGCAGCGGACAGCCACGGCAGCGACGGCGGCGGCGGCGGCAGCAGCGGCGGCGGCAGCAGCAGCGGCGGCGGCAGCAGCAGCGGCAGCAGCAGCAGCAGCGGCTACAGCCTCGTGGGAGCAGACCTGCGGGTGGTGGCGGACGTGCGGGCCGCGGTGGCACGCGCCGGCTTTGACCCAGGGTGCGGCGCCCCGCGCGGCTTTGCCTTTTGTTTCTGGCGCGCTCGCGCTCAAAGCGGCGCGCCGCGCGCGCCCGCCGCCCGGCCTGCCCTGCGCGTTGATGCACGCAGCGCCGCGCGCCTTGCGCGCGCGGCCCCTCCCGGCCCCAACGTGCAATGCGACCGCCTCCCCCCCTCCCGCAGCCTGCCCACGCTGTTCCTGTCAGAGTGTTGCCTCGTATACCTGCCGCCCCGCGACGCCGCCGCGCTGCTGGCCTGGGCCGCCGGCGCGACGGCCGCGGGCGTGGCCTCGGGAGTCGCGGTCTACGAAATGGTGCGGCCCGACGACGGCTTCGGGCGCACCATGATCGCCAATCTGGAGGTAGGGGGCGCGCGTCTTTGACCGGCGTTTGACCGGCGTTGACCGGTGGCTGGCATTCCTGGCTGCGGCGAGATGTGACTGCTGCTGTCGCCGCTCAATCACGGCCGTTTTCGTTGACTTGATACCGTTTGCAGTACGATTGATGTCTTGGCGTTGCATCGCTTGTTGTGTTTGTTTCCAACTCGTACGCATTGCTGCCTGCCCCTGGCTGAATCTCACGCACACCACGCCGCGCCATGCCGCCCCCGCGCCGCAGGAGCGCGGCTGCCCGCTGCTCGGCCTCCCTGCCGTGCCGCTGCCATCCGACCAGGCCCGCCGCCTGCGCGACGCGGGCTGGCCGTCCGCGGCGGCCGCAGACATGTGGAGGTGAGCGGACGCGGGGGCCGCCGGCGCCGTGGCGGGCGCACTCAGAACCTGACGCCTGCCGCTGTTGATCAGTCACACAAAACCCCCATCCGGGTCCCGGCCCAGCTGCGCACGCGCCCCTCCAACACCCCCCAACTCACCCCAACCCTGACTGCACGGCACAGCCCGCCTCCCCCAATTCAACCCCCCCCCCACACGCCTGCCTCCCCCCTTAAAAGGATATACGACGAATGGCTGCCCGCGGCCGCGCGCAAAGCCGCGATGGGGGTGGAGGGTCTGGATGAGGTTGAGGAGTGGCGGCTGATACAGGCGCGCGCGCGCGCGCGCGGTTGCCGTGGCCTCGTCGACCAGTGTCCCTGCTGCTCGCGCGTGCCTGGGGCGTATTGGAGGGTATAGTGATGATCGCGCCAGCGCCCTCTCGTCCATCTGCGCCGCTGAAACCCAGGCGCCCGCCCACCATCAAACCAAGCAGGAGCATTACTGTTTGGCGGCGGGCGTGCGGGACCCGACCGGCGCGCTGCAAGCGGCGATGCGGTTGGACGAGATCGCGCGGCTGCACGACTAGATATGGATGTGTAAAGCTTCTGGCGTGATGTGACAGCGAAAGAGTGGTGCCAACGAGGGTCAGCCCGGGTTCCAAACTTGCCGCGATGACGATGAATAATAACCCTCACGATCCACGCTCGCTAGATCGCCACAAATGATCCCACTTAAGTGTGCTAAAAGCCGATCGAAAATGTTTCTAGTATAGCTCGAGGGCCTCGCGCCGAGGCAAGCGGTCGCCGCGCGGCTCGAGCCCGGCGGCAATGGACCCGAGGCGTCCCCAAATAACTCCGGTTCCAGCACCAGAGGCGCCCCGGGGGGCCGCCGCGGCCGTGCCAGCGGGCCTTCCTCCGGGCGCCGCCTTCCAGCACCCACCAGCAGGGGAGCGCGTGCCCGCTGGGCCCAGCAGCAGCACGAGCCTGGCGGCCGATGAGGAGTTCTTCTGTTATACCTACAAGATCAAGGACTGCCCGCTGCGCACCCCGCACGATTGGTGATGAGCGCTGGGGGGGGGGGTCTCATCGCTGGGCATCGCGTCGCCGTCGCCACGCGCGCGCGCGCACACACTGCTGCACGGGCTGGGCTGCATCCCAACGGCCTCCGAAAGCCGAGCAGCGGCCAACGGAACCGAAATGCACTCCCGCAGACAGCCTCATCCCCGCCCACCCCGCCCCACACTCGCACGCACCCCGCCCGCAGGTCAAGCTGCCCCTTTGCGCACCCCCAAGGCGGCGAGCGCTCCTCGAGGCGCGACCCCCGGGCCGTCGCGTACAAATCGGTGCCCTGCGAATTCGCGGCGCGGCGGCTGCAGTGCCCAGAGGGACCTGCCTGCTTGAGAAGCCACAATCTGTTCGAATTCTACGTGAGACCTTCAGTGGTTGTTATTCGTGGTTCTTTTACTTGGGCCCAAACAGGCCCGAGACCCCCCTGGGGGAGAGGTCAAGGGGCCAAGCCGGTCGGCCCCGCTCCGGGGCCCTTGGGATGGGGGCGGCGGCTGCCGCCAGGGCTGGGTGGATTGGAGTGCGCGCGGTGCCAGCTGTTCCGGCGGTTGCCTGGAACGTGGCCTGCGATGCGGCACGGCATGCACTGTGCCCTCCAAACCCCGGGGACCTCAAACCCCCACCCCCAACCCCCAACCGCCCCTTCTCAGCTCCACCCGGACCGCTGGCGCACCGAGGTCTGCCAGTTTGGGGCCGCTTGCAACCGGACTGTGTGAGTGGTGGCGGGGCCACCGCCCTGGGTGGGGGGCAGGGGTTGACTACGTGGTTGAACCTGTCCCCACGGTCGCCGTGCACCCAGCAGGGGCTGCAGACGGCGCGAGAAGCTCGCCGGCAGATGCCTTTCGCCCTTGCTGCAGGCTGGGGGGCGGGCCCAGCCGAATCAGCGTCCCGCCGCAACTCGACGCTCTCGATACGCACCGCCGCCCAAAGCAGTACCCCCACCCCTCGTGCATGCGCGCAGGTGCTTCTTCGCGCATTCTATGGAGCAGCTGCGGCCCGCGCCGCCGTCGCTGCCGCCAAAAGAGGTGTGCTGGCCGAGGTCTGGCGCCGCCTCCTGGTGCCGCGGCAAGCGCACAAAAGCGGTGCGGGGCGCGGCCGCAGGCACGGACGGCACCAGCCCAATCAGCACCAGCAGCCTGCCGGCGCGCCCGGGCGGTGCCGCCGCCGCCGCCGCCGCCGCCGCCGGCGGGCGCAACCCGTTTGGCGCGGGCAGCCCGGCCGGCCACGCGTGGAGCGCGCCCGAGACGCCGCTCGCGTCCGCCGCACGCGACGCGCCGCCGCCGCTGCTGGCCCAGCGGGCGCGCGGCCCTGCTGGCGCCGCCGCGCTGCCCCCCGGGCTGCCGCTGCCAGGGGACCTCGACCTGGCTGCCCTGTCGTTGGCCCTGCCGCAGCTGCGCCAGGTGCAGTCGGAGCAGCTGCTGCTGCCGCAGTCGCTCGGCGGCGCGCCGCAGCACCCCTTTGCGCCGCAGCCCGCGCTTGGCGGCGCGCCGCCGCTGGTGCTGACCGTGCCGCCGCCGCCGCTGGGCGCCGCTGAGCTCGGCGGCAGCAGCCTGTTGGCTGCGGGATGGGACCTGGCAGGGCTTGGCGGCGGCGGCTGGACCCTCGCACCCCTGGCCCCAGCCACCGCCGGCGGCTGGCCCGGCGGCGCGGCGGCAATGGCGGCGGCGGCGGCGGCGGGGGCGGGAGGGCCGGGGTCGGCGGCCCCTCCCAGCGGGGCGGTGCAGGCGGCGGCGGCGGGGGCAGCGCCGCTTCCAAGCGGCGGCACTGGGGCGCGTGGCTCTGCGCGCAGCGGCGGGCAGCAGCTGTCCTTTGGAGCCTGGGACCCATGGCAGCCGATGGGCCCAAACCCACCTCCCTAGGGGCTCCATTGGCATCGTGCATGCCTTGCTCCAAACAGCAGAGGCCGGTGCGAGGCTTCTGTCCTTTTTTGTGCCCCGGCACTCAGCTGCACAGGCCAGCGCAGAGGGGCGTGCCGCCCTCCAGGGAAGAAAGGCTTTTCTTGCACCCCACTCGGCCGCCCGCAGTCCTGCAGCGGCGGCGGCGTTGATTGGCCCGACTGCCTTCGCCGCTGTGCGCCGTGCGCGGCTCTGACATTCAACGCGCCCGATTAGCGGGCCCTCTCCTGAATAAGGCATCGCTGCACCGCCACCGCAATGCACGCACGCGAGCCAACTCACCTGCGTGCGCCACACACACACACACACACCCATGCACAACACCCCATCCACGCACGCCTGCATGCGTGCACCAAGGGGCATAGCCACAAACTGCTTGGGAATGCATGGGTGGGCGAAACAGCCGCCTCGCACCCCCCGCGATTCCCCTTCCCTGCCCCAAGACATCCCCTTCACACACGTTGCGGTGGCACCCAGTGCCACAGCCTCCCTTTACCCTGCAGCAGTTCCCGTGTTGCGCGTCAACGGCAGGCCCCCTTGCGGTTGGGAAACTGCCGCCACGCAACTCAAAAAACAGCGCGCACCTCAAAAGGCAGTGCCGGCTCGCCTGCTTCCTGGGCAGTCCTCCTTTTGACTGGCTGCTTTCCCCCCGACCGGCCGTCCTGTCTGCCCGCCGAACCGACCTATTGCATTGCCCCAAGGCGCTCAAAGGTTGCACTGCGCTTACGTGCAGTCCACACAGTCAACCCCGATTTAACATTAAAGTTACAGTAAGCAGCCGCTCGCGGCTTCAAATAAAGGGCTGCTGGGCCAGAGGGGTGCGTGCGTGGGAAAGGGCCGGACTGGGTAGGGCCTGCCGGCGTTGGTTGTGGGTAGTGCTGTGTTGCGCGTGCGCTTGGGTGGTCCGCCACACCTGGGGATACAACTTGCGCTTGGCTTGGGGCGGGCTGGGGCCGCAAAAAGAATGGAGTCGCCGGGGCTGCTGCTGCACGCGGCGAATCAAATGGGAATCAAATGCTCGAGGCCGCCGCCCCGCCGGCCGGGCTGCGGCGCGGCGGGCGGCGGTGGTTTTGGAGGCGGTCCGCCGCGGCGGCGCGGGGGCGCTTTAGAAGGTTGTGCTGCGTGCTGCGCTGCGGCGCGCTGCTCTGCGCTACGGCCGCGCGCGTGGCTCCAACCTCTGATGGGTTTGGCCAAGGGACCGCAGCCGCGGCTTGGCACTGCGGCTTGGGAATCGCTGCAAAAGGCCCCGCCGGCGGGGCTGGGATTTGGCTGGCTTTGGTTGTTGGTACATGGGGGTGACAGGCACGCTGCGGGGGCGGCAAAGGCGGAATAAAATCGGGGCTGCGGCCTGCAAAAAAGGCCGCTCGCGCCGCAACAAAAGGGCGCTTGGCACGGGCCACGCGGGGTCTGGGGCGGCGGCGGTGGGCGGGCGCTCGTCAGTCTGCCCCGCCCAACCCAAAGGCATGATGAGTCTGGGGGGCGCAAAAGCCGCGGCCGCATTGCTTGGCGGCTTGCTGGCAAGTGTAGTTTAGTCAGACAGCGGCGGCCTTTTTTGAAGCCGACCCGCCGCCAATCACACCGGGCACTCGTCGTCGCTGCTGTCGTCGTCGCCGCCGATTGCGTAGCCGCTCCGAGGCGGGCGCGCGCCGTCCGAGGCGGCGGTGTGAACCACCACCACGTTGACCCTCTCGAGGATGGTTTTGCCCTCCTTGTAGCGCTGACTGGGCTCGTGGGCGCGCTCCTAAGAGCGGGGGGGGGAGGAGGGCGCGTTTGGCCGGTTTTAGTCGGGGGAGAAGGGCGGGTCGCCGCCCCAGCAGCCTCGAGTGAGGCGGCCCCGGCGCCGCGCCGCGCGCCTGAGGCGGTGGCACCCTCCCCGCAAAACGCCGCCCGCCGACAGGCACACCAACAAAACAACCCCCTCCCTCGGCGTCGCCAAGCGCCCCTGCCCTTGCATTCCCCCCTCACAACCCCCAACCCCCAGCCCGCGCACGTATCTCCACCCCAGCGCCTTGAGGCACCGGCTGCAGGTGACGTCCCGCACCACGTGGGCGCCGGTGGTCATGAGTCGCTCCTCCTCGGGCCCCAAAGCCACGTTGACCACGTCGCCGAAAAGGTAGGCGCGCCCCGCCTTGCTGTGAAACTGCCTGCGGGCGGTTTTGCGGGGCGGTTTCGGGGTGGTGACGGGCACGGCGGTGCGCACTCCTGCTTTTCCCGCATCCCCGCGCGCGGCGCTGCTCGACAAAGCAGCGTTTGGAGCGCGCGCCATGGGGTGCTTTCTGATAGGAGGAGCCGGGCCGGCGGGCAAAAAAGGGTGCTAAGCACACCAACCCCCCCCCCCCCCCAAAAAAAACAAAGCCCCACCGGGAAATGAGTTTTGAGTGGGGGGCGATGTGCTGGTGGCAGCCTGCGCAGCAGTAAACCCTGCCCTCGAGGTACTCGATGAACAGGCGCCCCATGGCTGCACACAAAAGGCGGTGCAACTTCGAGGCGCGGGCGGTGCAGCGGGAGGGGCAGGGCACGCGGCGGCCTTTGCCCGCGCCGCCGCCCTGCTGGCGGCGGGCGGTGCGGGCGGCGGGCGCGGCGGCTCGGCGGGGCGCGCGCTCGCGGCCTGCGGCGGGCGCGGGATGTGGGAGGGCACGGATTTTGCGGCGCGCCGGGGCGGGGCGTGGGCGCGGGCGTGCCGGTCGCCGAGCGCCGCCGGTGAGACGACGCCTCCCGGCGTGGGGACGTGCGGGGCGGCGCGGCGCGCTCGGCGCCCAGCAGGCCCCGCCGCGCGGTGTACTTGCAGGAGATGCGTTTGCGACCCCAAAGCGCTGGCGCGATGGCGTTAGGGCCTCCGGACTGTGTCCCAGAGGAAAACCGGGGCCCCGCTGACTGCACCGCACGCTGCCAGCGGCCCCGTCAGGTGTCTCGCGCACCCAAATGTGACGATGCGCCGGGCTTGGGAGCCTCGCGGCCGGAGAGGGCGACGGGGCACGCTTGGGGACCTCCCCAAGCTGACGAGCTCGCTGCCGGGACGCGCAGAACACGCGGGAACAACGCCAAATTACAATGCGCCCAGTCTGGCGAGGTTGAGCGCGCGCCCGGCGCTTTGCCGCCCCCGCGTCCAATCGGCGCTCGACCGAATTCCTGCCGTGCAGCGGCGGCCGACGCACCGTCGGCAAACCCCCTCTCCCCCTCGCACAGGCACAATTCGCGCCCACACATGGCCTGACGCCACACACACAATCAGAGGCACCGCTTTCAGTTACAATTACACCCGGCGCAGCGCGCCCGCCGGCCCCTCACCGCTTCGCCTTGCCGCCGCCAAAGCCCTTTGCGCCGCCGCCGCCAAAGCCCTTTGCGCCGCCGCCGCCCCCGCCGCCGCCGCCGCCCTCCGCGCCCAGCCGCCGCACCGCCACCCCAGGGTTTGCGGCTACGAACTCCTCCTCCAGCGCCACTATCCGCTCCCTCACCTTGGCCAGCTCCCCCGCCTTCATCCTGTCGTGGTACAGCACGCCCTTTTTTGGGGGGGTGTTTTGCGTCCCAAGGAAGGGGGGTTGGGTGGGGGCGATGGGGGAGCAGGCAGCACACCAGGGCTTGAGCACGGGTTGGTCTGTGGCTTGGGGGGCTGCGGTCGTTTTGTTTGCTGGGTGGGTCCCTTCGCCAAAAAACGGCCGCAAAGCCCCCCCCCCACCTGCAGGTGGTCGTACTCGTGCTGGAAGATGCGCGCCACCCAGCCCCGCAGCGTCTTCTCATGTAGCGCCCCGCTCACGTCGTGGTAGCGCACGTCCACGCGCTCGGCACGCTGTGCACGGTTTGGGGGGGGGGGGGCGGTTTGGTTGTTCATGGGGTGGGGGGCGGGGTTTGGTGGGGGTGGGCGGGGGGGTTTGAGTTTGGGGTCCGTCGGGGGTTGGGTTGGGGGTTGGGCTTGGGGTTGGTTGGGGTCGGTTTGGGGTCGGTGCGCCATCTTGCTTGCCATTTCTGTGTCGGGCTGGGTCGGCCGCAGGCCCAGCTGCGGGAGAGGAGGGGGACTCGAGGGAAGCTGCCACGCGGGCGCCCCGCCCCAGCTGCCAGGCGCGCTCACATCATGTCAACGGAACATAGCAAAAAGCCACCGCCTCCAAAAGGCACTCACTGGTACATCAGGCCAAAAAAACATAGCCGCCAAAAGGCATTCAATGGTCAGGCCAAAACAACACCGCCTCCAAAAGGCACTCACTGGTACATGAGGTCAAAACAACACCGCCTCCAAAAGGCACTCACTGGTACATCAGGCCAAAACAACACCGCCTCCAAAAGGCACTCACTGGTACATGAGGTCAAACATCTCCGCCGCCAGCGCCAGCAGCCGCTGCGGGTCGACCGCGCCGACGCGCGCGTTGACCGCGCGCAGCCGGGGGTCGGGGTACTTGATGATCTGGAGGGGGCTGCTCCACTCCAGGGTGTCCACTGGGGGGGGTGGGGCGGGGCGGTGGCGACGGTTTGGGGGGAGGGGCGCGCCGCGCGCCGCGCGGCGGGCTGGGCTGCGCGGCGCGGCCGCGGCGCCGCGCCCGGGCCGGGGCGGCTGCCAGGGCGTCGCCGGTGGGGCGCGCAGACCGCGCGGGCGCGCCGCTGCGCCGAATTTGGGGGCGGCGGGGACGAGCGCCACGCGGCGATTGCGGGCGCTGGCGGGGGAGGGTGGCGGTGGCGGGACGCACCGACGGGGACCTCTTTCACAGCCGGCGCGCCGCCGCCGGCGCGCTGCGCCGCCGCCGCCGCGCCCCTGCCGCTGCTGCTGGCGCCGAAGCCGCCGGCGGTGCTGCCGGCGGCCCAGCCGGGGCGCGCGCGCCCGCTGCCGCGCAGCGCTGCGGCGGCAGCGCACGGCCGCTGCTGCGTCGCCGCGCTGAGCAGCCGGGACCGCAGAGCCATGGCGCGCTCGATTGAGATGCCTTCTCCGTGACCAATTGCAGGTCCGTGTGGGCCCGGAGCGCGCGTCCTGGGGCGCCGGCCGTGGGGCGGAGGCCAAATGCGGGTGACCCGAGCGAGGAGGCAAAACACGGTTTGTTCGTTCGGCAACCAGACAGGAAATCCCGCACAAAAAGCGTTCAAGCCCTGAGCGACCGATCGCCCACCAGTGCCCGCCCACGCCCCACCCTGGGCTCGCGGGGCCGCGCACGCCTGCGTATGGGACGCCCCCACCCTCTAAAAATCCGCATATGAGGCGTTTGCACCGGCGGGCAGCTCGCACACCTCCCAGCGGCCCTAGCCGAGGCCGGCCCGCGGGCTAGGCGCGCCCATGGTGGGCCACCCGTCCGAAAAGGAGGAGGCGAGACACCAGGGCTCCCCAAGAGCGAGGCGGCGGCCCCAAGGGCCAGCCCACCAGGTGCGCACCGCGCCCGACGCCGGCCCGCAGCGGCGCGCAGCGCGCAGCCCGCGCCGTTTGAATGGCCCCGCAGCGCGCTCGCGCCCCATGCAAGCCCCCCGCCTCGCCGCACCAGCAGGATGCCGGCTGCGACGTCGCGGCGGTGCCAGACCAGCGCGGCGCCCGCGCCGCCGGTGAGGCAACCCCTGTGGAGGGGCACGGCGCGGGGCCTTGGGCCCAGCAGCCAGAACAGCAGCACCCCGCACAGCAGCAGCAGCAGCAGCAGCAGCAGCAGCAGCCAGATCAGCAGCAGCACGGCCTCGCTGCGCTGCTGCCGCCGCTGCTGGTCGGATCAGGGCCGGGCCTGTCCGCCCTCGCCGTGTCCAGCGCGGGCCCCGCACCGCGCGGCGTGTTTGGCCTCGGGCTGCTGCCCGCGGACGGCGGCGGCGGCGGCGGCGGCGGCGGCGGCGACGGCCGCGGCAGCGAAGGCGGCGGCCGCGCAGCCGGGCGCTCGCCATGCCAGCGGCGGCCGGGGCCGCTGGCGGTCGCTTTGGACGGCGGGGCGGACGAGTTGGGGGGGGACGAGGCCGCCGCGGACGTGCCGCAGCTGGGGCCCCAAAGGGGCCCGTGGCCGGCGCGGCCGGGCGCGTCGGCGGGCAGCGCGAGGGACCAGGACCTGCGGCGGACGGCCATCCTGAACCGCAGCCTGCTCTCGCCGGGCGGCGGCACGGCCGCGGCGGCCGCCGCGGCCGCGGCGTGCGCGCTGCCCGAGCCGCTGTTCTCCTCCGCCGCCGCGGCGGCCCTCAGCCGCTCGGCGCCCGCGTCGCCGGCGCAGGCGACGCCCTCGCCGCCGCCGCTGTCGCCGCAGCGGCCCGCGTATGCGCGCGCGTGGCTCTCGCCCGCCGCCGCGGACGGCGCCAACCCCGTGCTCGCCTCGCTCTCTGGCGGCTCTGTCAGCCCGCACCCCGGCGCGCAGAGCCCCAGCCCCGACACATCCCTGGGGCCGCACGGCGCCTCCCCGCTCTCGCCGCAGCGCGACGCCGCCGCCACCGCCGGCCTGCCGCGGCCGCCGCTCGTCGGCGGCGCCGCCGCGGCGCGCGCGGCGCGGCTCGGCGGGCTGTGGTCTCCCGTCTTTGCCAGCGCGGCGGCCGCGGCAAACCCGGCATCGGGCGACCTGCCGCCCCTCGCCGAGCTGGCGTCCGGCTCGGCGGGCGCGGCGTCGACGCCGCCGCGGCAGCCGCAGGGCCCGGCCCGGGCGCTGACGCCAGACCTGGTCGCCTCGCTCCTGCCCCGCGGGATGCAGGACGGTGCCGGGTTTGCGCTGTCAGAGGGCTGGAGCAGCCTCAGCAGCGGCAGCTGGGCGGCCGGCGGCGGCGGCGGCGGCGGCGAGGCCGGCGGCGGCGGGCGCGGGTGCGGCGCCAGCACGGGCAGCAGCACGCCGCAGAGCGCGTGGCAGCTGCCGACGGGGAGCCAGGGGCCGGCCGCGCACGCGTCCCTGCTGCAGCCGCGCGGCGGCGCCGCCTGCCCAGACGCCGACGCCGCGCCTGCGGGCGCGCTGCTGGGGCAGGGGTGCCCGAGCGCGGCGGCGGCGGCGGCGGCGGCGGCGGCGGCGGCGGCAGCGGCGGCGGCGGCGGGCGCCCCCGCGGCGTCCCCTAATTGGTCGGATGACGCATTCGTCGCCTCGCTGCTCGCCTCCCTGCCGGGCGTGGACGCGTCGTCCGCCCCCGTGGCCGCCGCCCTGCAGGCGCTCCGCCGGCTGCCGCCGCCGCCGCCGCACGGCGCGGCCGACGCCGAGGCCGAGGCCGCGGCCCCGCCGGTCGGCGGCTCGGCGGCCGATGGCGGCCCCGCCGCCGGCGGTTGAGTGGCGCAAGGCTGCGCCCCCCTTTCATCACCGCTCCCCCCCTCGCCCCCGCGTTTGGCGTTTTCATGCCCGGCCAATTTTGCCGGCGCTGGCGCGGCGGTGCAACCCGCCCCCCTTGTGCGCTGTGTATGTGCATCCTACCCTGTGCGGGCGGCGACGCAGGCGGCGTGCTGCTGCATTAGGCAAGGCCGCCCGGTCGGCCAGGCGCGCGTGCCTGGCCGGGGCAACGATTGATCCGCCCCCCGCCCCTTCCCCTTCATCTGCTCAGCTCCCCTTTGGCCCCCGCAGGTTGGCGCGTGCCAAGCGTCGCACGAGTTTTCCAGAATACGTGCACCCCCACCCCACCCCTGGCTTTGGCAACCAGCATCTGCCAAAGTAAACCGTTTGCATTAGCTTACTGTACGGACGTTTAATAGCAGAGATTGTATGTAAGGTGGAGCAAGGCCTCATGTGCACCAGGTGGCGGGCCTCGTCGGCGAACAGGGCTCGCGGGGCAAGGGGGCGGCGGCTCCTTGGGGGCGCGCGTCGTGCGGCGCAAGCAGCGCGCGCGCGCTGGGCTCGTCGTGCGGTGCACGTGTCAACGGGGCTTGCAATCTTGAGGCATGATAGGCATCATGCCCAGGGCCTGAAAGGTTTGGCGCGGTGCACGTGTCAACAGGGCTTGCAATCTGAACTCTGAAGGTGTGATAGGCATCATGCCCAGGGCCTGAAAGGGGTTGGCGCGCGCTCTGCAAGGCTGCGAGTCGGCGCCCGCAGCAACGCGGGTCGTTTGCGCAAAAGGGCGGAGGAATGCGGGGCCCGCGGGCTCGCGGCCAGCAGCGGGGAGGGCCGGCAGCGGGCGGCACAGTCGAAAGCAGGCGCGCGCCCATTCAGCGCGCGCGCGGGTGGCGCAGCACCATGCGCGCGGGGGCGGCTGGCAGATGGGCGGGCCGCCCCGCGGCTCATTGTGGCCGTCCGGGCTGCAGGGCTGGAAAAAGGAACAGGATGGGCCTAGGGTATGGGCCTGGCTGCACAGGGCCTCTTCGACTTCCAAGGTCCGCCGGAGGGAGATAAGCGCCGCTGAAACCAGATCACCCACCCAGCAGAGGCGACGGCGCGCGCGCGCGGGCGCGTTGGGGCGGACGCGGTGCGGCCGGCGGCCGGCGGGTTGGGGCGGTGCGGTGCGAACGCAAAGGGGTATTAGTGACAAGTGGCCCATTAGTGACAGGTGGCCCGGTGCAAGGTGCGTCGATGGGCAGTGCTCTGAAGCGCGCGCGCGCGTGGGGCGCGGCGCGGCGCGGTTTTGAGGCGTCGATGATAAAACCACGGAAGCGCGCGCGCGCTGGGGGAGCGGCGCGGCAAGCCCGCGCCGCGCGCGCGCGCAAACAACCCCCCCTTACAAAAGGGACGAGGGGCTCAAAAAGGCAGTTCCACTTCGGCCAGCGGGGTTTGGGCTGGCAAGGCATTCTCAAGGGCGTCGCGCGCGTCAAAGCCCGCGGGCGGGGCGGGTTGGCGGGGAGTCTTTTGGGCCGGGGCAGGCAAGGGGCAAACCCGGATGCGAGCAGCGTGGCGCAGTGCATCAGTAGACGGGGCGGGGTACAGTACTGCGGGGCTTGCAATTGGTGCCGAGGGTTGGGCCTGGCGCTCCAGCGTTTGTGCCGCATGCAGGTTCAGTTAGGGAAATGACAAGGGGCCGCGTGGCCATTAAGAGAGGGTGGCCAGCACGTGGCCAGCACGTGGGCGCGGGCCGCAATCGCAGGGTTTAGTAATTGTAATGTGTAAAGGAAGGGGGTCGCGCACGTTTGGCCGCAAAAGGATGGGCCCAGGGAGCCATGAGAGATGACCTAAATCACGAACCGCAAGGGGCGGGCCGATCCCGGCGCGCCGGGTCAGGGGAGGTGAGCGGGGGCCCGCGGGCGCAGCGCTCGGCAGGCGCCCGTCGGCGGGGGCGCGGCTGGCTTGGGGGGCCACGGCCCGTCGGATCATACATTGCGCACGCGCGCGCGCGCGCGGGCGGCTCAGTGCATGCGCGGCGCGGCGGCCAGGCCCGCGCTGGTAACGACCGGCGCCAAGCCGTGGAGGCCGGGGGGATCTGCGCCGCCGCCGCACGTAGCGGCCTGATGCAACGCGCGCATGGCCGAGGCGGCCGCCACGGCGCCGGCGCGGCCGTCGTCGGCGCCGCCGCCGAGGGGCGCGCTCCCCGGCGGGAACGCGCACGCAGGAAGGGCGCTGGTCGTGCGCTGCAGCCCACCGCCGCAGGCGCCGCCGCCGCCGCCGGCGCCCCCGCCGCCTTGCGCGTTGGCCGTGAGCTGTGCCAGCTGCGCCTGCAGCGACTGCACCTGCTGCCACAGGCTCTGGAGGTGCTCGCCCGTGCCCGGCAGCGCCTGCGTCTGCGGCTGGGTCTGAGGCTGCAGCATCAGCGGCAGCGACAGCATCTGGAGCGGCTGGGCCTGCGACTGCAGCTGCAGCTGCTGCAGGAGGCCCGGCCCCGCAGCCGGAAAGCCCGGGGCCCCGGCCGCGACGGGGACGGGCAGCAGCGCCGCCGCCAGAGCAAACCCGCCGCTGCTCGCCCGCGCGGGGCCGGCCGCCGCGGCGGCGAACAAGGGGCCGAGCGCCGCGTCGCAGGGCGGCGAGGCCGCCGCGTCGAGGCAGCCGGGCGCCGCCGCCGCCGCCGCCGCCGGCGCCGGCGCCGGCGCCGGCGCCGGCGCCGGCGCGTGGGCCGGGGCAGGGCCGGAGAGGGCGCCGAGGCCGCCGCCGCCGCCGGCGCCGATGAGCTGCGCCGCCAGCCCCTGGTCTGCCGGCGCCACCATTGATGCGGAGATGCGCAGCTCCGAGGGGGTGTGGGCGAAGAAGCAGAGGGCGCGCGTGCAGGCGGGGCCGTCCTTGCAGATCAGCGTGCGGTAGCTGCGGGGGGGGGGGGTGGGGAGGGGGGGGGGGGGGGGTGGGGGGGGGGGGGGGGGGGTTGGTGAGGGGGTTGTGGGGTGGCCGGGGCACGGGCGGTGGCGGCACCGACTGGCCAGCCCTGAGCCCTGCTGGCGGCCAAGCCCAAGCGGGGGTGAGTCGAGCCTCCGCGCCCCCGCGGCGCGGCCCCTCCGGAGGGAGAGAGGGGTAAGCCAGGGGGGCAGGCGGAGCGCTGGACCTCCCCCCCCCACGCCAGCCCGTCCGGCCGTCGCGCGCGCCCACCCACCGCGAGGGGCTAAGCCAGTACTCGAAGATGTTGTGGGCAAAGCCGCAGCCGTCCCCGAGCGCGCAGGAGCCGGACAGGCGGATGAAGGGGCACCTGCACCGGGGGGTGGGGGGGGTGGGGGGGGGGGGGGAGGTAAGAGGAGTCGAGAGGGGGCTGACGAGGCGCGGGCGCGCCCGCTTCGTCGGCGTGTGGAGGGGTGTTGCCGGCGGCGGCGCGCCAAGGGGGGCAGCTGCCAGGGACGGGGCTGGGGGGCCCGGACGCGAAGATGAGTGCAAAGCACGATTGAATCAGGCGCACACAGTACAGGCCCCCGCGGCGCCTCACATTTCTCCGACGTAGTTGTACGTGCGCACGCAGCGGCGCCTGGCGCGCTCCCTGGGGTGCGCGTAGTGGCAGACGCGCCTGCGCGCCGGCGGCGGGGTAGGCGGCGGCGGGGTTGGCGCGCGCGTTGGCGAGCGTCGGGTGGGCATGGCGCGCGCGTCCGCTCCCATGCGCAGCCCCCGTCGCCCTCCCCTCCCCCCGACCCGCAGCGCCCGCACCAGTCGTGCGGCCTCTTGATTGTGCAGGGCAGGATCTTGGCGCAGTACATCCTGCGGGGAGGGTGGGAGGGGAGGGGGGCGCGGGGCGTTGGGGACTTGGAGCGCGCGTGCCGATGCCGCGCCGGCAAATGGTACCGCTGCCCCCGCCACGCAGCCGGCCGGCCGCCCGTGAGCTTCTGAGAGCGCCTCGCGGCTTCCCCAGCAGTCCCTCGAGGGCCCCGCACATGAACTCGTCGCTGCCGAGCACGCCGGAGTCTTCCACCGCGCCCTCCGCCTGCCAAGCGCCTCCCGCGCCGGTCGGCGAGGGGCAAGAAACGGGCGAGAGGGACATCGACACCATACTGGTGCTTGCGCGCCGACGGATGCGCGCGGGATCGGGCCGAGTGTACGTTGGGCCGGTGGGCAGTGACCGTCGGGCGCCCCCAAAGCGTGGCACGCCGCAGACGGGATGCTAAGAGGCCCTCCAAGAGGGGAGGGCCTGCGCCCGGCCGGCAGCGAGCCTGGAGCGAGCCTGGACAACCCGCACCCTCCAAACGTGGTGCGCGTGTGTTTACCAATGCGGCGCAGACAATGGAATTCTGGTAGCTTCAGGTGCCCGTACCTACGAGAGGCCCCTGCTCACCGCGCGGGCCGGGCCGGCGCCCGGCGGGTGTGTCCGTATCGCACCTGCCCCATGCGGGCCGTCTCCGCGACTCGCGCCGGCGCGCCGCGCACAAGGGAGCTCCAGAGCAGTTACAGCACCCCTCCAAACGCGCGTTGGGGGGATCGCAGCGCATCCGCAAAGCCGCGGGGGCTGCCGGCACCGTATCGACGGCGCCGCCCGACCCGACTGCAGCGGGGGCTCGTTGCGCCGAGGGAGCGCGGCTGGCAAGCGGCCCCGCATGCACGCGGGGGGGGGGGCGGGGTTTAATACGCGGCGCCTCCGGCGGAGGCGCGCGGGGCAGGGCCGGGCGCAGCCGCCGGGGGGGCGGGCGCGGCGCGGGCGTGGCAGAGCAGTGGCGAGAAGAGCGCCGCGCGCGCCGAGGCGGCACGCGGCGGAGCGCGTGCAGCAGCAAAGGCCCAGCGCAGGGGCGGAATACAAATGGCGCTGCCGGCAGCAGGGCCGCGCGCCGCGCGGCGCGCGGCCCCCCCCGGCAGCAGCTCGGGGGCGCGTGCGTTTCGGAGCGCCCGGCGCCGGCGCGCGTCCGCCGCTCGGCCTGCCGCGCTGCAGGCGGGCAGGCGGCGCCGGCGCCGCTTCATGCGCGCCTGCGCCTGCGACGGCGGCGGCGCCGGGTGGGCTGAGGGGCGCCGCTTGCGCGCCTGCGGCGGCGCCGGCGCCGGGTGCGTGCGCGTGTGCGCGCTGCTTGCGCGCGCGCGACCTCACAGCACCAGCATT
The DNA here is from genome assembly GCA_003203535.1 of Raphidocelis subcapitata. Taxonomy (NCBI): domain Eukaryota; kingdom Viridiplantae; phylum Chlorophyta; class Chlorophyceae; order Sphaeropleales; family Selenastraceae; genus Raphidocelis; species Raphidocelis subcapitata. The sequence continues at coordinate 8,037 of BDRX01000094.1, read as the reverse complement.
CCCTTCCAGAACATGGCCCCCACGAAGACCGCGAAGAAGAGCAGCGCCCCCAGCGTGGACACCACCGTCACCAGGTTGAAATAGACCTGGGGGGGGGGTGTGGGTGGGTGGGGGGGGGGGGCGGGGGGGGAATTTTGGGGGGATGGCTGTGGGTTTGTGGGTGTGGGGTGTGGGTGCGGGGTGATTCATCCCGAACCCCCAAACCCAAAACGGCCGCAAACGCACATGCAAACAGTGAGTTTTGGCCAGAAACAGACGCAACCCCAACCCCAGCCCTCCCCCCCAACAAACCCACCGGCTCCTCCTGGATGTACGAGTTGAGGTTCATGCCGAAGAACCCCGCCACTGCGGTGATCATCCCCAGGCTGGCCATGAAGGCGGTGAGGATCATGTCAATGCCAATCAGCTGGGTGGGGGGTTGGGGGCGGTTCAAGGCAGGTGGGGCGGTTTAGGGCGGGGCGGGCTGGACCCGAGGGGGCTATGGGTGCCGGGGGTATGGGGTGGTGAGCTCAACGCTGGGCCGGTAGGGGTGCGGGCAGGGCAGGGGTAGCCGCGGAGGCGGGCAGCGGCGCAAACAGGGCCGGCAACAACCCCCGGTCAACCCCCGGTCAACGCTGGTCAAACCTGGTTGCGGTGCTGGTCCAGCTTGAGGTTGACCAGGTCCTCGGTGTCCTCAATGTACTCATTCAGGGTCTGGGGGGTGGGTTAAAAGGGGTGGGGTGGGGGGGTGGGGTCAAGGCGGGGGTGGGGCGAGGGTGACGGAGGGGTGAGGGGGGGGTGGGAGCTGGCGCACCACTGGACCCGCCAAGGGCGAAACTGCCAAAACTTGGGCGAGTGGCTGGCGGGTGGCTGCGCGTCTCTGCATGCTCGGCGCCTTTCCCCCGCATCCTCCAGCCGCGCCCGGCGGCAAGCCCCCCCCCCACCGCCCACCTGCCCACCCCCGAGCGGGCTGCGGCCCAGCCCCTCACCCGCCCCGCCACCCCCCCCACCTGCAGCCTGTTGTACGTGTTGTCCACAGTCATGAAGTACGCCTCCAACAGCATCTCAACCTCGGCGATCTCCTCCTCCTGGACCGTCGAGCTGCCGCTGCTGGAAGATGAAGATGAGGAGGAAGACGAAGATGAGGAAGACGAGGAGCCGCGGGAGGCGCGCGGGCCGCCGGAGGGGACGCGCGGGGTGGGGCCGCCGCTGCCGGCGCTCGTGCTGCTGCGGCGGCCGGCCTGGGGGGGAGAGGGGGAGCGGGCGGTTCGTTGTGAGGGGAGGGGAGGGGCGGGACACAATGAGGGGGCGCAGCTGCCGGGCGGCCGCCAGCAGAGGCGGCGCCCCAACCTATTGCAGCCCCCCCCGCAGAGAACGCAGAGAGCCCCCTCCCGCCCGAGCGGCCAAGCAGCCCGCCGCGCCGCCGGCCCCCGCGCCGCGCCGCCGCCCCCCGCGCACCGCCGCCTCGGCCGCCGCGGCCGCCGCCGCGGCCGCGTGCGCCTCCTTTGCGGAGATGTTCATGGCGTGCATGTCCTGGTCGTCGTCCAGGTAGCCCTCCAGCACGTCGCGGATCTTTGAATTGGGGGGGGGGTGGGGGTGTTAACTTGTGGTTTGTGCTGGGGTTTGTTTTCTGGCGGCGGTTTGGTTTTTGCAGTGGTTTGCTTTGGGGAGTTCCAGGTTGGGTTCACATCGGTGATTTGGGGTTTGGGGTTTGGGGTTTGGATTTGGGTTTGGGGTCGTTGCGTGGCGCGGGGAGGGGTTCAGTGCCGCCTCCCGGCCTGACTGCATGCCCCTCCAAACCCGCACACCATGCCGCACACCCGGCCCCCTCCCCCCAGCCCCCCCCCCCGCCCACCGTCTCCACGCGCGTGGACAGCCGCACCAGGCGCCCCTTGATGCGCCGCACCCGCTCCAGGTTGTGCGCCGTCACCCGGCTGGTGAGGGCGTCGAGGGCGGGGTAGGCGGCGGCTTCCAGATCAGACGCCAGCCG
>BDRX01000093.1:82957-197690 GCA_003203535.1 Raphidocelis subcapitata | reverse complement strand
GGCGGCGGCGGTCTTTAGATGTGCGAACTGCTGGCGGCGCTAGGCATTGCGCGCGCGCGCGCGCCTCGGCTGCGCGCGCGCGCGCAGACGAGCCGGCGCTGCTTCTGATTGGCGGCAGCACCGCGGCCCCGGGGCAGCTGCCGCTGGGGCGCGATTTGGAGCGGCGCGTTTTCGGTTTGTGCGCGGCGCGCGGCGCCGCTGCGGATAAGGGGCGCGCCAAAAACCCGCGCTAATGGGCCCCCCGCAGCCACACCGCGCGCTGCCTCAGCGTTGCCGCCGCCCAAGCCCCGCGGCGCAGCCATGCGTCGGCTGCGGGACTGCGCGCTTGTGTAAACCTGCATTGTGCGTGCGCGCGTTTGTACTGCTGCTTGCTTGCCTGCGCTCTCTCTCCCCCCCTTCTCTCCTGCCTTGTATGCCGCATGAAAAAATGGGCTGCGGCTGTGGCGGCCCTCCGGCCGCCGCCTTTGCGGCCGCGCGCCAGGGCCCCGGGTGTCACTAGTGCCTCGCTTGGCACTGCCCAGCGGCTTGCACCCCCGCCGGCCACGTCGGCCCGCGGTGGGTTCTATCGCAATTTTTTTCTGGAGGTTTTTTTGGGAACCGCCTACAGCCCCGGCAAGCATATGCCGGCCGGGGGGCAAGGCGCGCGCCCCGCACGGCGCGCGCCCGCTGCCGAGCGGTCAAACTCGGCGCCCGCAGTCCTGCATCGGCACCTTTGCAGGGGCCGTGCGCTTTCTTTGCGTTCTCAGGGTTGGGCAGAACGCTCTTAGACCGCTCAGCCACTCGCGGGCCGGTGTAACCGGCGACCGGCCGGTGACCAGCCAGATTCGCGAATGCCTAGCCGATATGTATGTAAGGTTAAATGATCACATTGATAACAGCCTTTATAAAGGCTGTAATACCGCGCGTCCGCCCGGAGCTCCCCGCTGGAGGCGGCGCGAGCGGCCATGCAGCGTGCTGCGAGAGCACTCAGCCCAGCGTCCGCCGTCCGAGCCGCCACCAGCGTTCTGCGTTCAGCGGAGAGGGATTCGAACCCCCAACCTCATGATTCCGAATCATACGCGCTAACCAGTTCGCGCCATCCAGCCGCAATGCATACCAATATGCAGGGGAATGGCCTGCTCTCGCCCGACCAGGCTTGCCTGGGCGCAGTTTGCCCGTTTGGTTGGAACACGGTGGCTGCAGGATCCTGCGATGCCGCAGGCGGAGTAACAAATCATCATCGTCAGCGCAGTTGCCGCTGCCACTGGCGCGGGGCGACGCTGTGCTCACTTATCGGCCCCTGCGGCATGGGCCTAAGCCGCCCCTCGCTTCTTGCTTCTGTTGTGTGTGCTTTGAGGGCGCGCCGCCACGCCGTGTTGGAGGCGCGCGCGCGCTTGGGGCGGTTTGCGGCGGCTGTGTAGGGCGACCCAGTTGGCGACACTGCCCCATGGTCTATTGTGCCTGCAGTTGCTTTGGCTTCCTCGCGCGTGCGCTTTCGTTTCTCGGCGTCTGCGGCTTGCCCCCGCCGGCGCGCGCTGCGGCGCGGGACGGGGGAGAGCCGCGCGCTGAAGGGTGGGGCAGTTGGTTTTTGGCCTTAGCGGCGGCTGGCCGCGGGTCTTTTTTTTGGACTGCCCCACACGCCGTTTGCTTGCCCGTCCGCTGATGCGGTGATGCTTGCTTGTGCACCCGACGCACCGCCGGACCGGGCGGCGGGCGGGAGGTTGAAAAAGGCGGCCCGGTATAGGATCCTACGATGCCGTGGGCAGAGTAACCATCAAATCAAATCGGCGGCGGCGGCCCGCATCATGCGCGCTAACCAGTTGCGCCATCCACCTGCAATGCCTACCAATTCTGCAGGGGACTGGCATGCTGTGGGCCGACAGGGGCTTTGCGCGCGGCGCGTCTCGCGCGCTAACCAATTGTGCCATCCAGCCGCATTGCTACCATTATGCGAGGGAATGGCCTGCTGTGGGCCGACAGGGGCTTTGCGGGCGGCGCGTCTCGCGCGCTAACCAATTGTGCCATCCAGCCGCATTCCTACCATTATGCGAGGGAATGGCCTCCTCTCGGCTGACAGGGGCTTTGCGGGGGGGCCTCTCGGTCGTCCAAGGAGCTCTGCCCCCAACGCCTAAAAGGCTGCAGACTTGGTGCAGCCGGCAGGTGCGTGCCTCGGCATCCCCGCCCCTTTCCCCAGCCCAGGAGTGAGCCAAGCAGTGCAAAGGCCCGAGTTTCAGTTACATTGCTTCACTACACCGTTCCAGGCCGCCGACGCGGCCACGCAACGGCGGCGGTGCATCATGCGACCCAGGGCACAAACTGCTTGGGCGTGCGCGCGGCGTAGCCCTCGTACGTCTCCCCAAATGCCTGGGACAGCACCCCGGCCTCCAGCCTGGCCCTGGCCTTGAAGTAGGCGCGGCATATCCACGCCGACAGCAGCGCAAACGGCGCAGAGTGGCAGAGGAAGCAGTAGCCGGCAAAGAGGAGCATATAGGAGCCGTAGATGGGGTGCTGGTTGGTTTTGGGGGAGGGGGGGCCAGACGCGTTTGTTTGGAGAAGGGGGATTGGCGGCAGCGGGGTGCTGTGCTGAGGGGGCCTGCAGCGCCTGGCTGGCACCCCGATTCCGGAGCCCTGAGTCGTGCAGACCCTGCGTCCCCCCATCGTCACCCGCCAACAGCCCCCCCAACACTGCGGCGCGCACCTGCACCAGGGCGTAGGGCCCCGTGGTCACCAGCTGCTTCGGCGCCACAACTCGGTCGTACCCCGCGCCCAGCGCGTCGGCCGCGGCCCAGTTTAGCTTGGCGGCCGAGGCCACCAGCGCCGCGCCGACAAGGTCGTACAGCGCCAGCCCCCCGGAGGGCACATCGGCGCTCGCGGCCGCCGCCGCGGCGCGCCAGAGGCAGCGCTGCAGCGGCAGCCAGTGGATGAGCGGCATGGCCAGCAGGGCAAAGGCCGCCAGCGCGGCGCGCGCGCGGGGCGTCGCGCGCTGCGCGTCGGCCGAGGGCCGCGCGAGCGGGCCGTGCAGCAGCACGCGGCGGACGGAGCCGCGCGCGAAAAAGGCAAAGTAGGCGGCGAAGAGCAGCCACGGGCGCGGGGAGGAGAGGCCCAGCGGGACCATGGCCGCCGGCAGCAGGATGAGCGCCGCCAGGCCGGCGGCCAGCTGCGCCGCCTGCCGCGCCGCGGCGCGGCGCCACTCGGGCGGCGCGGCGCCACTCGGGCGCTGCGCCGGCGGCGCGGCGTCGCCTGCGACGGCCGCTGCCGTTGCTGGGGGCGCCACCTCCGCGCCTGCTGCCTCGGCGCGGCGGCGGCGCTGCTCCTCCTCCGCTCTCCGCCGCTCCTCAAACCTCTGGACGAACCAGAGGGGCTCGCCACTGGCCGCCTTCTTTTCTGGCTCCCGCGGCTGCGGGGGCTGCTCCTGCGGGCCTGCGCCCTCTGCCGCGGCGCGGGGCGCGCGCCGCGCTCGCCGCGCTCGCCGCTGGGACGCCGGCGGCAGCGGAGCGCAGCGGCGAGCGGCCGCGCTGCCGCTGCTCAGCTGCGCAGCTGGCGGCGGACCCATTGTTGAGGGTATCATCGTGGCATGCTTTCGTGCTCCTCAAATGGCTAAACAAAAAGGCTTTTTCCCAACATAAGGTCACTCGTCGAGTCACCAGGACGTGAGAATTGAGCCTCCCGGGCTCCTTCCCGGCAGCAGGCGGCGATAGAGGCCTAATTCGACCGTGTAGAAGCCTCCCAGACCCTCCAAGATGCTGTCCAGGGCGCCCAGACACCAACGACCCGCGGCCCGGGCGAGCCCGGGCCCGCTGTCCCTCAGGTGGAGGCCGCACCCGCATCACGCGGTGGTAGTGCGCGCACAGAACAGCGACAGCGGCAGCGGGTGGGTCAGCACGGCTCAGGGGTTCCGCGCAGCGCGGCGCGGCGCGGCGCAGCAGCGGCGCAGCAGCGGCGCGCCACCAACCCGGCGCGCGCCCACGATCACGCCCCCGCATGCATGCGCCCGCGATCCCGCACCTCCAGGGCCGCCGCCGCCGCTGCCGGCGTGCTGTCCGCGCTGCTGCTGCTGTCCAATGCAGGCGGCGTGGGCGCGAGCGAGGCGCTGGAGGGCCCGGCGCGCGTCGTCGACGGTGCGCACGGGCATGCCGCCGCGCCACGCTGCCAAGGGGCCAGCCGCCGCCGGGCGCCCTGCCTGCGTGCAGCATTTTGACCAGCAAGCAGCAGCGCACGGCTCGCAGCAACCCGTGGGTCGCACACACACCCTCTCAGCGCACGCAGCGTCCATTGCGGACCGCTGATCGCCCCCGCCCTGCCCTGCCCCCACACCACACCACACCGCAGCACACCACCCCCCCCCAAACCCCCCGGTACCCTGCCCCCGCCCCCCCAGGTGACACGCTGTACGTGCAGGGCACCAAGATCCGGCTGTACGCCGTAGACGCCCCAGAGTCAAAGCAGTCCTGCAAGAACGGCGCGGTGAGGGCCTGAGTTGGTATGCTTGTGGGCATGGCTGCGTGTAGCGCACACGTGCGCGCCGTTGCCTGCTCATGCCCGTGGCGCTGTGCTTCTCAGCCTTGCTCTTTGATTGTCCAGGGTAGCCTTGCGGCATGCACCTGCCACTCACGCCCGCGCCTGCACCTCTGCCTCTGCGCAGCAGCCCGGCGCTCAGCCGCAGCCGCCTCGTAAATGCCCCCTCGCCGCGCCGCCCCTTCCCCCCAAAACAAAGGGCGAGACCTACGCCTGCGGCCAGCAGAGCGCGGACGCCCTGAAGAAGCGGGTGGGTTCGAACAAGGTCAAGTGCGACGTCAAGGAAAAGGACCAGTACGGCCGCAGCGGTGAGCGGCCGCACGCGCGGGGCGGGCCTGTGATGCGCGTGGCGACGCGGGCGCTGTGGGGATTGCCCGCCGCGCCCAGCGCCACCCCCGCTCCCAACGCCAACCTGTCTTGCCATCGCCACACCTTGCCTCGAGCTGCTGCCCCAACTAAAGCCCCGTCCCCTGCGCGCGCCCCCTCCCCCTCCCCCCCCCCCAGTCGCGTCCTGCACCATCCTGGCCCCCGGCGGCAGCGAGGACATGGGCACCTTCATGGTGGGCAACGGCTACGCGGTGGCCTACTCCAAGTTCAGCGCGCAGTACGTGCCGCTGGAGCGCAAGGCGAAGGACGCGAGGATTGGCATCTGGCAGGGCAGCTTCACGCCGTGAGTGGGGGGGAGGGGGCGGGGGTTGGGTGCGGGTCCGAGTGCGGGACGTGCTGAGTTTTCATGAAAAAAGCCAGGGCCGAGCCCACCCCCAACCCAACCAACACGCAACACCCCACAAACCGACCCGACACGCCACAAACCGACCCGACACCCCACAAACCCACCCGACACCCCACCCGCCGACCCACCACCAGGCCGGCCCGCTGGCGCTACGAGCAGCGGCTGGCCACCATCCCCGAGGGCGACGAGGACGCCGCCATCGCCGAGGAGGAGGCGGCGGACCGCGCGCAGCAGCAGCGGCCGCAGCAGCAGCAGCAGCAGCAGCAGCAGCGGGCCTGGACGCCCGCGCCGGCGCCCGCGCCCTACTCAAACGTGCAGCCCGGGAGGTCCTACGCCAACGCGGCCGGCGGCGGCGGCGGCGGCGCGCCGGCGCCGGCGCAGGCGCCCGCCCCGCAGCAGTGGGCGCCCGCGCCCGCGCAGGCGCCTGCGCTGCAGCAGGCGGCGCCCGCGCCCGCGCCCGCGCCGGGCGCGCCCCGCAGCTACGCCGACGCGCTCAAGGCGCCCGCGGCGCCCGCGGCCCCCGCCGCCGCGGCGCCCAACAGCGGGAGCGGCGGCGGCAGCGGCTGCGCGATCAAGGGCAACATCGGCAGCCGCGGGGACAAGATCTACCACCTGCCGGGCCAGGGCGAGTACGACGCGGTCAAGATCGAAACCAACAAGGGGGAAAAGTACTTTTGCAGCGAGAAGGAGGCCCAGGCGGCCGGCTTCCGCCCCGTGGGCCACCGGCACCGGTGACCGCGCGGGGCGAGGGCGCGCCGTCGCCCGGCCCGCGGCGCGTCGAACGCTGCGTGCGCCGTGCCGCGCCGCGGCGCGCTGAAACCCGCATTTTGAGCTCGTTGCTGCTGTTTTGCTGTTTGGCCTTCGCCGCAGAAAAACCCCCGGAATACATGCTGAATGTTATGGCATAGGTGTTTGTAACAGCTGTTCAGGCTGTTGAATGAAATCGGGGGGCGTGGGCACTGTGCAGACCGCCGCCGGGGGTCCCGGCCCGCAGCTGCAGAGAGGCCTCCGCAGGCTCCGCTTCAATCGGGCTGCCCATAGGTCCTGCGCTCGATCCAGCAAGCATCCAAAACGAAGGCCTCGGCAGCCGTGGAACCACGAGAGGAAGCGCCGGGCCAGATCGCAGTCCAGGCGGGGGAGGCGCCCCTCTTTTCAGCTCCGGGCGTTTTGGATTTCGACACATTTAACCATTCAAGTTCTCGCAGAAACCAGGGCCAAAAGGCCGCACGGTGCGCAAGCAGCTGGGCTGTCGCCCAGCGCCGAGCTGCCCCTTGCGCCTAGCCGCGTCCATGCAGGGCCCGATCGCCCCAGACAGGAGACTGCATGCCATACGGCCGGCGCCCTGGGCTGCAGCGAGCCTCGGCGCGGTCGCCACGAGGCGCGCCCGCGCCGCGCCGCGCGCGCTGCGTTGGCGCGCCGCTGCCACAACACCCCCCCCCCCTCGCCCGCCACCCAAACCGCACGCGACAGGACACAAGATGCAGCTGACGATTGTCAGCGCGATCGATGACCGCGTGTTCAGCATCGAGGTGCGGCGCCCCTTTGCATGCATGTCCGAGCGCGCGGCCGCAGCCTGCCGCTTCACGCATGCGGCGCGTCTGCGTCCCCACCGCCTCCCAGCACCCCCGCGAAACGGCGCCTCGCATGCTCGCGCGCGGCCCCCTCCCAGATCGATGCCGCCGAGAGCGTTGAGACGCTCAAGGCCATCGTTGAGGCGGACAGCGGCATCCCCGCCGCGCAGCAGCAGCTGCTGCACAACAACGCGCCCCTCGCGCCCGGCCAGCCCCTCTCTGCCGCCGGCGTCGCCGACGGCGCGATGCTGATGCTGCTGCCCGCGGACGGCGGCGGCGGCGGCGGCGGCGGCGGCGGCGGCGGCGGCGCGCAGCCCGGCGCGCGGGCGGGGGCGCAGGCGCAGGGGCAGCAGCAGGGCCAGCAGCAGCGGGCCGACCCCTCAGTCGAGCTCAACGCCGACGGCACCGCCAAGGCGCCGGCGGCCTTCATCCAGACCGTCAAGAGCAACGCGCAGCAGATGGCGGCGCTGGCGCAGGCCAACCCGGCCCTGGCGAGGGCCATTCGCGATGAGGACGTGGTGGCGCTGCAGGTGCGGCGGCGGCGGCGGTGGCGCGGGCTGCAGCTGCGCGGGCTGCACTGCGCTGCGGCTGTGGTTTTGGGAGCCACAACTGCGGCGCATGGCAGGGGTTGGGCCGACCGCCATGGGCAGCGGGCCGGACGGGCTTAATGGACAAGCGCACACACCACAGGCACACACGCGTGCTCGCACACCCACAAGCACACGCGCCCGCCAAGCCCTTCGCCGTCCTCGCCCCACGCCCCCCTAACCCGCAGGAGGAGCTCAAGGGCATGCGCGCGCAGCAGCTGCGCGCGGCCGAGGCGCAGCGCCTGGAGGACGAGCTGGCGGGCGCCGACCCTTTCGACATCGACGCGCAGCGGCGGATAGAGGAGCTCATCCGGCAGCGCGCGGTGGAGGAGAACTTTGCAGCGGTGGGCACACCCGGTGGCTCTCTCTCTCTCTCTCTCTCTCTCGCTCTCTCGCTCTCTCGCTCTCTCTCGCGCGCGCGTGCGTGCACATGCTGTTGCTGCCTGGGGCCGGGTTTGGCGCGCCTCGGCCCATGCCAGGCGGGCTACGGCTGTGCGCACGTGCAAACCTGCCTGCCCGCCCTCAAACCCTGATTCCCTGAACCCTGCCGCGCCCCCAAACCCCAACCCCAACCGCCCCCCCCCCCAGGCCCTGGAGCACAGCCCCGAGGTGTTTGGCACCGTTGAGATGCTGTACGTGGTGATGGAGGTCAACCCCAAGGCCAACAACGTGCCCGTCAAAACATTCATCGGTGCGGGCCGTGGTCTCGTGGGGGAGGGGGCTGCCAGCGCGCAGGGCGCGCCCCTTGCTCGCCCGCGGCGGCGGCGGGCGCTCTTTGCTGGCAGCGGCGGGCTGGCCTCGCGCAGAATGCTTTTCTGGCAGGCGGCAGCTGCAGGCAGGGTGCACGCGCCTGCCGGCAGGGACCGCCGCCCATCCAATCAGTTGGGTGCGGGGCCGACCCCAACACAGCCAGACCCACACCGCCCACCGACCCCTCCCCTGACCTCCCTTCCCTCCCCCCAACCTCCCCCAGACTCTGGCGCCCAGATGACCATCATGACGGCGGTGTTTGCGGAAAAGTGCGGCCTGGGCCACCTCATCGACAAGCGCTTCCAGGGCATGGCGGTGGGAGTGGGGTCCAGCAAAATCATCGGACGCATCCACGCGGCGCCCGTCAAGGTGGGGGGGGGGGCTGGGGCGTGCGCGGGGCGGGGGCGGGTGCGGGGGGGAGCCGTGCGGGCGCCACGGACCGAGCGCCAAGGCCCTCACCCATGCGCGTCCCCTCAACCCTTCACTCATGCGCGTCCCCTCGACCCCTCACCACCAAAACCCCCCTCGCCCCTCACCCCCCAACCCCTCACCACCAAAACCCCCCACGCCCAAACTCCTCCCCCAAAGGTCGCGGGCCACCACGTGAGCACCTCCATCACCGTGCTGGAGCAGAAGGACGGCCCCCAGTTCATCTTCGGCCTCGACAACCTGAAGCGCCACCTCTGCTGCATAGACCTCTCGCGCAACTGCCTGCACTTTGGCTCCTGCAACGTGGACCTGCCCTTCCTGCCAGATCACGAGATCCCGCGCGACTTCAATCGCGTCATTGAGGAGGCAGAGGAGGCGTCGGCCGCCAACACCGGCGGCGGCGCCGGCCCCTCGGCGGCCGGCGGCGGCGGCGCGCCCGCGCCCGCGCCCGCGGCGGCGGCGGCGGCCCCGCCCGCGGCGGCGGCGGCGGCGCCGCCGGCTGCGGCCCCCGCGGCGGGGGGCGCTGACGCGGCGCTGACTAAGCTGATGGAGCTGGGCTTCCCCCGGGAGGCGGCGCAGCAGGCGCTGACGGCGGCGGGCGGCAACGTGGACGTGGCGGCGGCCATGCTGTTTGGCTCGTTCTGAAAATGGGCGGCGCCGTGTGATGCCTCCCCTCAAAATGGGGCATTTTGGACTCGACTCGCTGCGCTGCGCCCGCCTAGTCAGCCCCGCTCCCCCTGCCACGTGACGCTTGCAACCGCCAAAACAAAATGTTTACTTGTGAGGGGCCGGCCGGCTGGCCTGTACTGTATGTGCACCGCGGCGGGCCGAATAGAGCGCATGACATGACAGAGGATTCGAGTAAGGCACGAAAAAAAGCTCAAAAGTTGTTCCCAAGCGCCGCAGTCCGCCCGCAGCCCGCGCGGGCCGGCGCTGCCAAGGCGGTGACCAGGGGGCGGGGGTCACTCGGCGCCGGGCAGCTCCCCCAGCAGGTCGTCGTAGGGCCAATCCTCCCCACCCCGCTGCTGCTGCTGCTGCTGCTGCTGCTGCTGCTGCTGCTGCTGGTGGTGCTCCCGCGGCTGCTGATGCTGCTGCTGCGGCTGCGGCTGGTGCCACTGCTGTTGCTGCTGCTTGGCTGCGCCGCGCCGCTCCTGGGCGGGTTGCGCCAGGCCAGCGGCCTGTGGCCGCCGCTGCGGCGGGGGGGACCCCTCCAGCCCCGGCGCCGCGCCCCGCCGCCCCGCCGCCGCCGGCGGGCTCGCCGGCTGCGCCGCCGCCGCGCGCCGCGGCGGGGACGACCGCGCCGACGACGGCGCCGGCGACGCCGGCGCCGGCCCCGCGCGCCGCTGAGGCCCCGGCGACGCCGCCCCCGCGCCGGCGCCGCCCGGCCCCGCGGAGCGCGGCCGGGACGCGGCGCTGGCCGCGCGCGCGCCGTGCGCGTGCTGCAGCGCGGCCAGCGCACCCAGCTGGTCCGACATGAGCGCCACCCTCTGCTCCAGGCGCGCGATGTGGGCCTCGCGCGCAGACAGCTCGCGGTACAGCCGGCGCATCTACGGGGCGGCGGGGGTTTCGCGGGTGTCGGTGGGGCGGCGGCGCGGGCTCGAGGGCCGTGCAGCGCAGCGGCGCGAGGGCACCCTCTGCATAAACGCGGGCGTCGCCTCCTCACTGCTGCCTGTGTGCCCTGTGCGTGTCGCGCCCGGCTACGGGCGCGCCCTGCTCCCAAACACACAAACACGCGCACCTCCTCAGTCCTCGCGTAGCCCGCGCCCTCCCGCCGCTCGAACCGCGCCTCCAGCTCAGCCAGCGCCGCGTCCTTTGCGGAACACTCCGCCTGCAGCTCGAGCAGCAGCGCGCGCATCGCCGCAGCCTCGGCCGCGGCGTCCGCCAGCTCGGCGCCGACCTCCTCGCGCGCCGCCGCCGCGGCGTCCGCGAGCGCGGCCGCGCCCGGCGCGGCGGCGGCGGCCGCGGCGGCGGCCGCCTCCGCAGCGGCGGTGGCGCGCAGCTGCTTGTGCAGCGCCTCCCGCAGGTCGTTTGCCTCCCTTGACAGCCGGTTGATTAGATCATCCCTCGAGGCAAGCGCCGCGAGCGCCGCGTCGTCGCCGGCCTGCCGCGAGGGCGAGCCCCGCCGGCTGCCGCCCCTGCTGCCGCCGGCCGCGGCCGGCTGCGGCCCGCCGCCGCCGCCGCCGGCGGCCCCGGACTGCCAATCCAGAAGCGCGTGCTGCAGCTCGGCCACAACGGACTGCAGCAGCGTCACCTCGGCGCTGCGCTCCTCCAGCAGAGTGGCGAGCTGCCGCGCCTCGTCCGAGGCGCCCGCCGAGCCGGCCGGCCCTTGGCCAGGGGCCGCCGGAAGCTCGGCGTCGCCGCCGGCGCCGGCGTCGGCGCCGGCCCTCAGCGCGGCGCACTCCGCCTGCAGCGCGCCCAGCGCGGCGTCGCGCGCCGTGAGCTCGAAGCGCAGCGCCGCCACCTGCGCCGCGAAGCGCTCGTCCGCGTCGTCGCCGCCCTCCCAAGAGGTCCCCCCGCTGCCCGCCTCCAAATCCCCCCCGCCGCCGCCGCCGCCGCCGCCGCCTTGCCCGCCCCGCCCCGCGGCGCCGGCCGCCGGCGCGGCCGCCTCGGCCGCCGCCTCGCCGGCCGCCTCGGCTGCGGCGCGGAAGTGGGCGGCCTCTCGGCGCGCCAGCTCCAGCTCAGCCGCGAGCTCCACCAGGGCGTCCTCCCTCTCGCCCACCTGATCGCGCAGGGAGGCCAGCGCCTGGGGGGGAGGGGTGGGGGTTGCGCGTTGGCAGCGTGTTGTGCGTTTGGTGGGCACAGCAGCCAGATGGAACGCCGGCAGGCATGCGTGATGCACGATTCCCAACCACCAAATCAAACCAGCGTCCCACAAACGAACACAACACGCCCACGCGCCCACCTCGCGCGCCTCTGCCAGCTCCCCGTTTGCCGCCGCCAGCGCCTCTGCCAGCTGCTCCGCCTCGCGCGCGCGCATCGACAGGTCGCGCATCAGCGCCAGCGCCTCGGCGCCGTCCGACGGCGCGGGCTCGAGGCCGAGCGCGGCCGCTGCGGCCTCGACGTCCCAAATTGGAACGCCGCCGCCGCCGCCGTTCCGCTCCGGCCCCTGCTCAAGGGCCTGCTCCGGCGCAGCCTGGTCGCCGGCGCCGCCGCCGCGGCTGCCGCCTGCCCCGCCCCCAGGGCCCGCCTCCGCCGCCGCGGCCTCCGCCGCCGCAGCAGCAGCCACCACGGCGGCGGCGGGCGCCGCCGCCGCCTGGGCGCGGAGCGCCTCGACCTCGGCCCCCCGCTCCTCCAGCTGCCGCTGCAGCGCGGCCGCCGATGCCATGAGCGCCCCCACCGCCCGGGTCAGCCGCTCGTTGCCCGCCAGCGCCTCGGCCAGCGCGGCGCGGCTGCCGCGCAGCGCGTCCACCTCTGCCTGCAGCTCGCGCGCCCGCGCCGCGCCGTCGTCCGCGCCGCCAGCCGCGCGCGCCAGCGCGTCCGCGAGCCGCCCCACCTCGGCGCGCAGCTGCCCGTTCTCGCAGTCCAGGTCCGAGGCGCGCGCGCGCAGCGCCTCGGCGGCCGCGCTGTCGGCGAGCAGCGCGGCCATCCGGCAGGACAGCTCGCCGATGATCTGGGCCTTGGCGTCCACCTCGAGGCTCAGCCGCCCGATCAGCTCCCGCTGCTCCCCCTGGGCCTCGTCAAACGCCGCCGCGCGCTCCTCCGCCGCGGCGCTGCCGGCGAGCGCCGCCTCGGCGGCCTCCCGCTGCAGCCCGGCGACAGCGGTCGCGAGCGCCGCCACCTCGGCGCGCAGGCCCTCGTGCGCGGCGCGCACCTCGCCGCCCCACGCAGCGGCCGCGGCGGCCGCGTCGCAGGCGGCGCGCTCCGCGCCCGCGCCGGCGGCGGCGGCTGCCGACACCGCGGAGACCATTTGGTCGATGGCAGAGCCGGCCTCCCCGATCCGCTGGCGCAGCACGGCCAGGGACAGCTCGGCGTCGGCCGCGGAGGCCGAGGCGGCGCGGGACAGCGCGCGCGGCCGCGGCGGCGCGGCGCCGCCGGGCGCGCGGGCGTGGGCGGGGGCGGCCGCCGCCTCGGGGTGGCTGGCCACCGCGGCCGCCACGATTTGGGACGAGCTGGGCCGGCCGGGCGCGGGCGCGCGCCAGTCCGGCGACCACGCCGCGCCCTCCGCAGCGGCGGCGGCGGCATCCGCGTCGGCCGCCGCCGCCTCCGCCTCGGGCGCGCCGCCGCAGGGGTCTGCAGCCGTAACGCCCGCTGCCTCGTCCCCGAACGCCGCCATGCGCACGGACTCAAAGGTCACCACATCGCCCGCATCGCTGACCGTCCCGACGATCGAGATGCCCCCGGCCACGCCGCCGTCCGGGCCCGACAGCCCGCCCGCCGCGAGCAGCGCGCGCAGGCGGGTCTGCGCGGCGGAGCCGCGAAGCGCGAGGCGGGCTTCGAGCGCGGCGCGCTGCGGGGACGGCGACCGCGACTGCGGCCGTGGCGGCCCGGCGCCGCCGGCCTGCGCATCAGCCCCGCCTGCCCAGGCATCCGAGTAAACGTGGCCCTGCGCCAGCAGCGGCGCCCGCCGCTCGGGCGAGGAGCCACGGGAGCTGCCAGGCGCCGCCGCCGGAGCTGCGGCCTCGGCGGCGGAGGGCGACGCGGCGGCGCAGTCCAGCTGCCACCCCGGCGGCGCCGGCGAGGCGCGCTCGCTGTCGCTGCCGCTGCCGCCGCCGTCGCCGCCGCTCTCGTCGCCGCTGTCGTAGTCAGGCCTCTGCGCCGCGAGCGCGGCGGCGCGCTCCTGCAGCGTTGCCGCCGCGCGCTCCGCCTCGGCCATCAGCCGATCTGCGGCCGCCGCCTCGGCCGCCTCGGCGCCGCCCGCCGCCTCCCACCCCTCGGGCTCCAGCGCGGAGTACGGCGCGGCGTCGCCGCCGTCCGGGGCGCCGCCGACGGCGCGCCCCGCCGCCGCGACGGCGCTGCTCAGCCGGCTGACGCGGCGGCGCAGCTCTCGCACCTCCCCGCCGCGCGCGAGGGCGAGCGACTGCGCGGCTTCCACTTGCTGCTGGAGCACCGAGATCATGCCTTGCTGCAGCTCGATCGGGTCTTCTTCCTCTTCCTCCTCCCCCTCAACACCCAGGCCGCCGCTGCCCACGCCGCTGCCGCCTTCTGCAGCTGCCGCGGCGCCCTCACACGCCCAATCGCTGCAGCGGTCGCCGCGCGCCGAGGCGGAGCGCGAGAGGGCGGCGTACCTGGCACGCCGCAGCTGCAGCTGCGCGGCCTCGAGGCGCGCGCGCGCGTCGGCCAGCTCCGCGCGCAGCGAGGCCACCTCTGTCGCATCGCCGCGCCCGGCATCGGCCGCAGCCTCCTGCGCCGCGGGCCCGCCGCCAGCGGCCCCGCCGGCCGCCGACACCGGCGGCGCGGGCGAGTCGGCAAACGCGCCCCCTGGCGCGAGGCGCGGCGAGGGGGCCGCCTCGGCGCGCGCCTCGGCCGCGGCATCCGGCTCCGCTTCGGCGCCGCAGGGCGAGCCGTTGCGGCCGGGGGTGTAAACGGCTGCAATCCGCCAGCCTGGGGAAGCCTGCCCGCCCCTGCCCTCCGAGCGCGCCGGCGACGCGGGGTCGCCGCCGCCGCCGCCGCCGCCGGCCTGCGGCGCCGGCGGCTGCTTCCGCCGTTCGATCTCCGACTGCAGGGCCCCGCTGATGGCGCGCACCGCGCCGCCCAGCTCCCCGACCGCCGCCTCGCAGTCGCTGCCCGCCGCGAGCCAGGCGCGGAGGTGCGCGGCGCTGAGGGAGGCCACGGCCGGAAGGTTCCCCAGCGCGGCGGGCACTCTTGCGTGCACCACGGCCAGCGCGTCAAACAGCTCCATGAGCCGCGCCGGCGCGGCCTCCGCCGGCGGCGCCGGCGCCGAGACGACGGACGAGTCCGACGCCTGCGGCGAGGCCGCGCCGCCGAGCGCGCGGGCGCCGGCGCCGGCATCGGAGGCCTCGCCCGCAGGTGCGGCCAGCGGGTTGTCGAAGCGCAGGAAGCGCGGCGGGCTGAGGCTCCGCCGCCGCGGCGACGGCGCGCCACTGCCGCTGCCGCCGTCCGCAGCAGCGGCGGCGGCTGCGCCGCGGCTGCCGCTGCCGTCGAAATCGCTCAGCAGGTTGCGCTGCGCCGAGCCCGCCCCGCCGCTGCCCGCAGACGCAGACGCGGGCGCGGACGCCACAGCCGCCCGCCCGCCGCTGCCCCAGCCGGGGCTGCCGCACGACCCGCCCCCGCTGCCGCCGGCCGCCCCCGCCGCGCCGCCGCCGCGCGCGCCCTGCCCTTGCTCCTCCTCCTCGCTCAGCGCCTCTGCGCGCAGCGCGACCATCTCATCCCGCAGCGAGCCGCAGCGGTCCACCAGCTCGTCCAGCAGCGCCTCTAGGGGGGCCTTGCCCCCCGTCCACGGCGGCGGCGGCGGCGGCGACGGCGACGGCGCTCGCGCGGCGGCCGCGGCGGCCTGGGGGCCCTGGAATGGCGCCGCCGCCGCCGCCGGCGATGCGCAGCAGCGCGCCGCGCTCGCCGCGCCGCCGGCGCTGCTGGCGCGCGACACGGAGCGCGACAGCGAGCGCCGCAGCTCGTGCAGCGCGGCGTGGCCGGCGGCGATGGCGCCGAGCAGCCGCCGGGCGTCGGGGGCGGCGTCCGACGGCGCGCCCGCCGGCGGCTGCGGGCTGGGCTCGGCCCCGTCCCAGAAGCCCCCCGAAAACTCAGCGACAGGGCCGCTGTCCCCGCCAGGCGAGAGCTCGGTGGCGCTGAGCGCATCCGCGCCCGCGCCAGCGTCGGCGCCGGCGTCGCCCCACGATGCCGCCCAGGCCCCGGGCTCCCCCGCGCCGGACGCCGCCGCGAGGCGGGAGGGGCCGCGCTTGCCGCAGCTCGCCGCCGCGGCCGGCGCCGCGTCGCTGCTGCACGGCGCCCTCTGCGCCGCGTCGTCGCTCAGCCACCGCATCGGCAGCCCAGTGCCCCCGGCCCCGCCGCCGCCGCCGCCACTGTCGTCGCCGCCCAGCAGCAGGGCGTCGGCCTCTGCGGCAGCTGCGTCGCGCGCGGACGCGCCCGCCAGCGCCCCCGGCGCCGACGCCCAGCGGGCCCCGTCTGCCGTTTCGCCAGCTGGTGGCGGCCTTTGCTGCGCAGGCTGCAGCTGTTGAGGGAACCCCTGCTGCTGCGCCTCCTGCGGCTGCTGCTGCTCCTGCTGCTGCAAGCCCAGCCCCGCCGGCTGGATGGATGGCACGTCAGCCGCCTCCGCCTGTGCGCCGTCCCCTGCCGGGTCAAACCCGCCCTTCAGCGCCTCCTGAAGCTTGGCCAGCCGCGCCGTTATCGCTTCGAGGGGCGCGTCCTGGCTCTCCACCTGCTGCAAAGACTCGATGCTCGCGGCGACGGCGCGGGAGCCCTGCGCATCGTGGTGGTGCCACGCCGCGAAAGCAGTGCGCTGTGAGAGCGCTCAGGGGTTGAGGCGCACCGCACAGCCCGCAATACGAGGAAAACCGGGGGCTGCAGACCAAGTAACCAGTAACCAGGCCACAGAGCCCCATTCAAGCCCCCTCCCACCTGCAGCACCGCCTCAGCGAGCGCGCCGTCCCCGTCGTCCGCCGCACCGCACCCGGCCAGCTGCTGCCGCGTGAGGGCCAGCTTGCCCAGCGCCACGCCCAGCCCCGCCAGGCAGTCGCGCACCGCCGCGCCGCCCTCGCGCCCCGCGGCCGCCGCCGCGCGCCACGCCTGCTGCGCCTCGATCGCGGCCTTGAAGCAGCCGCCCGACGACAGCGACTGCGGCGCGGGCGGCGGCGAGGACAGCAGCTG
Source organism: Raphidocelis subcapitata (assembly GCA_003203535.1). NCBI lineage: Eukaryota > Viridiplantae > Chlorophyta > Chlorophyceae > Sphaeropleales > Selenastraceae > Raphidocelis > Raphidocelis subcapitata. The sequence goes on along the minus strand of BDRX01000093.1, from coordinate 181,344 downwards.
CGCCTGCAGCGCGCGCAGCCGGCGGCTGGTGCGCGCGACCACCGCCCTCTGGTCCTCCAGCTGCAGCGCGCCCAGCGTGCACAGCGCGGTGTCGACCTCCTGCAGCGCCTGGGGCGGGCCGAAAACGGGGCGGGCGCGGGCCCGAGGGGGCGTGTCGGCCTCGGGGCAGGGGCAGCAGTCCGCCGACTGCCGCGCCACCGCAAACACTCTGCCGCGCAATGCCTGCCATGCCGACGCATGCTCTCACAGCTTGCAAACGAGCGCAGCGCGATAACAAGCTCACATCCTGCAGCACGAGGAGGTCAACGCGGCCGCCGCGCGGCTGCCCCGGCGCCGCCGCTGCGAGCGGCTGCCCCGCCTCCCGCCGGCCCCTCTCGAGCGCGTCGGCCGCGCCGCGCAGCACCTCGGCGCCCGATTGCAGGTCGCGCGCAGCGTCGGCGAACACCGCGAGGCCGCCCTGCTGCTGCGCGCTCAGCTCGGTCAGGGCCTCGACGAGCGCGGCGCCCTCCGCCGCCAGGAAGGCGACGCGCGCCGCGTGGCGGGCGGACGCCTGCGGTGGAAGGACCAGCCCGCCAGACGCTTTGCACGAGTGTTATGGGATCGCAACCATGCCCCTGCTGCGTTTAGGAGCGCACAGGGCGCTCAAAATCCTGCAGCTGTTGGCGCCTGACGACGCCTCGCGTTCAAGTGGCCTCACCTCCATCGCCGCTGCTTGCAGATCGCGTACCCTTAGGATCGTTCCATCCCGACGCTGAAGGAACGAGCTCGTCTGGCCAAGGTGATCTGCTCCCTGAGCAGGCCGAACACGTTCACAACGAGCTCAAGCACGCTGTTCGTTGTAATCTACGCGACACGCACGGCCAATCACAATCAGTGGATGCCAAGCACCTCCCGACATGCGTGCTGGGCGGGTGCGCGCTGGTCAAAGCGCCGGCGGCCGCAGGCCGCCCAGCCCTGGCCCCTGGTGGGCTCCTGGCCAGGCGCTGGCAGGCCCACTGCCAGCATCGCCCCACGTGCTGCTTGCGCCTTACCCCGAGGACGTCGAAAACCTCGGTGCGGCTGCGCACGGGGTCGGTGGGGAGGGGGCGTGGCCCTCATCGGGACAATCGAGGCCGGCAGGAAGCTGCCGCGCGCTGCGCACCTGCGGCGCTGCGCGCGGTGCCGCTGCGAAACAGTAAAGATAGGTATCATGAAGGACAAAGCTGCAAAGGAAGGGGAATCCTGCAAGTACAGGAAGCGCCGACGGCCGCCTCACTAACAATTGATAAAGCGAGGCACCTTCAGAGGGCAAGCGGCGGCGCATCGCAAATGACGTGAACCGCCGCCCCGCCGCCCAGGGTGCGCGTCACTGCAGGAAGACCGTCTGAGGGAGGCGGCTGCAGGGCTTGGGCGCCGCCAGGCCCCCCGCCAGGGTGCGCGCGGACAGCAGGCCGGCGACGCAACTGTTGAGCTGCGGTGCGGACGGGCGGGAGAGGGGCGCCGCGGTGTTGGAACGGCCGATGGCAAGGCGTGCACGCGCACTGGGCAGCACCCTTTTCAGCCGCGGCAATCCAGGCGAGGTGGGGCCCCGCCGCCAGGCCCGCTGCGGCCGCACACACGCCAGGCGCCCCTCGCGCACCCCCGGCGCCGCACCTTGCCGGTGGCGCGCACGTCGCGCGCGAGGCTCTCCCCGTGCGCCCTCGCCGCGCGCAGCCGCGGGTCGAGCTCCCGGTCAATGGCGGCCACGAGGCGGTCAACGGTGGCGGCGGCCTTGCGCAGCTCTTCGGGCGTCAGGCTGTGAGGCAAGCGTGTTTGTTTGGGGGGGGGAAAGAGCTAAGCGTGTGTGCCATCGGCCCCTCTGCAATGGGCCCCTCCGGCAGAGGTTTCGGTAACGGGGGCGCACGGCGGCAGCCCTGCCGTGCAAGAGAGGGGTCAAAAGCGGGCGGTCCAGCTGCCAGCAGCGCCCGCGGCACGCACCCGGCGCCGCCGCTTTGCCGCTGGGCGCGTCCCTGCTGCGCGCGCAGCAGGCCGACCAGCGTCTCCAGCTGCTCGAGCCTCCTGCCCAGCGCGTCGGCGCCCGCGCGCGGCCTATCCGATTCCATGGGCGCTTTAATGTCCGATCGCGGCCGCGGGGTGGCTGGGGAAGCGGGCTCGCGGCTTGACCCGCGGCGTGCGCGCGGTCGTAGGGGCTGACCCCGTGGCAGCGGGCGCAACGGCTCGCGATGTGCGTATTAATGCTTTTTGGACGCTTTTTGAGGCAGCAGGCCGCCAGGAAGAGCTTCGACGGCCGGGCTGTTTCGCGCGCCCGCAGTGCCCGCGGCTGCCGCCCCCCGGCTGTTTCCAGCGCGCAAGCAGCGCGCCCCCTGCCCGCTCACGGACGCTCCGCCAGTCTGCGTCAACACTCAAGTCCCACCGCAGGCGGATTCGCGGCCCAAAGTTACACTTCTGCACGGGCCGCCAAACCAACGGAAAAAAGCGCAGGCGCCGCGGTGAATCGCGCGGCGGCGACGCGTGGTGTGTTTCTGCGCGGTGTTTTGTTGTGTGTGTGTGTGTGTGTTTTTCGGCTTCGATAGCTTTTTTGAGGCCCTGGATCTGTCGGCTATCAGTCATAGCGCGCACGTACAGCATTTGCAGGGCTCAAAAACTCGGGCCGGGGGTGCGCTTGCGCTGGCGCAACAAAACGGCGCGGGGGGACCTCCGCCAATGCTCCAAAATGCCCTCATGCGCCGGCGGCCGGGCCGGGCGCGCGCAGGCGCACGCGGCGGGCCCAGGCGCCAGGGGGCGCCGCGGCGCGCGGCCACGCGCGCACCGCCGGGCCGGCGCCCCCCGCCCGAATGGGGGCGGGGGGCGGGCGCGGGCGGGCGGGCGGGCGCGAGGGCGCCGCGGCGCGGCGGGGGGCGCGGCGCGGCGCGGAACTGCTGCGGGCGCCGCGCCCCGACAGTAATGACCGCCGCAGGCGCGCGCGCGCGCGCGCGCCCTGGGAGGGGGGGGGCACCTTTCTCTAATAAAGCGATCCAAAATGCGCGGGTCTGGGAGGCGCCTGGCAAAATGCGGCAAGAACCAAAACAGGCGGGGCGGCGCCGGCGGCGCGTGCGCCCGAAAGCGGTGCGGCCGCCGCCGGCGCGCGCCCCGCCAACAGCGCGGCCCGCCCGGCGGCGCGCGGGGCGGGCCCCGCCCCCCCCCTCAACGCCCCTCGAAGCCCCAACCCCCACCCTCTCCAAAACCCCGCAGCATGGCCTCCTCGGCGGCGCCCGCGCGGCGACGCCGCCCAGGCGCGTGGCCGGGCCGCCCCGCGCGCGGCGCGGGGCGGCCCGATGCGCCGCCCGGGCGCCGCCCGGGCGCGTCACCCGTGACGCGAGGCTGGTGACTGGTGACACATCACCAGGTGTACTTGGCGGCGACCAGCACCTCCTCGTAGAGCTGGGCGGCGTGGTCCCAGCTGTTTTGTTTGGTTTCGTGGTTGCGCGGGGGCGGGGGTGAGGGGGTGTCGGGCGGCCGGGAAACGAGTTCAACACGACTACGGGTGAGCTTACTACGCAGCACGCACAGCACGCGGCACGCAGCAGCACATCGCACGTGTTCCAAGCACCACCAAGCACGTGCGGCGCGCTGCGCCGGCGGTCGCAAGCTAAGCCCCTCATCCCACCTCCCCCCACCTGAGGTCCTGCTGCATGCACCGCTTCTGCAGCTCCACAAAGCTGTCCTTGTGGTCCCTGTACGTCACCAGCGCGTTGTTGATCTGGCCGCGCATCAGGTCAGCCTCGGCGCGGTCAAACGTCCAGCCTGGGGGAAGGGACCGGCAGTCGAAACGGGGCGGGCAGTCAAACGGGGCCGACGGTGGGCGGCAGTCGAGCCCGTGCGGCGGGGCCAGGCAAGAGCGCGGTGGCAGGCTGCTGCAGGCGCAGGCAGCAAAGGGCTTTGGGGCTCCTGCCCGCCCCCTGTCCTGGGTTCCGCCCCCCCCCCCCCCCCCCCCCCCCCCCCCCCCCCCCCCCCCCCCCCCCCCCCCCCCCCCCCCCCCCCCCCCCCGCACCCGTGCCGGTGCCCTCGAAGGGGTTGAAGGGCTTGACCGTGTCCCTCAGCCCCCCCACGGCGTGCACAATGGGCGGCGTGCCGTAGGCCATGGCGTAGAGCTGGTTCAGGCCGCACGGCTCAAACCTGCGCGCGGGGGCGGGCAGCAGGGTTTAGGGGGGCGATGCGTTGGGCTTCGGCGCTTTGCAGGCCGCCGCCCGATCTGCCCCACGGCAAGGGGGCTGGCCCTCGGCACGGCACAGCAGGCGGCGCAGCAGTGGGAGCCCTCCCCCCAAAAGCACCCCCCCAAAACCAGCGGGCGCACCTCGAGGGCATGAGCAGCAGGTCTGCGCCGGCGGTGATGCGGTGCGCCATCTTGGTGGAGAACCCCACCCAGCCGCGCGCCTGGGTTTGGGTTGCGCGGCGTCCGCGGGGGCGCGTTGTTGGGCGTGTGTTGTGTTTTGTGTGCGTTGCGGGGCCGGGCGGCGGCTGCAGATGCCGGCTTGCCGGCTCCCCTCTGCGCATTGCTCCCCCGCACCGGGGCACTGCACTGCAAACCGCACCCCGTTTCCCGACGCAAACAGAACCGCAAACCAAACGCAAACACAAAGGAATGAACGCACCTTGTACTGCGCCTCGATGGCGCGCAGAAACACAACACAGCCCCGCACAACATATCCACAACAAACACAAACGCACAACCAAAAGCACACCAAACAAAACACCCAAACACGCACCTTGTCCTTGTACTGCGCCTCGATGGCGCGCAGGTCGTTCTCCAGGTCGTCGCGCCCACTGCCCAGCAGCACGAGCTGGGGGGGGGGAGCAATGCGGCGCAGGTGCGGTCGGCGGCTGCGGTTGGGGGTGCCCGCCTTGGCTCGGCCGGCGCGGGGCGCGCCTTGGAAGCTGCCCCAACCCCTCCCAAACGCGGGCCGGCTTTGGTTTCGATTCCCCCGTCCCCCGTCCCCCTGAATCGATTTGATAAAACACCCACGCGCCCAGCCCTAGCCCCAACCCCAACCTCACGCCCCCCCTCCCCCCCCAACGAAAGCACGCGGCCCCCCCACCTGCGCCCCCTGCCCCACGATCCACCCCGCGCTGTCGCGGATGAGGTCCACCCCCTTTTGGTAGTCCAGCCGCCCGATGAAGCCCAGGAGTGGGGCGTCGGGGTCCTCGGGCAGGCCCAGCTCCCGCTGCAGGGCGGCCTGCGGAGGTTTTGGGTTTGGTTTGGGGGGTGGGGGCGGTTTGGGGGGGGAAGGCAGCAGGGAGATGTTGCGGGGGGAGCTGTCTTTTCATTTTGATTGCGAGCATTTTGCGCAGCGTGCCAGCTTGGAATCGATGCACACCCCTCCCCCGGCAAAGCCCCTGCCAAAAACAGCCCCCTCTCAAAAGAAGCCCCCCCCCACCTTGCACTGGCGCTTGCCCTCCACCAGGGTGTCGGTGTCGAAGCGGGTGTAGCCGTCGGTGTCGAGGAATGAGTCGTGCATGGGGGACCACTCGCTGGGGGGGTGTTGGGGGTGTTGGGGGTTTAGAGGGTTGGGGGTTGATCGCAATCCGGTTGCGCGCTCAACAACACGCCCTACTTGGCACGCGGCCAAACAGCGGCCGATTCGCGGGCGGCTGTCTGATAGCGCAAGAACAGGCCACATGCCCAGGGCGCGCCAACGCTTCCCCCGGCTTTAAGAAAAGCGCAGCAACCCCCCTCCTCCCCCCTAGCCCGTAGTCACTCACTTGTAGTCGATGCCGTTGACTATGCCCCGCAGCTTCCAGTTGTTCTCCCGGATGATCGCGTCCAGCCCCCAGCCCCCCTCCTGCGTCTGGCACTCCCACGCGTAGCCGTCTGGGGGGGCGGTTTCAGCGGCGGTTTCGGCAGCGGTTTCGGAGGCGGTTTCGGCAGCGGTTTGGGCAGCGGCTTCTGCCGACCCCGCAGCCAAACGCGGCCAAACCCCGCAGCCAAACCCCGGTCAAACCCCGGTCAACCGCACCCGACACGGCCACGATCCTGTGGCTGTTGACCAGCCCCGCCTTCATAACGTTCATGTGCTCCCCGCCAATGGGGTCGTACAGGCGCATCTGCTCGCGGTAGCTGCGGGTAAAAGGTTTGTTTTTTTTGGGGGGGGGGCACAAGTTTTAGAGGGTGGGGTGAGTGGCAAGGCAGATGGGCCTGCCCAGGGCTCCCTTTGGCAAGGCACGCGCGCTCGGGGCGCCGGGGGCGGTTTCCTTTGGGCCAGGGCCCTGAGCAATTGGCAAATGCAGGCGAAGCCCGCGGTCAAAGCCGGTCAAAGCCGGTCAAAGCCGGTCCAAGCGCACTTGTCGCTGAGGTCCAGGCGCGCGCTCTCGACAAAGGGGGCGCGGCCCTGTTGTGGCGCGGAGGACGCGGGCGTTGAGTCAGCGCGGCGCAGTTGATTACGAGGGCTGGGGGTTTGGGGTTTAAACCTGGACTAATGGCCCACATTCCCGGCCCCCAAACGCCTTGGGAGGCAGATGGCGGCGGCCGACGGCTGCGGCCAACACCCACAGCCCAAAGCGGCTGCGCAGGGCACGAGGCTGCGCCGGGCGCGCGGCGCTGGCCACTAATCTGTCGAGCGGGAGGCGTGCAGGTCACGTGGGCGCTTAGTCGCGCCCCACCTGGTGCGCCATGTTGTGGATGACAAACACGGCGCGGGAGTATGTCATCTGGCCGTAGTCGCGGTAGTGGGCCTGGGGGGGGGGGGGGTTGGGGGAAGGGGTTGGGGGGGTTGGAGGGGGGGGGGTTGGGGGGTGGCGTTTGAGGGCTTGAAATTGGGAATGGGGCCCGAGTGTTGGGGGGGGCTAATGCTGGGTTCAGGGAAAGGGGAGACAACAGCCGAAAGCAACCCAAAGCCCCCCCGCCCCCCGCGCCTGCAGGTAGACCGGCAGCAGCGCGGTGTGCCAGTCGTTGGCGACGAAGCAGGTGTTTGAGTCGCCGTAGGGCACGCCGCCGCAGGGCACGTGCCACACAGCCTCCAGGGCGGCCTTGCACAGCAGGGTGCACCTGCGGGGGGGTTCGAGAGGTTTCGGGGGGTTGGGGCGGGGGTTTAGTGTGGTTTTGTTTGCTTCTTCAGGTTTTGGGGGGGCTTGGTGTGGGCAGCCCCTCCCCTTGCAAACTCGGGAACCCCTCAAAGCGCAAACTCGGCTCGCGCGCAGCCAGGCGCGATGAAGCCGTCCCCCTTCCAAACCCCTCCCACCCTCCCGCCACCCCCCCCCACCTGAACTGCAGGTCCTGCCGCTGCCCCCCCCTTCCACCCCCCCTTCCTTTCAGGTTTCAAAAACTGTTTGAATGGCACAGAACTCTCTACCCCTCCCCCCCACCTGAACTGCAGGTCCTGCCGCTCCCCCCCCTTCCACCCCCCCTTCCTTTCAGGTTTCAAAAACTGTTTGAATGGCACAGAACTCTCTATCCCTCCCCCCCACCTGAACTGCAGGTCCTGCCGCTCCCCCCCGTAGATGTTCCCCGAGGCGTGGTGGTAGGAGGGGTGGTCCACAAACACGTAGTCGACGCCGTCGATGAAGCCGTGGAAGTAGCCCACCTTGAAGGGGGGGTTTTGGGGGATTCGGGGTGATTCGGGGGGGACGGGGAGGTTTGGGGGGCGTGCGGGAGGGTTTGGGGTCGAGGCAGACTCAACGTAGCGACCGCCCGCGCACCCCCCAAGACGCGCCCAAAGCTGCCCGCCCCCCTTCCAGCCCCTCTCCTCACCTCCACGTCGCTGCCGCACACCCTGAAGATGTGCCTCACCCCCGTCTCCCACGCCTCCGGGTAGTTCTCGTAGCGGGGGGCGATCACCATCACCCGGTGCCCGCGCCGCGCCAGCGCCTTTGGCAGCGCGCCCATCACGTCGCCCAGGCCGCCAGTCTTTGACCAGGGGGCGCACTCCGCGCCGACCATGACTATGTTCATGACGTTCTCGCCCGCCAGCGGCGGCTCCGCCGGCGGCGCCGGCGCGGCCGCGTCGGCGGCGGCGGGGGCGGGGGCGGGGGTGGGGGCGAGGGGCGGCACGCGGACGGCCGCGGGCGCCTTGGCCGGCGCGGGCGTCGGCGCGGGCTTGGGGGCGGGCGCCTTGGCGGGCGCGGGCGGAGGCGCCGGCGCCCTGGCGGCGGGCGGCGGCGCGGGCTTGGGGGCGGGCGCCGGCGCGGGCGTCGGCGCCGGCGCCGGCGGCGCGGCGACGGCGGCGGCGGGGGCGGACGCCGACGCTGCGGCGGCAGCGGCGAGCGCGGCGGCGCGCGCCGCGGCGTGCTGCGGCGACACGTGCCGCTGCTGCTGCGGCGGCGGCGGCGGCCGGCCCCCGGCCGCGGCCGCGGCGGCGGGCGCCGCGGCGGCGGCGGCGGCGGCCACCGGCTGCGGCTGGTGGTGCTCGGGGCCGGCGGGCAGGCTGTTGAGCTGCTGCATCAGCCGCGCCTGGCTGTGCTTGCGGTCCTCGATCTGGGTTCGAATTCGGTTCGAAAAGGGCGGGGCGGGTGCGTTTCGCGGGGCGGCTCCTGTTCGGCGCGCCGCGTGGCACTGCGGAGGGGGGGGCTGCACCCCCCAGACTCCCGCAGTGCACCCAGCCCCGGCGCCCGAGATGGCCAGGGGCGGTTTTCCCCGTGGTGGGGGGATGGCCTTTCGGTCTTGCGGCTTGCCACCCGCACGGCGCGGCGGCTGCCGACGCAAAGCTCCCACACCCCAAATAGCCCCAGCCCCCCCTCCCAACCAACAAGGCCAGCCCCCATCCCACCCCCCACCCCTCCCCCAAAAAAGGCCCTCCCACTCCCCCCCCCCAAGGGGCCCACCTCCCGCAGCAGCTCCTCGTGCAGTACCGCCAGCGCATCCTCCGCCTGCTGGTTGGGGTCAACCGCGCGCGCAACTGCGGGGGGACGGGGGCGCGCGCGCGGCGGGGCGGTGGGCCGGCGCGCGCGGGGGGCGGCGGCGGCAGGGCGGCGGCGGCGGCGGCGGCGAGCAGCGGCGCCCGGCCGGGGGCGGGGGAAGGGCAGCGGCGCGGCGCGCGGCGGGCGCGGCGGGCCTGGGGGCGATTGGTATAGCCCGCACGGCGGCTTTCCCCACTCACCGCGGCCGCGTTGGGGCGTCCTGGAGCCCGCAATGGCCCCGGGAATGCCGATGTGGCAGCCCGGCTTGGACCGAACCGTCTCCACCCTGCGCCCGCAACGCTGCATAGCAATGCCCGACCGCATTGCCGCCAATGGCGGGCGCGGGCGCGGGTCGGGTCGGCCGCAGAATTGCGCGGGGGCCACCTCTCGGGGGTCAGGGGTGGGGGCTCGCGTAGCCGTGATCAATGCGAATCCTCAATTGCCATTGGGGTGCGGGGGGCGGGGGTAAAGGGGCCTCGGCGCGCGGCGCGGCGCCCCCGCCGCTGCCGCTGCACCCCGGCGCGCAGCGGCTCGCCGCCGCGGCGCCTTTCCCGCCGCGCCGCGTCCGAGGCTGCGCCGCTGGGTGCGTTGCAACAGCGTCGGCCCAAAACCCGCAAGCGCGCCGGCTTTGGGGGGGGAGCACCCCCGCTGGGCGCTGGCCCTTGCGTCGAGGCCGCCAGAGCCCTGCCTATGAGACCCCCGGTCTGCCTGCCCCGGGGCTCGGGGCTGCGCCCGGGAGGTCGGCAGACGAGCGCAGGCCTAGGCAAAAGCCGACGTGAAAGTGGGGGGCGATAAAGCAAAAAGCATCCCAGCCGGGGACGGTGCCGTGCGCTGCTGCACGCGCGTGGTTTGACTTGGTCAAGGCGCGCGCTGGGAGGAAAGAACTCCGCGCCTAGCGTCCATCTGCCAGGGCCGGGCCGCCCGGGGCGAGGCCGCGCTGCGCGGCACGTCGCCGTGAAAAGTCACAACCGACGGCTGGCCTGGCGGCAGCTGCCGCCGCCGACGGCTTAGACGAACCCTGAACACGGCCCTGCGCGACGCCCCGTCGTGCGTACAAACAACACGCCAACTCCCCGGATCCGAGCGTTTCGCGGCAAAAGCTGCAGAAGCAGAAGCGGCAGAGCGTGCGGACCTCGCTGTCTCGGCCGCGGCCCCCAGAGCATGCAGTTTGCGCACCGCAGCCAGGCGCCCGCCAACACCGCTCGTTACAACCGGGTGAGAGGGCGCAGCGACCCGGGGGCGTTGCGGCGCGCCGCGATCAGATCGTTTCAGACTGACGGCTGGCGACGGCCGCACCCCCCCGCAGGCTCGCCCCGCCATCGCGAAGCCGCGCTTCGCCTCTACCTCGATCGCAGCCATGTCGGGAGGTGCGCGCGCCGGTCGGAACGCGCAGCGGCCTGCCCCTGCCAGCGCGGTTGCGCGCGCGGTGCGGCCTGCCACCGCCACCCCGGGGCAGCCCCAGCCGCTGCAGGGCGCAGCCGGCATCGGCGCGGAATCTCACCCCGCCGCCGCGCGCGCCATCCAAAACAGGCAAGGGAGTCGGCGGCAGGCCCGTCGTTCTGATCACGGAGAAGCTCGGCGATCCCGGTGCGCGATCGGCGCGATCGGCGAGGCCCAGCGGCCGCCCGGCCCCGCGGCTGCCGCGCCCCCGGGCCCTCGCCCCCGCTGCGCGCGCCCGCGGGCGCCGCGCGGCGGGGCGGGCCCGCTGCGGCCTCCGCGCCGGACTGGCGCACCCGGCCCCACCCACCCAACCAACCAACCACCCTCCCGCCCCCTCCCTCCCCCCCTCCCCCCCATAAAAGGCATCGACATGCTCAAGGAGAGCGCCGAGGTGGTGGTCGCCCTCAACCTCACGCCCGAGCAGCTGAACGAGAAGATCAAGGGGGTGGACGCCCTCATCGTGCGCAGCGCCACCAAGGTGCGCGCGGCGGGCCGGCGCGCCGCATGCGCTGCTTGTGCGCGCACGTGCGGGCCGCGGCGTGCGCTGCTCGCGCGCGCGCATGCGGGCGGCGCCATGCGGACTGCGGGGCCCGGCATGCGGCGGCGACGCCCTGCGGCAGAGGCCTGCCGCGCCGCGCGCCCGGACCGCCCCAAACGCGCGCCCCCTCCCCCGATCGCCCCCCACCCACCCCCACCCCCATCCCCCAGGTCAGCCGCGCCGTGTTTGAGGCGGCCAACGGCGGGCTCAAGGTGGTGGGCCGCGCCGGCGTCGGCGTTGACAACGTCGACCTGGGGGCGGCCACAGAGGTGGGCGCCCGCCAAACCCCCCTGCTTTTTTCCTGAAAAGGAAGAGAATGCCCTTTATCCTGTCCTTCTGAAAAGGAAGAGAATGCCCTTTATCCTGTCCTTCTGAAAAGGAAGAAAATGCCCTTTACCCTGCACCCGGGCCCGCCTGCGCCTGCGCCGCGCGCCGCCGATCGCCGCCGGCGCCGGCCGCCGCTCGGCGCCAGCCTCTCGGCCCCAGCCCGCGGCGCGGCGCGGCTTTGGCAGCGACCGCAGGCTCTCACGCAGAGCCCGCATCCCAACCCGCGCCCCGCCTCAACCCCAACTCCCACCCCCCACCCCTCACCCCCCAGTACGGCTGCCTCGTGGTCAACGCGCCCACCGCCAACACCGTCGCCGCCGCGGAGCACGGCATCGCGCTCATCTGCTCCCTGGCGCGCAACGTGGCGCAGGCCGACGCCAGCATGCGCGCCGGCAAGTGGGAGCGCGGGAAGTACGTGGGCGTGTCCCTGGTGGACAAGACCCTGGCCATCATGGGCTTCGGCAAGGTGCGGCTTTGCGTTTCGGGGCCTTTGCCCCACCGCCTGCCCCTGGGCCAGCAGCACAGGCCCCGCGAGCCTTTGAACCCTTGAGGCGTTTGCAGCCGCCGGTTTGTGCCCCCAAAACAGCGGAACCCGTGACCGATCACAACCCCCACACACGCGCCCGAACACACACACCACACACACACCAAACACCCCCCCCCCACTCACACACAGGTCGGCAGCGAGGTGGCGCGCCGCGCCAAGGGCCTGGGCATGACTGTGATTGCCCACGACCCCTACGCCAGCGAGGACAAGGCGCGCGCGCTGGGGGTGCAGCTGGTGTCGTTCGACGACGCGCTGGCAAAGGTGGGGGGTGGCTTTGGGGGTTGAGGGGGGCTTTGGGGTGTTGGGGTGAGGGGGGTGGGGCTTTGGGTGGGCCCGCGCGCTCTCTTCAGGCTCGGCACCATGCCCGCGCTTTTGGCTGTTGTTGGCTGCGCCCCTTGGCGCGCCTCCCCGGCACCCTTTGTGCTCATGGTTCCCCCGGCCGACGCCGCTTCCTCCTCCCCCTCCCCCCCCCCAGTCTGACTTTTTCAGCCTGCACATGCCCATGACCCCCGGCACCAAGAAGATGTTCAACGACGCCGCATTCGCCAAGATGAAGAAGGTGGGGGGGGGATGGTTGGGGGTGGCAGGGAGGGCAGGGGAGGAAGGGATGGTGGGGGGGCGACGGGGCGGGGGGTGGGGAGAAGGTGTGGGTTTGACAGCCAATGGGGGGTGGGGCGGCAGGCCTGTCGCGTCGCTCTCCTCCCGGCGCCCCCCTGACCGGCCCCCCAAAACCGAAACCAAAGGGCGCGCGCATCGTCAACGTCGCCCGCGGCGGCGTGATCGACGACGACGCGCTCGCGCGCGCGCTGGACGACGGCACCGTGGCCGCCGCGGCGCTGGACGTCTTCGAGGAGGAGCCGCCGAAGGTGGAGGGGCACCCCCTCATCGGCAGGCGAGCGGGCGGGGGGCTTTGGGTGGCGGGAGGCGCTTTTGAAAGCGGCGGGGTGCCGCCGGCATCAGCGCGCGCACACGGCCCCGCTGCGGGCGCGTGCCCGCGCGCGCGGGGCCACGCGCACGCGCGGCGCCGCCGCAGCCGCGGCCGGCTGAGCGCCCCTCCCTCTTGCGCCCCGCCCAAACGCAACACCCTCCCCCCCCCCCCCCCCACCCCCCCCCCCCCCCCCCCCCCCCCGCCCCCACCCCCCCCCCCCCCCCCCCCCCCCCCCCCCCCCCCCCCCCCCCCCCCCCCCCCCCCCCACCCCCACCCCTCACCACCCCAACCCCCTCCACCCGCCCCCCCCCCCAGGTGGTCGAGGCCGTGGTGGAGGCCCTGGCCGGCAAGCTGTCCGCCAACGCGGTCAACGCACCCATGGTGGCGCCGGAGGTGCTGCGGGAGCTGCAGCCCTACGTCGTGCTGGCAGAGGGGCTGGGCAAGGTGGGGGGGGGCCTTTTGAGGGGAGGGAGCGGGCGAAAACGGTTGCAGGCATCATGTTTGCAATCAGCTAAGGGGGCGCCTGCTCGACCCCAAAACGCCCCCCCCCAAAACAACCCCAACACTCCTTTAGAAACAACCCCCGCCGCCCCAAAAACAACGCCTGCCCCCCCAGGCCGCGGTCCAGCTTGTGGCTGACGCGGGTTTCACCGACATCGCCGTGACCTACAACAGCCCCCGCGGCGACGACCTGGACACGCGCCTGCTGAGGGCGATGGTGATCAAGGGCATCCTGGAGCAGATCACGACCAGCACGGTCAACCTGGTGGGTGGTTCAGGGGGGGTGTTGACTGTTTGGCACCGCCTTTTGGTTTGGCCGCGCCTGCCTGCCCGCTGTCGGACACGCCCCCACCCCCACCCCCACCCCCCACCCCCCAAAAAAGGTCAACGCCGACCTGCTGGCCAAGGGCCGCGGCCTGCGCATCAGCGAGGTCACCATCCGCAGCGAGGGGGCGGACGCGCTGACCAGCATGGCCGTGTCACTGGGCGCGGCAAAGTCGACGTTCAGCGCGGCGGTGGACGAGAAGAGCGGGCGCATCTACGTGGAGGGCACCGTGCGCGCGGGGCGGCCCTACATCACAAAGATCGGTGCGGGGGATTTCTGGCCTTTTTTTGCTCTGAGGCGCTTTCTTGCCCTTTTTTGGCTTGCAGCGCCCCGCTCCCCTGCGCCCTACCCTCCCCACCCTTGCCCACACCCTCCCACCCAAAAACAACACCTGGCAAACACCCCACCCCCACCCCAACACCCCAAACCCCCCCCCCCCACCCCCCCCCCAACACTCCAAACCCCCCCTCCCAATCCCACACCCACCCTCAAACACTCCACCCCCCACCCACCCCACGCCCCCCCACCCCCCCTCCAGGCGGTGTGGACGTGGAGCTGAGTGTGGAGGGCAGCGTGCTGCTCTGCCGCCAGCGCGACCAGCCGGGCATCGTGGGCACCATCGGCATGCTGCTGGCCAAGGACAACGTCAACATCAACTTCATGACGGTGTGTGCGGGGGGTTGTTTGACCAGGGGTTTGACCGTGTTTGACCGGGGTTTGACCGGGGGTGCGACCGCGCCCGTGACCCTCCTTTGACTACGTTTGGCCACCCACTTGAAAACACACCCTCTACCCCTCGTGGAAACACCCCCTTCCCCCCTCTTCAAATACCCCCTTACCCACCCCCTCCGCCACAAACACCCCTTGGCCCCCCCTACCCCTTGCCGCGCCGCGCCGCGCCGCAGGTGTGCCGCACGGGGCGCAACCAGGAGGCCGTTATGGCCATCGGCGTCGACAACGACCCCAGCGAGGACGCGCTCAAGGAGATCGCCGCGGTGAAGGGCCTGGTGGAGGTGTCCATGTTCAAGGAGATGGCGCTGGTGTGAGGGGCCAGAGGGGCAGAGGGGCCGACGAACCCGGCGCCCCGCCGCCGCCGCCGCCGAGGGGGCGCCCGCCGGCGCGAGCCTGCAGGCCCGGTGGCGAGGCGGCCGCGCAGGCGTGCGGGCGCGCGCGCGCGCCCGAGCCCGCGATTGGCCGGGCGGCGCGCGCTTTGGCAGCGCTCCGCGCCCGAGCGCCGGGCCGCCGCGTTTGGGCTCCCGCCCGCGCGAGGGGGGGGGGCTGTGCGCGCCGGCGCCGCCGGCAAAGTGATGAAACGGGGCGTCGAGGTTTAGGGCGCCGCGCCCGCGGCCCCGGGCGGCCGAGGGGCGGCGCGATCTGTCACAGGATTTGGCAACCCCTCCCCTCGCGCAGAAGAACCAACAGACAGGCGGGCGCGCGCGCCGCAGTGTGGCCCGGCGCCCGCTTTCTTTGCGGGGCGCGCGGCCGCCCCGGGGCTGCCCGGCTCGGCCGCCGCCCGCCCGCAAGAAACGCACCGACAAACCCTTTACTTGTTCACAGCGCGCGCGCGCGCGTCTTTGGGCCGCCGCGCCTTGTGTAAACGCGGCGATACTTTGCTGCGGCAGCTTCGGGGCTGGCGGCTGGGCTGGGGCAGCTTCGGGGCTGGCGGCTGGGCTGGGGCAGCTTCGGGGCTGGCGGCTGGGCTGCGGCAGCTTTGGGGCTGGCGGCTGGGCTGGGGCAGCTTCGGGGCTGGCGGCTGGCCATCGGCGCAGGGTCTGCTGGCCTGCCAGCGGTGCTCCCATCGAGGGCCGCCACAGCTCGTACGCTCCGCGCACCCCAGAGAGACCCCTCTTGCCCTAAAAGTTTACACTCGACGGCCGGCGGCGGCGGCGGGCGCTAACTCTGTGCGCTGCGCTAGCCCGCGGGCCGCGGCCGGCCGGAGGTGGAAACAAACGCGCGCATGCACACGCCCGGGCCGCGCGGGGGGGTCGCGCCCGGATCCCTGCCTGCCTGCATCCTGCCTGCTTGCTTGTCGACTGGGGGCGTGCGGCGCGCGCCCGCACACGCGCCCACACGCGCGCGCGCGCGCGGGCGGCAAGCGCGGGCGCCGCGCGGCCGCTTGCGTGCCCGCTGCCTCGGTGGTTGGTGGTACAGAATTTCGCGGGGCCGGGCCCGCCTGCCGCGGCGGCGGCGGCGCCGCCGCCGGCCGGGGGCTGAGCCGGCTGTACGGTTGGCGGCGCGCGCGGCGCGGCGGCGGCGTGCGCCGCGGGGCAAAAAGGGCCGGCGGGGCCTTGGCGGCCGGGGAGCGACGGCAAAGGGTGCGTCACGAAAGGTCGAAGCTCCCCTGGGGGTGTGGCACGGGGGGGAGGGGAGGGTGATGTTGGGGGGGGGCGGTTTTTGCAGGGGGCCGGGTGTATGGGGTTGTTTGGGTTGGAGGGTCCTGGCGTGCTGCACGCATGAAGGGAGGGGCTGGTGACATGAGTAATCCGACCACGGGCTGACGCTGCAGGGGGCCAGCGACTCGTGCTCTGTGTGAATCTCAAAGCACCATCCACGAAACACGAGGCGGGCCCCCATCAAAAACTCGAGCCCCAAACAACACGACGCAGCAAAAGCACCAGCGTGCAATTCTTGGCTCTGATGCGGCGGCTTCGAGGCACACCCCCTCGCCCCACCCCCAAAGCCCCAAGCCCCCGCCCCAAAGCCCGGCGCGCCGGCATCGCCCCTGCCCCTCACCTGGCCCTCGCGCACGGCAAACATCAGGCGCGCCCTGCGGGGTGGTTTGAGCGTGCGGCGGCCGAGTGAGGTCGGTGAGCGCGCCGGGAGCCCGCTTTCAGGCAAAGCCCCTGCCAGGACATTCAAGGCCCCGCTCTTTACGCCGAAGCGAAAACACCTGCAGCCCGGCCGAAGCAGTCGACCGAAGCAGCCACGGAGCGAGGGAGCAAAGGGGTGAGTAAACCGCAGCGCCCACCTGAGCACCTCCTTGCTGCTGTAGGGCGGCAGCTTTATGTAATTGGCGCAAGTCATGACCGACGGCAGGTCCCCGTCCGCCAGCATGGCCACGATGGAAGCGCTGTCGGCGCCCGGCGTCGCGCCGCCCGAAGCGTCCCCCGACCCGCCGCCGCCGCCAGACCCCGCCGGCGCGGCCGCCGCGCCCGCCGCGGCCGGGTGCTTGCGTACCACCGTCAGCCGCGGCTGCAGCGCGCCGATGCCGCCGGGCGGGAGGCGGGGGCAGCCCGTGACGAACCGCAGGAAGCGGCGCTGCTCCTGGGGCTCGAGCTCGGCCAGCACCTCGAGCAGCGCCTGAACCGGCGGGGAGGCCAGGGTGTAGCCGTGGTCGAATTTGATGGCGTCCGCCAGCTGGGGCACGCTCCAGCGCTCGCCCTCGCCGCACAGCAGCACCTTTGGGGGGGGAGTTTCGGGGGGTTCGGGGTTGGGGGGGGGGGTGGGGTTTGGGTGCGTGTGGGGTGTGGGGTGCGATGGCGGCAGGGCAGCGGAGCGGCCGTCCCGAGCGCTCGACCTTCCAGCCGCGCCTTGCAAAAAAAGCGCAACCCCAACATCAACCCCCTCCCGCCTACACACAAACCCCAATTCCCCCAACACACACACACACACACACACACACACAAGCAAAACCCACCTCGAGCTCGTCCTCGTAAAAGGACTCGAGGCAGGCCATCGGCGCCACCTCCCCAAACCCCGCCCTGAACGCCTCCAGCTGCGGCCGCACGCCGCCGCCCAGCGTCGCGTCCACCACGGCGGCCAGGTACTCGGGTAGGGAGGCGGCGTCGACGGTGGCGTCCGCGCCGCCGCCGGGGCGGAGGGGGTGGTCGGGGTAGCCTGGTTTTGTTTTGGGGGGAGGGAGGTTTGGGGGGTTCAGGTCAGGTGTTTGGGGCGAGGTGGTTGTTTGGAGGGGGGCGAGGGAGGTTTGGGGGTTGGTGCTGGGGCTTTTGGAGGGGGGCGAGGGAGGTTTGGGGGTTGGTGTTGGGGTTTTTGGAGGGGGGCGAGGGAGGTTTGGGGGTTGGTGTTGGGGTGTTGGGGTTGGGGCGGGCAGGGGCGTTTTGGGGGTTGAGGGCCAGCAAAGTGCGCGAGAGAGAGGGTGCGGTGGCCGCGAGCCCAGAGAGACCCTCGCAACGCGCGCCCTCCCGCGACAAACTCAGACCCAAACGCAAACGCTGCGAAACCCAGGCAGCCAAAGCAACGCAGGGAGCGGGCCAGAAAAGCGCTGCGGGGCGGAACCGCGCCCCACCCGGCAGTGTGAAGGACAGGCACAGATCCTCTATGGGGCAGCCGTCCACCAGCAGCGGCCCCGCGCCGCCCGCCGCGCGCCACGCCGCGAGCGCGCCCGCGAGGCGCTCCAGGCTGGCGCCCAGGGGGGGGTCGATGGCGGCGACGTCGTAGAGGTCCAGGGGGCGGCCCATAGCAGCCCTGGGGAGGTTGGGGGTTTGGGGGTTTAGGTGGTGCGGGGTTTGGGGGTTTGGTCGCTTGGTGGTTTAAGGGGGGTTGGAGCGTGATACGACAGTCGGGGGCTGGGGCGGGGACGGTTGGAGGGGGGTTCAGAGGGGTGTGCGGATGGCGTTGACAAGGGGCAGGCGGTGCGGGCGCCGGGGGCCGTCCGGACTGCGCACCGCGCCGCGCTGCGACCGCAGAGCTGGGCCACAGCAAGGCAGCGCGCCCGAGCACGTGAAGCACCACCGCGCCGCCCACCTGAAGAAGAGGTGCGACAGGGGCAGGTCCAGCAGCCGGCTGTCCTGGAGGGCCTTGGCCACCGTGCGCCCCAGCAGCCGGAACAGCTCCACAACGCGCGCCCCCGCCGGCGCCGCGCGCGCCGCGTCGGTCAGCGGCGCGGGGAACAGGCCCCACGGCGCGTAGACAAACGCGTCCGCCGCCGCGCCGCCGCCGCCGCCGCCGCCGCCGGCGGCGGCTCCGGCTGCTGCGGGCGCTGATTCGTGGGTGGCCGCCTCCTCTGCCAGCTCGCTGGCGCTGGCGTGGGCGTTGAAGCCGCCCGCGCCGCGCTCGGGCGCGCCGCCGGCGGCGCCGTCCTTGCCCTGGGACTGCCGCCGCCGCACCGGCGCCGCGGCGGGCTCGTCCCCGCCCGCCCCGCCGCCGCGCCCCCCCGCGCCAGCGCCCGCGCCCGCGCCCGCCGCCGCCGCCGGCGGCTCCTCGTGCCGCCACATGCCCAGCGCCTTGCGGCGCAGCTCGTGGGAAAGCAGCGTGAAGAACTCGAGCGTGGGGCCTAGGCCGGTGCCGACCTCCCCAAAGTACTCGAGCTCGAGCACGGCCTTGTTCTTGGCGTACAGCTCCATCACCTTGACCGCGCTGTCCAGGATGCGCCGCCGGCTGACGCGGACCTTTTGGCGCTGCAGCCGCCCGATGCGGAGCTCCCGCGAGTCGCGCTCGAGCGCGCCGCCGAGGCCCTCGGCGGACTGCTGCTGCTGCATGTGCTGCAGCGCGCGCGCGAGGCCAAAGGCGGTGCTGTAGAAGTAGCGGCGGCGGACCTCAAAGGGGAAGAGGAAGCGGGCAGAGGCCACGAGGGAGGGGCACCACGCGGGCAGGCCGCCGCCGCATATGGAAAGCACGTCCTTCAGCTGCTGCCCCAGCTTGGAGCCCAGCTTGCTGCTGACCCACTCGTCGCGCGGCACCGGCGCCAGCGCGCCCGCCGCGGCGCGGCCGGCGGCGCCGCCGGCGGCGTCGGCGAGCTCGGCGCAGGCCGCGGCGCGAGGGCCGAGGCGGGAGATGGCCTCGAGCAGCTGCAGCAGCGCCAGCACCTCGGAGCAGGACTCGGGCATAGCCAGGCCGGGCGGGGGGCAGGCGGACAGCAGCTCGCCCAGCGGCGAGCGCCGCCACGCGCTGTCGCCGGCGAGCGCCGCCGACAGCCCGCTGCTCCGCGCGCCGCCGCCGCCGCCGCCGCCGGCTCCGCCTGCTCCGCCGCCGCTGGAGCGGCCCGTGCCGCTGCTGCTGCGCCGCCCCGTCGGCGGGCGGCCCGACGCGGGCGCAGCCGGCGCGGCCGCGGCCGCGGCCGCCGGCGCGGCGGCCGGCGGGGGGACCAGGCCCGGCATCGGGCCGCCATCGGGCCCGGCCAGGGCGTACTGCAGCGTGTAGATCTCATCCCACAGCCGCCGCTGCCTGGACGGCCCCGCCGCCTCTGCCGCGTCGTCGTCGTCCTCGTGGGAAGCTGCCGCCGCCATCTGGGCCTGGTTGATGGCCTGGAACACCGAGGTGGCCGCGGTGAGGGGATGGCCGTTCATAAGGAACACCAGCTTGGCGGACGCCGCCGCGGCGACGGCCGCCGCGGTGCGCTGCTGCTGGCTCTGCTGCTGCTGCTGCTGGGGGGCGCCGCCTGCCGCCGCCGCCGCCGCGGCGGCGGGCGCCGCCGGCGGCGCCGAGGCGGCCGCGGCTGCAGGCGCAGCCGCCGCCGCCGCCGCCCGCGCCGCCGCCGCCATCGGCGACGCCGCCGGCCCGCCGCGCCGCCGGCCGCCGCCGCCGCCGCCGCGGCCGCCGCCGCGGCCGCCGTCGCAGTCGCCTCTGCCAGGTGCAGGTCGTGCACCGGCATGGACCCCACCTCCAGCCCGTCCTCGTCCTCCCCCTCCCCCTCGTCCAGCTCATCAGCCTCGTCATCGAAGATGGCCTCCCCCTCGTCCTCCTCCTCCCCGGCCTCATCCTCGTCCATCAGCGAGTCATCGTCATCGCCGCCGGCGCCGCCGCCGCCGCGAGGGCCGGCGTGGGAGGCGTGGCCGCCGCCGCGCGGGCCGCCGGCGGCCGCGGCGGCGCCGCCAGCGGCCTCCGCCTCCTCGCCTTCCGTCATCATCAGATCGTCGTCGTCGCTGTCCTCGTCATCGTGGCCGGCGGCCGCGGCGCCGGCGCCGCCGCGGCCCGAGCGGCGCGCCGACGCGCCGGCCTGCGCCTCGGCGCGCGCGCGCGCGGCGGCGGCGCGCGTCATGCGGCGGCCGTTGCCGTCGTCGGGGATGGGCTGCGGCTGCGCCCGGCCCGCGGGCGGCGCGGCGCCGGCGCCGGCGGGCGCCGCGGCGGGCGCGCCACGCGCCGCCGCGGCGGCCGCGGCCCCAGGCCCGCCCGCGCCCGGCGGCGCGTCGGCGCCGCCGCCGCCGCCGCTGCCGCCCGCGCCCGCGCTGCGCGCGCGCAGCGCCTCGGCGCTGAGCCCCCGGTTGACGCGGGGCCAGAGGAAGTCCTCGACGGCCGACATTGTGGCGAGGGGCTCGACCATCACAATGGTGGGGGGGTACTCGCGCACGGCCGTCTCCTGGGGGCGGGGCGGGGACAGGGGAGAGGGGAGAGGGGGCGCGTTCAGCTTGGGGGTGGGGCGGCGGTGAGGAGACGGCCGCCGTCGGCAGCGGTCAACCGTGCAGGCCCTCGCGCGCAGCAGCCGAAGCCGGCCCGGCGCATGGCGCGACCACCCCCCCCCTGAGAGCCGCACGTTTGAGTGGCGCACGAGGCGCAGCTTGAAGGGCTCGATGAGCGCCTGCAGCCCGCTGCTGAGGCTGCTCGCGCCCGCGCCAAAGCTGCCGCCCATGCTGCCCGAGCGCCCCAGCGACCGCGGCGCGCCGACGCCGGCGCCGCCGCCCATGCGGCTGCATACCACGGGGAACGCCTCGGCCGACGCGAGCGCGCTCTGCAGCTTGCGCACCAGCGCCAGCATTGGCGCGCCGCCGCCGCCACCGGCGCCGCCGTCGACGGCGAGCGCGGTCAGCGCGAACGTGCGCAGGCGGCGCAGCAGCTGCTCGTCGCGCTTGGGGCCGGGCGGCAGGTCGGCGCCTCGGAGGTGGTCCGACAGCGCGCGCACCGCGCCGCTGGTGAGCAGCTCAAACACCGACAGGTCGGCCGCGCCCACAAGCGCCAGCAGCCGCGGCAGCGCTGCAGGGTCGGAGGGCAGCGCGCCGCAGGCCGCGCGGAGGTCCCGCAGGGTCTCAGACTCGAGCGCCGCGCCGCCGCCCGCCGCGCCGCCGCCGGCCGCGCCGCCCGCAAAGTGGGCGGCCCGGAAGCTCCGCGCGCGCGCCAGCACGGCCTCGCGCAGCGTGACGCTCGCGCTGCGGTTGAGCGGCCGCGACGCGGGGGGCGCCGGCGGCTGCGGCTGCGGGTGCGGCGGCGTGGGGGAGCGCTGGGGCGCGGCGGCGGGGGAGGTGCGGTCGCGGGAGGCCTCCCGGACGTCCTTCGAGGCCTCGCGGGCGTCGTCCTTGCCCTGGTTATGTTGGGTGGGGTGGGGGCAGGAGGGTGTGGGCAGGGGAGGGGGGCCCGCTTGGCTGCGGGGCGCGGCAGGGGGTTGCAGGCGCGCCGGTCAAAGGGGTCAACGGGTCAACGCGTGCGCCTGCAAGCGCCGCGCGTATCACCAACGCAGCCAGCCGCCCCGCGCGCACCTGGGACTGCGACGCGCGCCGCGCCCGCGTCACCGGCGGCGACGGCGGCGACCCCGCCAGCGCCGCCCCGCCCCCGCCGCCGACGCCCTCGCCGCCCTCGGCCGCCGAGGGTCCGGCCGCGGCCGCCGCGGCCGCGGCCGCCTGCTCCGCCAGCTGCTGCACCGCGTGCGCCACGCCCTCCTTCACGAAGTAGGACCCAAATATGCCCGGCAGCTGCTCCATCAGCAGCTCCCCCATCTGCAGCGCGTAGGCCTGCGCCTTGGCGTCGCGCCCGCCCAGCAGCGACGCGATGAAGCTGCTTATGGGCAGGTCCGCCAGCGCGGCGCGCAGCTGCTCGGGGGTTGAGAAGTAGAGCGCCTTGACGATAGCCGCGAGGCAGCGGTGGCGCACGGCGGGGAGGACGGTGCTGGAGTAGACCTGGGGAGGGGGGAGGGGGTTGCGCAGTCGGTCAAAGGCAAGGCTAATTGTGGTCAACGAAGTCAAGGCCACAAGCGTCCATCCAAGCCTGGTGCCTGGCAGGTCGGGTGCGATGGTATGCAAGCACTCGGCCCAAAGCCCCGGCCGCCCGTCGCGAGCGCTGGGGCGCGCGCACGCGCACCTGCAGCAGCAGCGGCAGCAGGCCGACGGTGTACTGCGCCAGCACCTCGGGCCGCTCCCGCAGGAACGCCACGCGCGCGGCCGTCGACGCGTCCGCCGCCGCGGCCGCCGCGTCGGCCGCGGCCGCGGCGGAGCTCGTGCTCGGGCCGGCGGCCGCCGCGGCTGCGGCGGCCGAGGCGGCCGCGCCGCCCGCCGGCGGGCGCGAGGGCAGGCCCTGCAGCATCACGGTGGCCGCGTCCGGCACCTGCGGCAGCAGCGCGGCCACCAGCCCCACCACCTCTGACAGCTGGTCCGCCGTGCGCAGCACGCCGCCGCCGCCGGACGCGCCCGAAAGCATCGCCGACGTCGCCAGCAGCTGCCGCAGCGTCTCGACCAGCGGGCCGGAAAGCAGCGCCTCCGCCACGGCGGCGCTGCCGGCGGCGGAGGTGGCCAACAGGCGCACCAGCCCGTAGTAGGTGCCCAGCGACAGCTGCGCCGCCATGCTGCCCGTCGCGCCGCTCAGCGCGACCAGCCGCACCGCCGCCTCGGTCGCGCCGCAGGTGAGCAGCAGCTCGAGCGTGGGGGGGTCCGAGGAGAAGGCCTCGGCGACGCAGCACAGCGCGGCGCAGGCGGAGTCGACGATTTTGCCGTCCTGGTACTGCAGCAGGTTTGTCAGCAGCGGCACCGCGTCCCGCACCGCGCCCGCGTGCGACGGCGCGAGCGCGCCGCACATCTTCGCCGCCGTGTTGACCGCGACGCGCTGCACGCCGGTGGGGAAGAAATCGAGGTAGGACAGCACCGCGGTGAGCCCGCCCTGCTGCAGCAGCGCGGCGGGGTGCTCGTTGGACAGCTTGTCCAGCGCCTGGAGGCTCTGCTCCGCGAGGTCGATGTACTCAATGGTGAGCAGGCGCGCGCAGAAGGCCTGGCGTTGTTTTTTTGGAGGGGGGGGTTGGGGGCGCAGTTGGGGGGGAGGGTGCAGTTTGGGGGTCGGTTGGGGGGGGAGGGCACGGTTTGTGGGTGGGGCTTGAAGTTTGGGGCAGCCGTGGTTGGGGGGGGACAGTTGCAGGGGCGCTGCAAGCAATCTGCCGCCGCCAAGGGGCTAGGGCCACTGCAGCGGGGACGGTGGAGAGGTGCCGCCACCAAAGCGGGGGGGCGGCCAGGGGAGGGGCGCACCTGTACCGCGCCGTGGCGCACGATGGACCCGCACGAGGTGGGCATGACGTCGGCCATGAAGGTGAGGCAGCGCGCCGCCAGCAGCATCACATCCGGGTTGTGCTCCATGCCCAGCAGCTGGACCTGGGGGGGCAAGGGTTGGGGAGGGTTGGGAAGGGTTGGGAAGGGTTGGGGCGGCCGCCGTCGAGGCACTTGCAAAGACGGCCGTTGCAAAGGTGTTAGAAGGGCTGGCAGGAAGAGGCGGCAGCATCGCAGCAGCGCAGCGTGGACAGCAGCACCAACTGCAGCAGCAGCGGCGGGAGGCCCAGCAGCTGCAGGGGAGACCCCCACCCCGGCCGCGCACCAGCAGCGGCACCACTTGCTCCACGGGCACCGTCGCCGCCAGCGTCTCCTCCTGGCTGATGGACAGCAGCTCCGAAAGCTCCGTTAGCGCCGACAGCTGCGCGCCCTCGTCCTCAAACTGGCGCAGACCGGATATGATGCCCTGCGGGTGCGGGGGGGGCGGGTTGGGCGGCCGGCACGCGAGGGGCTCGGGCGCCGCGCTGCGCGGGGAGGCGGCGGGCTGAAGCCGTGCAGCCATCCATGCAGCTGCCACCTCGGCGGGAGCAGCCGCCGCGCGCTGCGCCCGCCAGGGGCGCGCTCGCGCTCGCGCGCGCACCTTGATGCGCGAGCCCGTGTGGCTGCCGCCCGTCATCATGTCCTCCAGGCCGGCGCCCAGCTTCCGCAGCAGCCCCTGCAGCGCGCTGCCCGCGCCGGAAAAGTTGCGGCCAAACACGTCGCCAGGGTCCTGGGGGCGGCGGAGGGGGGCAGGGGCGGCGCGGGCGCGCGAGTGTAAGGGAGGGAGGAGGCGGGCGCGCGTGCGTAGCGCAGCGCGAGGCGGCGGCGCGCCGCCGCGGCGTCTCCCACGGGCCCCGTTCGCCGCCCTCCGCACCTCATCGCCGTGCTGCTGCCCGTCCGATGGCTCTCCCCGCGACGAGCGCCGCCCGGAGCGGTCCATGGGCCTCGGCTCGGCCGGGGGCGGGGCTGGCTGGGCCGGGGGGGCGATCTCAGGCGCTGCGCCGGCCGCTGCTGCGGCTTCAGCGCGCGCGTAGCGCGCCCCACGCGCGGGACGGGGCTTGGCCGAGCCCGAGGGGCCGGCCGCGGGGGCCTTGGGCGCGCGCGAGCTCCTACTCTCCTCCTTTGGGGCGCCGCGGGCGCGCTTATTGCTATGTTCTCCTTCGGGTTCGTCTTCCTGCTGCTTACGCTTGGAACGCGTCTGCATCCTGGCCGCGGCTGGGCGCAGGAGGTGTTTGCCTCATGGAGGAGCGATCTGCGAGCTGGGGAGGGGCGGCCTGGTTGCTCTGGGAAGGGTAATTCGTGCTACGGGAGCTTGTGCTACCCCGGAGTGGCCTGGGATGGGGGTGCGGGCCGCAACAGCGGCGTGCGCGCTGTGCCGCCGCGGGTGCCGCCGCGAGTGCCGCCGCGCCGCGCCCCGTTTCGCGCGCGCGGGCCTGTGGACCACGCCAATCCCGCAAGCACCAGCAGCGATCGGTGCCTTTGCAGCACGCGAGCCGGCGGCGGCGGAGGCAGACCGTGCGCGACAGCGGGGCGCGCGGCCCCCCGGACTGCCCCTGCTCGGCGCGGCACTACTAGCGTAGCACAGCCACCTCGCGCGTTCCGTCTTGTTCTCTTTACCAGCTAAATGTCGCACCCCAGACCACCGCCCACGTGCCGCCCCGTGCGGCAGCGGCTCCCAAACCAGGCAGACGCCGCCGCTGCTGCTGTGCCGCACGCACCGCGTCGATCGGGCCAGTCAATCGAGCGCGAGCAGGTCGACGACCGCCACGCCCTCGCCCTCACCGAGCTCCTCCCCATCCTGGCCGCCGTGCCAGACACCAGCAGCCCCCCCGCCGCAGCCGGCGCAGCCCAGAGCGAGGCGCACGTCCTCGGGAGCCACTATGGTGGGCGGCGGCAGGTCCGCCGCCGGCGCCTCATCCTCCTGGGGCGGCGGGAGGTGCGCCACCGGCTGCGCTGGCGCCTCTGCGTCTGCCTCGACGCCCGCCTCACCGCCAGCAACAGCGTGCTCTTCCGGCGCGGTTGCGAAAGCTGCGGCCTCCTCGGCCGCCGCCTGCACTGCTGGCACAGCTGCCGCCGCTTCGGCAGCGGCAAGCTCAGCCTCCGGCTGTGCCTCGGGTTCGCGAGCGCTGCCGATTGCAGAGTCCGCCGCGGCGCCACCCTGCTGGCAATCGCCCGCCGGCGAGCTCAGCGGGGCCGCCGCCTCGAGGGCCGCCATGGCGGCCTGGCCGGCAGCGCGCACGCCGGGCAGCCGGCCGAGCGTGCCCCTGTCGGACGACATGAGCGCGGGCCCGCCGGCGTCCAGCGCCGCCTGCCGCTCCCTCACGCTGGCAAAGTAGTCGCGCGCGTCATCGTCCGCCGTCGTCCCGCTCGCGCCCTGGTCGGCGCCGCCGCCGGCCAGCGGCAGCCCCGCCGCGGCCGCCGCGCCGGCCGCGTCCGAGGCGGGGTCGGCCAGCGCGTCGGCGCCCTGGGCGGCGACGAGCGAGGCGAGGCGCGCGCGCGCGTCCACCAGCTCCATGGGCTCCTCAAAGTCGGGCTCGCCGTCGCTGAGGCCGTCCAGCATTGGGTCGGTGTCGCCAGGCGGGAGGCCCAGCATCTCGCGGCGCTACGGTGGCGGGGGCGATTGTGGGACGGAGGTGAGAGCACGCCGCGGCAGCTTAAAGTTGGCAGCGGGCTGCTGGGGCTTGACTGCCGCGCTTGCACGCTCGAATGATGGGACATCTGCAGCTAAAATACAATGCGCACGGCCGACAGGACACAACGGTCAGGCGCCGCTGCTTAATAAACCAGCGCCCCCTCCGCACCTTTTGGAAGCCCGAGCGGCGCAGCTCCTGCAGCCATTCAAAGTTGCGCCGCCGCGCGGCCTCCTCCTCGTCCCGGCAGCGCTGCCGCTCGGCGCGCTCCTCCTCCAGGCCGCCGCGCGCCCACGCCTCGGCGCAGCGCCGCTCCTCGTCAAACACGGGGCGGTCGTCCAGGTAGGTGAGCCCGGGCAGCGAGGACACCAGGGTCTTGCGGTAGCTGGGGAGCTTGCTCACCACGGGGTTGCCCTTCAGGTAGAGGCAGCGCAGCGCGGGCAGCCGCATCAGCAGCGCGAGCATCCCCGGGTCGGCGATGTCGTTGTTCTGCAGGTCGAGCGTGTGCAGCCCGGCGCACGACGCGAGCGGCTCGAGCGCCTCCAGCGAGGAGAGGCGGTTGCGCTGCGCGACGAGCGTGGACAGCACGGGGCAGGACAGCAGCGGCTCGAGGCGGGAGAGCGCGTTGTCGCATACGTTGAGCGACACGAGGGCGGGCGCGTTCTCGATGCCCTCCAGGCTGACGAGGCAGTTGTTCTGCAGGAACCTGTTTTGGTTTGGGGGCGGAGGTGCATACCAGCGGTGCGGGTTTTGCAAAAGCAGAAGCCATGCGGGCACCGGCGGCGCGGCCATGCGGCAGCCGCATGCGGCCGCGTGGATGCCAGCATGGCACGCCAGCAGCAGGCCCACGCAACGCGGGCGCCAAGCCCCCGAACCACCCCGATCCCATCGGCCCCCACGCCAGACTCACAGGCACTTGAGGTCTGCCAGCGCGGGCAGGCCCTGCAGCGAGCGCAGCGCGTTGCCCTCCAGGTACAGCGCCTTGAGGTTGCAGTAGGGCTCCAGGTTGGCGAGCGCGCCAAAGCCCTTGTTGTTGCAGTAAAGCGCGTCGTTTAGGTGCGGCGTGCGGTAGAGCTTGTGCTCCGCGCAGATGGCGCGGAGCGCGGACTGGGTCATCTCCATCGCGGCGGGCGGGCGCGGCGGCGCGCGGCGCGGCGCGGCGCAGCGACAGCGAAGGCGAGCACGCAGCTACTCCGGTGACTGCAGGATCGGGACCAGGATCGTATGCCGACCCCCAGAGCGGATCCCCGGCCGGTGAGACGCTGGGGGCGAGGGAGGGACGACCCGTTGACCCGCGCGCGATCTGGGTGGCGCGAGTCCGCGGGCTGGGGGTGGGTATCAAGCGATCACGGTAACCACTATCCGCTTTGAATCCCGCTACAAGGTCCAGGGCACAAGCACAGCGAGCGGGGGCGAGGGGAATCCGGGGGGGCAGCGTCTCCGAGCACTGCAGGGGCGGAATAGGACGCCAGGCAAACCAGGGCCGACGTATGACGTCGCCAGCGGCCCAAGGGACACCGCTGCTTCGAGCCAGCCCGCGCCCCACGCTCGCAGGGCAGTTTACGCCGCTCACGACGGGATCAAAGGGAGGCGGGGCGCACGGAGTCACCAATGGGCACCAGCGGCGCGCTCGCGGCGGCCGGCGGCGGCGGCCCGAGCGCCGGCGGTGATGCCGGTGTGGCGGCGGGCGGTGCCGCCGCGGCCGGCGCGGCCGCCGCGGCCCCCGCCAAGCCCCTCAACGCCGCGTTCAGCACGTGGCCCACGACTGTGTTCGAGGTGCGCGCCGCCTCCGAGCTGCAGCGGCTGCAATTGGCCGATCGCCGCCTCGAGCATCTGCACATGCGCGCGGCGCGCCGCACATGCGTCGCACACCGCTCCCCCGCAGACGCCCGGCGCGCCGCCCCCGCTGCCCCGCCCCCCGCAACAGGTCATGTCCAAGCTGGCCGCCGCCCACCAGTCCGTCAACCTGGGCCAGGGCTTCCCCGACGAGGAGGGCCCCGCGGCCATGAAGGCAGCTGCCGCGGCCGCGCTGACCGCGCACCACAACCAGTACCCCCCCATGATGGGCGTCCCCGAGCTCCGCCAGGCCGTCGCGCGGCACAGCGCGCGCGAGCAGGGCATACCCTGCGACTGGGCCACGGAGACGCTCGTCACGGTCGGCGCGACGGAGGGCATCGCGGCCGCGTTCATGGGGCTGTGCAACCCGGGGGACGAGGTGCGCGCGGGCGGGGAAGGGGGCTTGGGGCGGGGGCCGCCGCGCTCAGCGCAGCAAGCAAAGCATGCGAGCGGGTGCAAAGCGTGTGGCGTGATGGGACCCTCTCACACGCCCCCGCCCCTTAGGTCATCGTGTTCGAGCCGCTGTACGACTCATACGTCGGCATGTGCGCCCAGGTGGGCGCCAAGCTGGTGGCCGTCCAGCTGCAGCCGCCGGAGTGGAGCATTCCGGAGCAGCAGCTGGAGGCGGCGTTCAGCGAGCGCACCAAATTCATCCTCGTCAACACCCCCCACAACCCCACCGGTGCGGGGGGAGTGGGAGGGGGTTGCACACCGTGTTGCACCGCCTGCTGCGGCGTTGGCTGTTGGCGCGCCCGCCTCGAAACGCGCACGCGCGCACCGAGTGCACAGGGGCCCGCTTGCATGAGGCCCTCTGGCGGCTGCCCGCCTCCCCAACCTGTACCCGCACTCCGCGCACCGCAACGCACCCGCCCACCCCATCCCCACCCAACCCCCCAACCGAAACCGCAGGCAAGGTGTTCAGCCGCGCAGAGCTCGAGCTCATCGCGCGCCTGGCGGAGCGCCACGGCGCCTACGTCCTTTCAGATGAGGTCTACGAGCACCTCACCTTCCCCGGCGCCGCGCCGCACGTGTCGATCCGCTCGCTGCCGCGCATGCGGGAGCGCACCATCCGGCTCGGGTCCGCCGGCAAGACCTTCAGCCTCACGGCCTGGAAGATTGGCTGGATGGAGGGGCCCGAGCGGCTGCTCGCGCCCTGCGTCAAGGCGCACCAGTTCCTGGTGTTCACCGTGCCCAGCAGCCTGCAGCGCGCGGTCGCGGAGGGCCTCGACGGCGAGGAGGGGCGCGCGTTCTACTCATCCCTCGGCGCCGAGTGCGCGCGGCAGCGCGCGCTGCTGCGGCCGCGGCTAGAGGCGATCGGGTTCCGGGTGCTGCCCGCGCGGGGCACCTACTTTTTGGTGGCGGACGCGGCGCCCTTCCTGCGGCCGGGGGAGGACGACGTCGCCTTTGCCAAGCGGCTGACCGCCGAGGGCGGCGTGACGGTGATCCCGGTGTCTGCGTTTTACGCCGACGCGGCGCGCGCGCCGGCGTCGCTCGTGCGGTTCTGCTACTGCAAGGAGGACGCCAAGCTGGCGGCGGCGTGCGAGCGGCTGGAGGCATACCTTGGGGGCGGCAAGGCGGGCGGCGGCGGCGCCGGCGCGGCGGCGGGGGCGGGGGCGAGGGCGGCGGCGGCGGCGGCCGCGGGGCCGGCGTGAGGGGCGCTCGGCTGGCTGCGACTGCGCTGTGGTTGGGCCGCTGCAAAGTCGCCTCACTCGCTTTGCTACAGCTCTTATGCAAATTGGACCTCTGAAGGTTGCTGTAAAATTCAACTTGGCGGCAATGGCACATGGAATTGGGACTGCTTCAGGCCTCAGCATCGAAACGGCCGCAGGGTCGCCACCTGGTCGCCACGCATGACGATTGACGCACCCCTTGGCGGTGTGCCGCCTGCACACCGCCTGCACACCGCACCAAAACCCCGGCGCGGCTGCCCTCGCGCTCAAATTTCATTCCTATCTTTCATTGCGGTCGAGCAACGCCCGCTTGAACTCGGACCGGGGGCGCGAGCCGTCAACAGACCGCTGCACCCGCCAGCGAACGGCCCATCCCGCACCACAATGTGCTCGCCACGGGCTCGAAGAATTCTATTATGGTGCGTAAGATGGTTTCGACTTCGGCTTCAGGTCCAGGGGCGCGTCCTGCGGCCGCGCCATGCGCGCCGCACTGCTCGCCGCTGCGCCCGACGACCCGACACCGCCAAACCCCAGGGCATGCCTGGCGTCGAGCGTGGTGGTCAGCTGCATATACAACGTGCTGTCGCTGTCGACGGCGGCCTCTCTAATCAAAGCCACGCGCGCGCTCGAGGGCGGCGGCGGGCGCCTCTGGCGCGTGCCGGCGGCGGCGGCCGCGCTCGGGGGGGTATCTTCCCTGGCGTTCAACCTGGCGAGCTGCATCGTGCTGCTGAGGTGCGGGGCAAAATGCAGCTGCGCGCGGACAGTAAACGTCAGGCTTCAGCTGCCGCCTCAGCTGCCGTCAATAGCGCAAGTCTGGGTGCTGTGAGTTTGAAGCCGGCCTGCTGCGTCGCCCCCTGCCTTTCAAGACCCTCCCCTCCCCACCCCTGCCCCCGCAGCAAGCTGGCCGAGCGCTGCCCCTCCGCCGTGGTCGCGCTGTCCGTGGCCAGTGGCATGCTGTCGGTGTTTGTGCTGCTGTGCGGCGTTGTGCTGGACGGGTTCAGGGAGGCGGTCTCCAGCCAGCTGGAGGCAAAAGGTGCGGGCGGCGAGCGGGCGCAGGCGCGCACAGCTCGGGGAGAGGCGCTCGACGCACGCCTTGCGGTGCTTGCTCGCTTCAGGGCAGCGGCAACGCGCGGGCTGTGTCGCTGGAGGGCCGCTCGCAGTCAACGCCTCCACTTGAAACGGCGCAAGCCGGATTCAAGAAAAAGGAGCTGCGCGCCTGCAGCGGATCCAAGATAACCAGGCGCCGCTAAACGCTGCTGCTCTTCCCTCCCGCCGCACACCTCTACCCCTTCCCCCTCTCAAAACCAAACCAGTGTCAACCTGGACTGCCAGCAGCACGCGCGAGTTTGCCAGCGCCTCGGCGTTTGCGTTCATTGCCTTCGTCGCGCTGCTCATGGCCTGCGTCCTGCTGGTCGTGTTCAGGCCGGTGGTGGAGGCGGAGCTGGGGATAGGTGCGGCGGGCGGTTTTCTGCAGTGGTGGGAGCTGCTGCGGGGCGGTTTTGTAGCGGCCGGCCCGCGGCGCGCTGCCCCCCACACTGCCGCAGAAGCTGCCCTGCCCAAACGCTGCCAAGCAGGGCCGCGGGGCCTTTGCGCCGCCGCGCTTCGCCTCAACCCCACCGCGGAACCCCCCCTCTGCCCTCGCACCCCGCCGCCGCCCGCCCGCAGCGCCCGCGCAGCCGCGGGCGGCGCCGGAAGACGAGGAGTCCCCGCTGCCCGCGCAGCGGGGGGCCATCCAAATGCGGGGCCTGGGGGAGCCTGATGACTACGGGGCGGCGTACGGGGCCCACGGCTACTACGTGCCCGCGTCCAAAACGTACGAAAACGGCGTCTTCAATTATGAGGGGGCGGCCCGGGCCTACGGCCCCGGCGCGGAGCCGGGAGCCGGGGGGGCGCCCTTCCCGTCGCCGGGGGGCGCGCGGGGCGCGGCGCGCTCGCCGCTGCCGAGCCCGCGGCCGCGGTAGCAGGCTGATGGCGCGGCCTGGCAGCTGCGGCTGGGGAGGGGGGACGAGGCGCGGTTTAACGCGGGCGTGGCCTGGCGGGCTGGTGGTGCTGGCAGGGCGCAGGCCGTTGAAGCTGTAGCAGCAGCAGGCGCGCACGTGCGCGTGAATTGAGCGCCGCACGCCCCTTTTCGGCCCCAGCGCTTTTCGCCGTGCAGCTGGGCGAACATCAGCTTCATGCGAGCGGCGCCGTCCCTGTTTGATTGTAATACGAACCTCCAGCGCTCTGCGTTTACAATTGCGAAAACGGTTGCGTGGGCCTGCTCTATATGCTCAGATGCGCTGCTGGCAAGCTACCCACAGAACAAAACAGAGAGCAGGGGGAAGGCGTCACACGCGCCACGGCACAGCGCGGCGCCGGCAAAAGCAGCGAGGCCAAGCCGCGCAAATAGCGGGGTGGGGGGGGAGGGGTCAGTGCGGGCGTGGAGGGGGTCGAGGCAGGAGGGGGGCCGCGCGCACGGAGGCCGCAGCGGCCGCTGCCGGCGGGGTGGATTTGTTTGGGTGCCACACGAGGAGGTTTGAGACGGGACGGGCAGAGCCCACTGCTACACTGGCAGGCAATCACACGGGCGGTAACATGCTCGCAAACACGAACACAAGCCGGGTAAGCACAAAAACACGCGCAACAGATGGTGGCGGGACGAGTCTTCTGCTAGCAAGCACGACTAAAAGCGCGGCGGCCGACGGGGCGGGGGGCGATGTGCCAGCGCGCGCGCGCGCACGTGGCGCCTGCGTCGCTGCTGTGCACAGCCTCTGCGCCCCTGCGGCCGCCGCGGTGGCGCGCCCCTCACTGCTCCTTCTCCTCGTGCACGGTCTGCAGCGGCTTGGTGCGCGGCTCCAGCCCGCGCAGCGGGAACAGCGCGCGCGCGATGAGCAGGCTGACGCGGTCGCACAGCGTCACCCACGGCACCACGGTGACGGCGCCGAGCTCCATGTACGAGCTGGTGTGGGGGAAGACGAGCAGGCGGCTGAACGGCCACGACAGCTGCGGCGGAATGTAGAGCAGCGCGCGGCCCCACAGCTTGACGACGGCGAGCGCGATCAAGATCACCTGCGTGCGTAGGCGGGTGGGGGAGGGCGCGGGGTGTGCGGGCCGCTTTGGCAGGGCCGACCGTGTGCGAGCCGCTCCGCTGAACCCTCCAGTCCCGTGCACGCCCCTTGCCGGCTCTGAGCAGCGCCGGCCGGTCTGGCGCCGGCTCTGCCGCCTGGCACGCCGCCAGCGTTTTGGCGCTCAAGGCAGTTTTGAATCGATTCAAACCGCTGCGCATGACGCGCGCGCGAGCGCGCGCACAGACCGGCTGCAGCTTTACGACAGCCCGCGGGCCGCACCTTGAGCGTCGCAATCGCCGCTGCGATGCGCGCCCGCACGTCGCGGTCGCCGTGCTGCTGCAGCGCTGCCAGCTCCTGCTCCTTTGCGTTTGCGAGCCGCTGCAGCTTGGCGCACTTTGCGTACGTGCTGGGCGTGTTGAACGTCTCGGCCTGCCGCCGCAGCGACGCAATCTCCCGCGCCAGCCGCGCCTTGTGCTGCTGCAGGAAGCCGGTCTGGGGGCGAGGGGGCGCGGGGCCGAGGGGCTGAGGTCTGCGGGCTGCGCGGCGGCTGGGCGCAGCGCGGCGCGGCGCGCGCAGCGCACACACACCGCTCCGCGCGACAGCCTGGCGGCGCGGGCCCAGGCCGGGGAGGGGCCCCCCAGCGCAGCTCTGAGCCGCTTGCATGCCGTGCCAACCGCACCTGGCTGCGCTTGACCAGCCAGCGGGTCAGATTGACGAGCAGCAGGGCGACGAACAGCAGCGCGCCGGTGCTGTGCTCCATCCTGGCAGCCGGGCGCCCGCCAGGAGTTCCGATTTGCTGGTGGTTTGCGGACCGTATCCAGCTCTGCCGCGCGGGTGGGGAGGCCGCGCGCTGATCCCGCGCTGTCGGCCGTTTGCGCGGCTGCGCACGCAAAATGGCGCGGTAATGCAAGCCGAACCCGCCCACAAGCTCAAGGACTGCGCGGCACCGCCGCGGCGGCCGTCGCTTGTTGGCGCCAACACACCGCACCGGCCCGCCGGGCGCGCTGCGAGTTGCTCACTGGCGGTCGCGCGGGGCGGTCTGGCCGCGCCCCTTTCTGTGCCAGCGTGTTGCGCTTACAGGCAAGGTGCATCCAGCCTGGGTGCGCTGCGGCGGCGGCCGCCGGGGGGAGTCGGCAGGCCGCCGATGCCAGCCAGCCGATTTGCCATGCGCTCTGGGCTCTGGCACACGTCGGCAACACTACCTGGCGCCCCTGGAACGCAGCCTTGCAGGGTGTACTGCAACCACTGCTGGCCGCGCGCAGCTGTGCAAGCCGCCCGGGGTTGGGCGCCTGCCGGTCTGGAGACGCCCCGCGCACGTTTGACCGGGCCAAGGCGGTCGCCACGCCTGCCCCTGGGCGCAAGCTCAGCCTGCCGCCGAGCCTGCCGCGGGGCAGGGACTGCCCGCCTCGTTGGCTGGTCCCCGGGGAGCTTGCTGAAGCGGGCCCCAGCAGGCACTCGCGCGGCCCGGTGGGCGCGCGCTTCTGCAGAAGCTGCACAGCCGAGCCCGCCGGCGCTGTGCGCCTCATCAATCAGCCCCCGCCGCCTGCGGTCTTACAATATATAAACCCGAAAGACAGCTACGGCTCAGAGAGACAGCTACAGGCCCAACCATCCCCATCTACCAGCCCAGCCCGGCAGCCCGCCCCCAACCACTCCGCCACGATGGCCACCGCCAGCAAGCGCGTGACCAACGCCAAAAGCGGCAAGTTCCACCAGCTGGTGCACAAGCGCGGCCAAATGCTTCAGCGTTCGAATAAAGCAGTTTGAATTCAGTTAAACCGCTGCGCACGATACGCGCAGGCGCAGGCCGGCGGCCGCGACCCCCAATGGCCGCGCTGGCCGCACCTTGAGCGTCGCAATCGCCGCTGCGATGCGCGCCCGCACGTCGCGGTCGCCGTGCTGCTGCAGCGCTGCCAGCTCCTGCTCCTTTGCGTTTGCAAGCCGCTGCAGCTTGGCGCACTTTGCGTACGTGCTGGGCGCGTTGAACGTCTCGGCCTGCCGCCGCAGCGACGCAATCTCCCGCGCCTTGTGCTGCTGCAGGAAGCCGGTCTGGGGGCGAGGGGGCGTGGGGCCGAGCTCTGGGCCCAGGCAATTTTGACGGGTGCCGCAGGCAGGGATGTTTGCATGGGGAGCAAGTCGGCAAGCCGCCAATGCCAGCCAATGAGCCAAATCCTGCGGTACATGTCAGCAACGGTACCTTGCTTGTTCTCGCGCAGGCATCCGTAGCGCCCCCCCCCCCCCCAAAGGCATTTGCCGCCTGCACAGGCGGCAAGGGCCGCCACAATACATGCAGGGGCATTCACGCGGCGGGCTGGAAGACCGGCCAACCTTGAGGAAAATCGGGCCCCTGGATCGCGGGCTACTCCTCCTTGCCGGTTGCACTGTGTTTCCTGGTGGCCGCGCGAAGCTGTGCAAGCCGCCCGGGGTTGGGCGCCTGCCGGTCTGCAGACGCCCCGCGCACGTTTGACCGGGCCAAGGCGGTCGCCACGCCTGCTCCTGGGCGCAAGCTCAGCCTGCCGCCGAGCCTGCCGCGGGGCAGGGACTGCCTGCCTCGTGGTCCCTGGGGAGCTTGCTGAAGCGGGCCCCAGCAGGCACTTGCGCGGCCCGGTGGGCGCGCAGGGCGCGCGCTTCTGCAGAATGAAGCTGCACAGCCGAGCCCGCCGGCGCCGTGCGCCTCATCAATCAGCCCCCGCCGCCTGCGGTCTTACAATATATAAACCCGAAAGACAGCTACGGCTCAGAGAGACAGCTACAGGCCCAACCATCCCCATCTACCAGCCCAGCCCGGCAGCCCGCCCCCAACCACTCCGCCACGATGGCCACCGCCAGCAAGCGCGTGACCAACGCCAAGAGCGGCAAGTTCCACCAGCTGGTGCACAAGCGCGGTCACGTCGAGGTGGAGAAGGTGCGGGCCGGGGCGCGACTTCCCAGACCCCGACTTCCAGGGCGCTCCGCCACGCTCCTGCGCCCGCGTACCGTGGTATACGCTGGATCCTTGGTGTTCCGCGGCCGCGCGGGGCTCGGATAGCCCCTCCCTGCCCCCGTTCTTGGTGGGGCTGGTGCCGTTGGCCGCGAGCAAACCAGCCCAATCCCGCCCCCGCCGCCCCGCAGAAGACCGAGAAGTCCACGGTGAACAAGCTCATGCTGGGCTTCTTCCTGTTCGTCGTGGTCGGCTCCGGTGCGCCGCGACGCGCGCGCGCCAGCCCGCTGCAGCCACGCATGCAGCGCAGCAGCGCCCGGCCGCGCTCGCCCGGCCGCCCGCCAGCAAGCAATCCCGCGCTGAGCACGCCCTCTCCCTTCCCCCCCTATTCAACCTCGCAGCCCTCCTGCAGATCATCCGCACCGCCACCAGCGGCCCCATGGTGTAAGCATGGCACCGGAACCGGCAGCGGCACCCGTGGCGCGCGCCTAGCGCGGCCACGACTACCAAGCAGCAGCAGGGCAACAGCAGCAGCAACAGCGGCGGCGGCGGCCCTGGTGGGGCGCGGCCCACCGATTTTGGCCCGCATGTGGGCCCGACCGCCGCCAACTCGAGGGCCCGTCCCGCCCCGCCCTCGTGGGATTTGGACCGCGCGCTCTTTGACCGCACGCGCACACGTGCACCGACCCGTCTCTCTGTAATACTCATCATAAACCCACGGGTTGCGGAAGGTGGGCAGCGGGGTTGGCGGTTACTCTCAGGGCAGGCCGAAGTTTCCAAAGCTGCTGCGCCGCCCGCCGCCGGCGCGCCCGCGGCCCCTGCCGCCGCCGCCGCCGCCGCGGTCGCCCCTGCCGCCGCCGCCGCCCCTGCCGCCGCCGCCCCTGCCCCTGCCCCCGCCTCCGTCGCCCCTGCCGCCCCTGCCGCCGCCGCCCCTGCCGCCGTCCCTGCCCCCGCCCCTGCCGCCGCGCCCCCGGCCGCGGCCGCCGCCGGGCGTGAATGTGATCTCCCGGCTGCCGCCGACGCGCGGCGCGCCGCCGCCGCCGCCCGACCAGCGCCCGCCGCGGGCGCGGCCCTCCGCCTCCACGCGCGCGCCCAGCGGCCTTTCCGCCGCGCCGGCGAGCGACTCGCCGCGCCGGAACGCCGCCGCGGCGGCGGGGTCCTTTGCCGCGTACATGGACGGGGCGCCGCGCTTGCTGCCGCCGCAGCCGCCGCCGTCTTCCCCGTCGTCGTCGCTGCTGCCCTCCTCTTCGCTGCCGCTCCCGCTGCCGCTGCCGTAGCCGCCGCTGCCCCCCTCCTCCTCATCCTCCTCCTCATCGCCGTCCAGCGGGTCAAAGTGCTCCGAGATGAGCCGCTTGTCCCGCTTCTCCTGGGGTTTGGGAGGGGGTTGGGGGGGGGGGGGGGGGTTGGAATGGGGCGCATGGGGGTTGGCGAGTTTGGGGGTGGCGAGTTTGGGGGTGGCGAGTTTGGGGGGTGGCGAGTTTGGGGTGGGCGCACGCGGGACTGGAGGATTCGGGCACGCCCTAAGGCGGCTTGGCCGCAACCCAACACCATCCGCACCCCCGCCCCCGCCTCGCCAACCCCCCGCGTACACCCCCAAAACCCAAAAAAAGCCCCGCTCACCCTGTCCAGGTTGGGGTGCAGCAGCTGGTACTCCTTGCTGGCCTGGTCAATAGCAAAGTCCTCCTCCTCGAACAGGGCCTTGAAACGGTCATCCGCCAGGGGGTTGGACACCGCGACCGCCTCGGCCGCCCTGCGCGCGCGCTTCGAGGCGGGCGCGGCGCCGGCGGCGGCGTCGCCGGCGGCGGCGGCCTCGGCCTGCTGCGCCAGCAGGCGCGCCGCCATGTCGCGGTTGACCTGCGGGGGGGAGGGGTTGGGGTTTGCGGCGGGGGAGGAGGATTGCGGCGGGGGGGGGGGGTTTGCGGCGGGCGGGGTTTGGCAGCGGCACACCGTCCGCGTCTCGCAGCGAGCCCTTTCAGCAGTTGAGGGTCTTGCGGCAGTTTTTTCAGCCTAGTGCGTTCAGAGCAAAACGGCCTGCAAAAGCGCGCGCAAAGCTCCAATGCACACAGCCCCCAACCCAATTCGATGCGGCTACCCAACAGCGCACGCACCCTCGGCAGCTTTTTGACCAGCCCGATGCGGCTCTTCCTCTCCTCCTCCATTTTGGTCGCCACCCGCTGCGCGCGGTACGCTTCGTACGCGAATGGTGCGGCCATGTCCCGGGCCTTGCGGTACAGGCGGGCTGGGGGGGAGGGGAGCGGGAGGCGGATGGGCGGCGGGGTTGGGCTTGGGGAGCGGCGGGCGGGGGCCCATGGCAAAACGGAAGTGCAGGCAGCGCCAAAAACGGGAGCCGCAATGCTTAGCATGCACATTTTTGCTCATCGCACTTTTGGCATGCGCATTGCACATTGCACATTGCACAAACGCAAACATAGCAAAACACACACAATTATGACAAAAACCCAAAACCCACCGTCCATGAAGAACCCGTGCATGTATGCGCGCAGCATGGGGGTGCCCAGCAGGTGGTCCAGCCCCAGCTTGGCCAGGTCCTCTCGGGTGACAAAACTGCCGGGGGGAGGTTTTGGAAACGGGGGGTTGTTTCGGGGGTTGGCGCGTGGGAGGGGGGAGGTGCTTGCATGCAGGGCTGCTGGGGGCGTCTGATTGGCCTCGGCTCAAGGGCGTCAAGCGTTCAGCACCTCCGGCCCCACCCCAAACCGGCAAAGCACCCAACACATCAAATCCCCCCCAATGCCCCATCCCCCCCCACCGGTAGTCGTCGTACACAGCGGGCGGCCCCTCCTCCATCTCCTCAGTCAGACCCTCTCCCAACCCCAAAACCCCAAACCCCAAAACCCCAAACCCAAAACCAAACCCAAAACCAAAGCCCACCGGTAGTCGTCGTACACAGCGGGCGGCCCCTCCTCCATCTCCTCAGTCAGGCCCTCCAGGTGGCTGCACCAGCGCGGGGCGGGGCCCAGGGAGGGAACAAAGTAGGCGTGCACCTGGGGGGGCGTTGGGGGGGGGGCGTTGGGGGGGATGTTGGGGGGGGGGAGAGTTGGGAGGGGTTCTCCAGTGATGCGCTCAGCAGGCTCAAGCCTGGAGGGGGCGGGTCCTCAGATGACACGCCACCGCCCGCGGCCCCACAAAACCAGGGCCAAACCCTCAGCTCCCTTGCCAGGCCCCCTGCAACCCCACCTCCACCCCCATCCCCCCCCCACACCCACACCCACACCCCACCACCCCCCAAAACTGCGCACCCGCGTGGTGTCACCCGCCACCATGACCAACCCGCTGTCGGGCCACACCAGCACGTCGTTTATGTCACCCTCTGGAGGCTCTATGGACGTGTGGCCCTCGCCCGTGGCCGCGTCCCAGACCTGTTGCAGGGGGGGGGGGGGTTAGGCGAATTTGAAAAGAAGGGCGCGACAGCTGACAGCTGACTTGCGTTTGCGCTTGCCGTTTAGGGCCGCACGCCGCCTTGCGTTGGTTTATTGAAGCGCCATGGGCGGCGAACCGAGCGGCGCGGGCGTCGGTCAAATGCCCGCCGCCGTTGGCCGACGGCGCCCCGGTCAAACACTTGGGTCAAACTTTGACCCCCCAACTCCCGGCCCGGTCAAAGTTCGAGCTCCCCGCGCCCACCCTGATGATGTGCGAATCCGCCGAAACGACGCGCCGCTCCGCCAGCGCGCCCCCGCCGCCGCCGCTGACGTGCCACTTGATGTCCCGGATGGCCGCCCCGTACATGTGATCTTTGACCAGCAGCGGGCGCGACGATCTGAGATCGAACAGCGCGACGAGGCCGCCGGCGGTGCCGACGGCGGCGTGCATGCCGGAGGCGTCGAACCGCAGCGCGGTGAGCGCAGAGCCGGGCGCGCCGGCGGCGGCGGCGGCGTCGAGGCGGCCGGCCGAGGCGCGCGCGCGGAGGTCGAAGCATTCGAGGTGCCCGTCCTCGCCGGCGGCGGCCAGCAGGCCGTGCACGGGGCTTATGCCTGCGAGGTTTTGTTGGGGGGTTTGGGGGTTTAGGGGGGAGGGCTTGGGGTCGGGAGGTTGGGGGGTGGGACAGTTTTTTAGTTGGGGCTTTGGGGGCCGACGCGCGCCCCCAGCGCCTGCCGCAGCCAGACAAAAGGCGGCACAGCCCGCAGGCCGCACGACGGGCCCAGCTCCCCCCAGCCCCCCCAGCCGCCCCCCGCCCCCGCCCCCGCCGCACCGCACGCGTTGACGCCCGGCGACGCGCACGGCAGCGGCGCCATGAATCGCCCCTCCTCCAGGTTCACCCGCCAAAGCTCCGGGGCGCTGCCCGCGACGATCAGCTCGGCGGTGAATGGGCAGTAGGCCAGGTCGCGGCCCTGCCTCGGGGTGCGCACCTGTTCGATTGGGAGGGGGGGAGCGCGTGGCACGCGCGGCGCGCGGGTGTGGGCTTTTGCGGCGGCGGGGGTTTCGCGCGTGCGCGCGTTCTTTGGATGCTTTTCTGGGCTCTATCCGCCTCCCTTAAAGTTGACAACTGCGGCCAACAGCCAAAGGGCGCCAAATGGCGGCGCCAAAAGGCAGCCCAGGCGGCGGAAGCGGGGCTTCCGAAATCCGGGCGCCGCGGCGCTTGGGGGGAGGGGCTTCGCAGTTTGAGGAGCCTGCACTGCATTGCCAGGCGAAACCGTTCGAACTCTCCGACCATTCGAATCCCCCCCCCCCAACCTTGAAGTACGTCCCAAACCGGGCGTGGAACGACACGCTCCTGTCGGCGCAGAGGAAGGCCGCCTTTGAGTAGTCATCGGACAGTATGGTGAAGTCGACCACCTCGGCCTCCATGTGGCGGTCAAACTTCAGGGACAGGTTGGCCAGGTCGTACACCTTGAGCTGGGGGGATGGGTGGGGGGGCAGGGGGAGGGGCGGTTTGCGGCGGTTGGGTGCTGTGCGAGCGCGCGAGTGTGTTGTGTTTGTGTGCGGGCTGCCGCCCGCAAGACTGCCGCTGATGCTGCCGCCGCCGCCGACGCCACGCCGCCGCCGCTATGCAGCCGCCGGCCGCGGCCGCTGCTTCCCCAGCGCCGCGCCGGAGGCCACCTCTCCAGGGCCCCGCCGCCTGCGGGGCCGCCTCCCCACACTCCCAACGCGCGCCGCGGCCAAACCAGAAACACGCAAACCACCCCCCTGCCCCCCTCGGCCCCCCTGCCCCCCTCGCCCCCCTTCCCCCCCCTCGCGCCCTTCCCCCCCTCGG
This sequence comes from Raphidocelis subcapitata, assembly GCA_003203535.1. Taxonomy (NCBI): domain Eukaryota; kingdom Viridiplantae; phylum Chlorophyta; class Chlorophyceae; order Sphaeropleales; family Selenastraceae; genus Raphidocelis; species Raphidocelis subcapitata. Next base: position 140,407 of record BDRX01000093.1, on the reverse strand, counting down.
CCCCCTCCCACCATCGGCGGGTGGTATCCAGTAGCGAAAACGTACTGCCCATCGGGCGTGGCCTTGAGCCGCTGGCACGCGGCCGGGAAGCCGAAGGACTGCAGCAGCTCGAGGCGGCGGCGGTACTCGTCGTCCTTCCTCAGCGCCCGCTTTTTGGACTCGGCGAGCCAAGAGGGGAGGGCCTTGCCCTGCAGTGCGCCCGCGAGTGCGCGGCCGCGTGAGGGATGGTCGCGCCTGCACGGCGGCGGCCACTGATGGCCTCGGGGCCGGGGGGCGACGGCGGCGCCGGAGAGGGCGGCCGGCGGCGGCGGCGGCGGCGGCGGCGGGCGGCTGCAGCGGGGGGGACGGCGCGAGCGCCGCAGCGGCGCAGGGATCGGCGCCGCCGCAGCGGGCGGCGCGGCCCCGGGCGGTGGCGCGGCGTTCCGCGGCGGCGGGCGGCGGGCGGCGGGCGGCGGTGGCGCGGCGCGGCGGCTGCTGCGGCGGGCCGCACCTTGACGCCGTCCGGCGCAGAGACCTTCATGGACGCCATGCCCGCGGCTTTCGTTATGGCGGTGCGCCCCCGCTAAGAAGGCCCGCGCTTGAAGACGGGCCTGTCCCACTCGTCGCACTGCGCTGCTGCTCCTTACGGTACCGTATCCAAAAGCTCCGTCCTTTGGACGCGATGCGTTGCAAAAAATAGGATTGTTCGTATGGGCGGACCGCGGCCGGGAAGGCCCGTCAAGGCCGGAGCGGACCCCCGGCCGCCGCCGCGGCGCGTGCCGCCAAGGCGCCGCGCCGCTGGGGACGCGGCTCCCCGGGCTCCCCACTCCGCGCCGCAGCCGTCGCAATTACAACAGGCGTGTGCTCGCAGCTCTGATCGCCACAAAAGGGGGTCGCGCGCGGAATTCCGTTGGCAAGAGATGCGGGCGTCGCTGGCGCAGCCCTGCCCGGGGGGGGAGTCTCGGCGGGCTTCCAGCCGCATTTTTGGGCCGCGTTGATGTGATATGGGCGGGCTTGTGGGGGGTCGTGTGGGGCCGGCACGCCCTCGTACACAGAACGCTTGGGCCGTATCGCGCAGGGGACGGATGCAGCGAGCAGGGCTCGTGCTGGGGGGGGGGGGCAATTCAACATTTCGCTTCAAGACAGGCAAAGCTTGGGCCGCGCCGTTATGTAAGGGAGGGGTATGGATGGGTTCCTGCGGCGTTTGAGCGCGGCTCCTCAGGCCTTTGACCGCGAGGGACGCACGGCCATTTGGGGTGCGACTAACTTGCCCCGGGGCCCATGAAAGCCGCCGGGGCGGGCGGGGGCGGGCAGCTGCCGGGCAGCTGCCGCAGCCCTGCGAATTCGGGGGCGGCGGCTGCGCCCCCATTCGCATGCGCAGCGAAAGTGGTCAATGAATGCAACGTCGTCCCGGGCGGGGTTTGGGGGGCTTGAGGGGAGGGGCGCGCAGGCAGCAGACACAAAGCTTGTCAAGTGCGGCTGGCGCAGCGCCACGTGGCAGGGCGCGGCGGCACGCCGCCCGCGCGATTCCCTAAACCCAACGACTACAAAGCTTAGTAAACCCAAAATCAGTGACAAAAATGATAATAACCAAAAACGCGCTAGTAATGACATGGCACACGACGGCAATGACAGCAACGGCCTCCAAGCAGGGAGGCAGAGAATGGCCCATCCCGGTGCGTTCGTGGTGTGTAGTCCCCGCATTTTTGCCGCACAGCTGCCCATGACCCCTTAAACCCTCGAAGCAATCCGAATATCAGATGACACAGCCGGCCGCCTCTGAGGCCGCGGCCGCGGCGCGCCCGCGCACCGGAGGAGCGGCACGGGCGCGCCTCACGCGCGCCGCGGCGCGGGCGGCGGCAGGGCCGCGGCGGCGGCGCCGCCGCCCGAGCCGCCGGGCGGCGGCGGTGGGGGCTGCCCGGACTGCCCCGGCTGGTCGCCGGGTTGACGGGACTGCCGTCCCACGTGCTTCATTATGTCAGTCCAGCTGACCAGGTAGGGGTGGGAAGCTGCGTAGCCGCGCGCCAGCTGGTCAGGGCCTAGGATCGCCGTCACGCCAATAGCCATGTGGGAGATGACCTGGGGGTTGGGTGTGGAAGGTCGGTTGCGTGTTTCGGCAGCGTGCGGGGCCAGGTGTGCGCTGCGGCAAGGTTCGAGGTTGTTCGCGGCGAGTGCCCCCCGCACGCGCGGCGGGCGGGAAGTGCGGGCGCCGCGCCCCGAGGCAGCCCCTGGGGGCGCCTTAAAGCCCCAGGAACGCTTGGCGCCCGGCCGACAGGTCTCCCAGCCACCCAGCCACCCTGCCACCCGGCCACCCCGCCAACCAGTCACCCAGCCACCCAGCCACCCCGGCCACCTGGCCAGCCACCCAGCCACCCCAGCCACCCACCATCGTCCTGAAGGCCAGCTGCAGCCTGTCCAGCCCGCCGATCAGCGGCTGCGGCGACTGAAGCAGATGCTCCGGCACCGCCAGCGCGCGCGCCGCGAGCGCCTCGCACTCGCCGCGCAGGCCGGAGTGGTTCGAGATGCTCCACGCCTCGCAGGCATCCAGCATCGAAACCTGGTGCGGCGTCAGCGCCATGGCAGCCGCCACGCGCTCCCACCAGCCGGGCGGGGGGGCCTCTGTCTCTCCGGTTTCGAAGTTGTAGAGGCGGGTGGGGGCCATAAGGTCGGGGAACCACTCAGTCGATAGGTAAAGCCCCGCAAAGGCCCCCGACGCCGTCGCGAGCGCCTGGGGGGTGGGAGGGGTTGGGGCGGGTGGCGCTTTGTGGGAGGGGGGGGGGAGCGTGGAGACGCGCCGGGCCGGGGCCGGCGGGAGGCGCACGGCGCACCGAGCGAGCGCGCGCCAGGCCACGGCGCCGTGCCGGCGCCGCGGCCGCAAGCTTGCAGAGCCGTTTTCACCCAGGCATCCGACCTGCGGCCGGGTTGCGCCCCCTCCCCTTTTGCTGCAAGCCCGCAGCCCAGGCCCGACACCGCCCCCCCCTTGCCTCGTTCATTTCCTCCTCTGCCCCCGCGTCGCGCGCGCGCTGGTGCACCAGCAGCGCCATGCGGCGCATGAGGTCGCGCCAAAAGGGGATGAACTCCTCGCGGGTGGGCTGATGGGCAAAGTAGTCGACGGCCCTTGGGGTTTGGTTTTCGAGGATTGGGGGCCGGGCCGGCGGGCGGGGCTTGTGGGCGGGGTGGCTGGTGGGGTTGCGTCGGAGGGGTGCGGGGATGAAGAGGCCGCATCAATTGTGCCGATGGGGTTTGGCCTGCGCTCTGCCGGTTTCGAGCGCGCCAGCAGGCGCGCACCCGCGCCGCCGCCGCGGCGCCGCGGCGCCGCCCGGGGCCGCGGCGCCCGCCCTGCTCCCCGCGCGCGCGCACACCTCGTAGCAAAGGCCGAGGCGGGCAGGCACGACCCGATCAGCTCAATGCCCGGCGGCGCGCTGCGCCCCCCGGGCTCGGAGCCCGCCCGCTGCGTCGACGACGACGACGACGCGCCGTCCGTGTCCGCGCCCCCCGCGGCCAAGCTGACGAGCCCGCTGGCGGCGGCGGCGGCCGCGGCGGCCGAAGCCGCGGCGTCGCCTTCGCCGCCGCTGCCGCCGCCGCTGCCGCCGCCGCGCGCCGCCGGGCGCGATATGTCGATGGCCGTCGCGAGTGAGGCCCGCGCGGCTGTGACCAATTCATCCAGCCGCTTCAGGGAGTCCGCCGCGGCCTCGCCGGCCCCCAGCTTCTCAGCCGCGGAGCGCCCGCTGGCGGGGCTGGCCACTGAGAGGAGCTGCAGCGCGAGGAGCACCTCGCTCAGCGCGCCCAGCACGGCGATGCGCGCGCGCGCGAGCGCGTTTGCCTCGGCCTCGTGGACGAGCTGGGGGGGGGGGGGGGGGGGGGGGTTTGGGGGTTGGGGGTTGGGGGGGGGGGGGGGGGGGGTGGGGGGGGGGGGGGGGGGGGGGGGGGGGGGGGGGGGGGGGGGGGGGGGGGGGGGGGGGGGGGGGGGGGGGGGGGGGGGGGGGGGGGTGAGGGGGGTTGACAAGGGGGCGGCGCGGCGCGGGGTTGCTGGGGTGGCGCCGGCCGCGGCGAGGGGGGGACACTGCTTGGTCGAGGCGCGCAGGCGCAGGGGCAGGGGCAGGGGCAGGGGCGCTTGCCGCCTGCCGCCTGCCGCCTGCCGCCTGCCGCACGCAGGCGCGCACGCGCACGCGCAGGGCCATCCGGGGGGAAGGCCGGTCAGGTGAATGCGGTGCCGCACCTGCTGCTGCCGGACCCTCAGCTCATCCTCCAGGCGGGCTGCGCGGGTTTGGATTGCGCGTTTTGGAGGCGGTGGTGAGGGGGGGCGTGAAGAGGCGCCGCTGCACACGGAGAGCCCTGCGTGAGGCGACGGCCACACAGCGCCGCCAGCGGGTGGCTGCGCGCTTCGCGCCCCCCGATGCGGGGCCGCACCTACGACCGACGTGAGCGGCTCGCGCTTGCGCGGCGCGGCCGGCGGGTCGCGCCCTGGCATGCTGCGGGGCGGCGCGCACACTTCGCAGTGTGTGGCGCCACCGCCGCCCCGCCGCTGCAGGCGCCCGTGCACGGCCCGTCCTCCCGTTCAGTGTGGCTTTGCGGGCCACATCGGCGGGCGGGCGGGCGGGCGGGCGGGGGAGCCTGATGCGATGATTGGAGGCGGACCTGCCGAGAGGCGTGACCTTCGGTCGGATCACGCACGGCGCGCAACCACAGCCTGGTAATTTGTGCCGCTCCTTGGAGTGCGAGGTGAACTGGCCGTCCTGAACAGTGCGAACCTGATATGAGTAACAGGGGTCGGCGGGCGCGGGCGGCGCCCCGCGCCCGCGGCCGCGCCCGCATCCGTGCTGCTACCCGGCTGCCGGCGCCGTTTGCGGTCATGCAAGGCGGTGGCGCACGCCTTCGCGCGCCGCGCGAGGGCCGCCCAAGGTCCCCGCTGCAGGCAGTACGCCGTACCCACCACCAGGCCTTGATACAGGGGCCATACGTTTGCTGCGAAGGCAGGCAGACAGGGTGGGGGCTCCTCTATACAGTTCATTCGTTGCCCTTGGCAGGTGCATTGCTGTTGGGCCTTTTTGCCTGGAAAGCGAGTCGAATAGCATTCAAAAATCGGTGACTGGTTGCGTTTCGGAAGGGCTGTGCGGCTGCAAGCAATGCTCTTGATGGGAAAGGTTGAGGGAGGTTTGCAGTAGTGGCGCTGTGCAGCACACATGGCACAACTCAGGCTGCCGTCGTGCCTTCCCTGCCCTGATCGCGGCCCTCACTGGCGCCTGCGCCTGCGCCTGCGCCGGCGCGGTCCCCCTTAGGCCCCCCCGCCGACGAGGGCTCGTCCTCCGCCCAAACGCTCCCCTCCCGCCGCGCGCGCGTCTTGAACATGCTGCCGGCCGCGGCGCCGAGCCGGAACGGCCGGCGCGCGAGGCGCGTGGTGAACACCGAGGTGATGGCCCCCATGTCCTCAAAGCTCCCCGGCAGCGGCGGCGCCGCTTGGTCTCTGGCAGCGTGAAGACCAGCGATGCAAGGAGAGCGGGCCGGCCCGCCCCGCCCACCTGCGTAAAGATGCCGGCGGCGCCCCGCCAAGAGGGACCGACCGCCTCGGTGGCAAGCACGTACGCGCCAAGCGAGAGGCCGGCCGAGCCGACGCCGGCGACGGCGCGTGGCCAGCCAGGCGCATGGCCAGCCAGGCGCGTGGCCAGCCAGGCCGCAAAGCTCGACCCGCACGCGACGCTGGCCGCCGTGGCCGCCGCGGCGAGGGCGGCGCTGGAGAAGAGGCAGACCTTGCGCCCCCGCCGGTCTGCCAGCTGCGGGCGCGCGGCGTCGTAACCGGATCGCGGTTTTATTCAATTATTTAATTTATTTAACGGAACGCAAACCTAAGAGCTTGGCGTGGCATCCCGAAGGGCGGCTGGGCGGTGTGGTTTCTGGACTCATGGACTGCGCGGCGCACAGAGCAGCCCTCGCACGCTGGGCACCCACCCATGCGTCACCCCGGCCCAGCTGCAGCCCAGCTCCGGCCCAGCTGCAGTCCTGCTGTCCCTGCCGCCCATCCCCTCGACCCCCCATGCCCACGCGGCCTGTGAAAATGCTGCGGTTACATGCACCTGAGAATGCCGGCGCGCTTCTAAGCACGCCGCGCAGTCGGCAGGTGCCATCGCCCCGACGACCACAACGCCCCACGCCGCGGCGCGGCGGGGGCATTCGATGATCAAATCTGCCGCCGTCGGCATCTAAGGACTGCGGGGGCAACCGCCTGGCAAAGCGTTCCGACGCGCGCGCCGCGTGTGCGCGCAGCGAGAAGCGGCCTCAAGTGACCGAGTTCAAAGCTCGCGAGAGAGAGAGGGGTGGGGGGGGCTTCTTTGCATATGATGCCGGTCGGGGCACACGCGTGCGGACTCGGCTGCATGCGCGCGCCGCGCGGTGAAAGGCGGGGCGCACCGCCCCGCCCCCCAAGCTGCGCGCGGTCGCGTCGATTGGCGGCCGCGCCGCTGCGGCGCGCGTCCACCGCGCCCCGCCGCGCTGCACAGGCGGCGGGCGGGGCGTTTGCATCGGCCACGTGCATCTTATGATTTGGTGGTACACGCGCGATACCATGGGCAGTGCAGATAAAGAGGGGGTGGGATGCTATTTGGGGTGTGCGTGTGGTGCGCGTGCAGGCGCAGCGGCCCAGGCGCTGCCTGCGCCCCCGGCGGTGGTGCCGGCGGGGCGAGGGCGGCGCCGTGGGCGCGCGCCGCGGCGTGGCGGCGGGCCCGGCAGGCGCGCGGGGGCGGCAGTGACGTCCCGCGCTGCCTTGGCAAAGCTGAAAGGGCGCCTCGCCGCCGGACGAAATTGGATAGGGATGCTTATAGCCAAGAGGCGGCGGCCACAGATGCCGTCGCCCGCCACAGAGCTGGACAACAGAGTTCAGAGAGGATCGGTTGCTCGAAAGCACAGCAGCCTGCCTTTCCTCGAGAGCGCCGCCGCGAGCGGCGCCGCGCGGGCGCGGCGTTGCCGCCGCGGCCGCGAGCGGCGCCGCGGCGCGCGCGCCGCTCCTGCGCTCCTGCCCGCGTTGGGTCTGGCTCCACACAGCGAAAAAATAACGGTGCGCGGCCGCGCCGCGCGGCTAACAGCGGCGAAGGAGCGTGCACGGCGTGGTTGCGTTTGCCCGTGCCGCCACGCAAGCACGAGCACGTTTTTTGCTGCTTCGGGGCGCGGCGCGCGCACGACCGCCGCGGGGCCACACCGCGCCGCGCCGGCTACGCGGCGCGGCGCGGCCCCGCGGGGCTGCGGGCGCGCCGCGGCCCCCTGCGCTTCGTGGGCTCACTGCTGGTTGGAGTCCTTGTCCGCCTCGCCCAGCAGGTAGTTGGAGGAGATCACCTGGTGCAGCTGGGGCTGGCGGCGGCGGCGGCCGTCGTGCTCGGCGAGCTCCGGCAGGCTGCCGAGCAGCGGCGCGGCCGCCTCGCCGGCGCCGCGCCGGCCGCCGCGCAGCGCGGCGACGGCGGCGGCGACGGCGGCCGCCGCGAGCGCGCCGCCGGCGGCGGCGAGCGCGGCGACCGACGCGGTCGAGGCCGCGGGCTCCTCGGCGGCGGCGAGCGCCTCGGTGTCATCATCGCCGCCGGCGGCGGCGCGGTTGGCCTCGACGATGGACTCGAGGGTGACGAAATCATAGGGCACGCCCGCGTAGGCGGAGCACTCGACGCCGCGGTGCAGCTTGTGCTGCGCCCAGTGGAGCAGCTTGGAGCTGGTGGCGTCGTCGGAGCAGAAGCCCTCGACGTCGGCGCAGGCGAGGCCGTTGAAGGGCGTGCGGCACGCGGCGCGGAGGTCGCGGCAGCACGCGAAGGCGGACGACACCGAGTCGCTGCCGTCGAACTTGACGCCCGCGCAGGCGCAGGGGGCGTGGGGCTGGCAGTCGTCGAAGACAAAGCCGAGGATGTCCTGCTCGTGGGGCAGCGTGTGCGCGTTGCCGCCGGCCATGTGGCCGTAGTAAGCCTCGAGCCAGTCGCAGGGCAGCTGCCCGGCGCGGCACTTGGCGAGCAGCGCGGCCTTGCAGGGCTCCTCGGCCAGCGCCCAGGTGTTGTAGTCGGAGTCGTAGCGGCAGTAGCACTGGCCCTCAGGGGGGGACAGCTCGCTGCTCACGGCGGCGGCGTGCCCGCCGCGCAGCGCGGCGGCGAGCGCCGCGCTCTCGCCCTCGACGGCGGCGTCGCCGTCGGCGGCCTCGGCCTCGCGCTGGAGCTGCGCGCGGCGCTCCTCGGCGGCGCTGGCCGACGCGAGGCGCGCCTCCTCCTGCTCCTGCTGCTTGCGCAGGTAGAGGAGGACCATCTCCTCGGCCTCCTCCTCGGCCTCCTCGAGCTCGAGCAGCGCGCGGGTGGTGGAAGAGCCGTAGCCGGCCTCCTGCAGCAGGCTGCGGCCGCCGTAGCCGCCCTCCTGGAACAGGCGGCGGGCGCCGCCGTAGGCGCCGGCCTCCTGCAGCAGGCTGCGGCCGCCGTAGCCGCCCTCCTGGAACAGGCGGCGGGCGCCGCCGTAGGCGCCGCTCGCCTGCAGCAGGCTGCGGCCGCTGCTGTAGCCGTCCTCCTGGGACTCAAGCAGCTCCAGCAGGCGGCGGGTGCCGCCATAGGCGCCGGCCTCCTGCAGCAGGCTGCGGCCGCCGTAGCCGCCCTCCTGGAACAGGCGGCGGGCGCCGCCGTAGGCGCCGCTCGCCTGCAGCAGGCTGCGGCCGCTGCTGTAGCCGTCCTCCTGGGACTCAAGCAGCTGCAGCAGGCGGCGGGCGCCGCCGTAGGCGCCGGCCTCCTGCAGCAGGCTGCGGCCGCCGTAGCCGCCCTCCTGGAACAGGCGGCGGGCGCCGCCGTAGGCGCCGCTCGCCTGCAGCAGGCTGCGGCCGCTGCTGTAGCCGTCCTCCTGGGACTCAAGCAGCTGCAGCAGGCGGCGGGCGCCGCCGTAGGCGCCGGCCTCCTGCAGCAGGCTGCGGCCGCCGTAGCCGCCCTCCTGGAACAGGCGGCGGGCGCCGCCGTAGCCGCCCGCCTGGGACAGGCGGCGGGCGCCGCCGTAGGCACCGGTCTCCTGCAGCAGCAGGCGCTGGCCGGCCAAAGACGCGACGGGCGCAATGGCGCTGGAATCGGCCTCAAAGTCGTGCCTGCGCGTCGGTTGGGCCGGGTGGGAGGCGGTCAGGACGGGGGTCAAGTCGTGCCATGGTGCCAGCAGAACTGCACTGAGCGGTGGCATGGGGCTGGCTACGCAGCAGCTGCGCTGCGGTGCGGCGCATACGCGCGCCTTTGCCCCGCGCGGCAGGACTGGCGCTGAAGCTGCTGCGCTCGGTAACGCCGCGGCGCCGCTCGTGCCCCGAGCTGCGGGCGCGGGCCGATCGCCAGTCGGCACCCCAGAAACACTTTCCCAGCCCCCAAGGCCCCCGCGGCTGCGCTGCAGCGGCGCAAACCACCCACCAGCGGTGTGTCTGGGTCGCGTGTGCTGCCCCTAGTAGCACGAAGGCCGCCACAAGGCAGGCCACCCCGGACGCCCTCATAGCGCCCGTCCAAGCTCACGGGTCTCTTAAGAGACGCTTCTGAGGGGAGGCAAGGGGCGGGCAAGGGGTTGGCGGGGGGGAGGGCGATCGCGGCGCGGGGCTGCCCCCCACGTCGCCGGCAGCCCCTGGGCCCATCGCTGGGCCCTGCCCAAGCCATGAGATCTCCCCGCTCTTTCTGCTCCGCGCGCACGCTGCCTGGGCCGCTGCAGGCCCTGTGCGGGCGGGGCCGTTGCCCGCCTTCAGCGCCAGGCCCCGCCTTCCGCGGGGCGCTGCCCAACGCGGCCGGCGCTCCCATCGCCGCAGGGCGCGAACACACCTGGCTGATCCGAGCGAGTTCACCGGTGGCGCACGGCCGCGCGGCTGGCGAAACGGGCGGTCTTTGGTCGCCCGCCTGAGAAGCGTGGGTTCGCCTTCGCGGGTCTGGCCTCCCAGAACAGGCTCCAAAGCAATCAAGTAATGCACGCGAACGTTTCGGACCGCCGGATCAGGGTGGGGACCGCGTCCGCGCCGGCTTGGAGGCGTCGTAACTCGCCCCCCCACCTGGCACTGCCCTCTGCCCCGCGGCGCCAAACGCCCGAGAGGCCGTCACAAGGTGGTTTGATAGCTTCAAAAGTCGGACTTGGCTCGGGTGCGTGCGGATCCCCTGACGGCGGATGGGACCCAGCCGCCCGACCCAACGGCGGGCTGGAGCTGCTGCTGGGGAGGGCGGGGCAGGGCAGCGCCCCCCTCCCAGCGCCAGGGGCGTGGGTGGGCCACGAGTGGGCGAAGCACCAGGCTTAATGGTGCCATTCGGAGTCCCAGTGGTGGGTTCTGGGGGCCGCTGGTTGGGCAGAGCCCCGCCGTTGACTCTCGGTCTACGGCAGGACTGGATCGAGCCGGGGCCGCGTTGCCGGGGGCTCCCCGCATGCACGCGCGCCTGCGCCGCGCACAAAGTGCAAGACCACCCCTGCTTGCACTAGCTCGGCCCGCGCCTGCCTGGGCAACACAACTCGGAGTGCGGCCACCGCCCGACGCCGTCCAAGTCCGGTGCTGGTCGGTGTAATGGCAGTCGGTGGTCGTGCAAGCAAGCACATACAAGAGGCGCACTCGGCCCAATTGCAAGCACATACCCTTGTCTCGGAGGGAGATGGTGCGGAGGCAGAGCGCTGCCGGCCGGCTGCCGCAGCTGCATTGCAGCGACCGCCTGGCCAGCGCCAGGCCAGCGCCTGGCGACCGCCACGCCCCAGTGGAACATCCTCGTCAAGAGCTGAAGTTAACGAGGATACCGGTAGGAGTCAGCTACCTCTCTGAGCTGCCACGCGTGTCGGGACCGCGCGGCCCTGCTAAAAGGCCGCTCACGACCCTCTGCGTACCATCCTGCCGACCAAAACGATCACCTGACCAGCAATGGTCTCGACGGCCAGCCCGCCTACCGCCTGGGGCGGGGGCGGGGGCGGGCGCGGCAGCAACAGCGGCGGCACCGCCACCGCCGCCGCCCACCCCGAGCCTGGCAGCTCCGTCGAGCGCGCCGCCCTCTACATGCGCCAACTGGAAGAGGCGCATGCAGCGCGCCGGCGCGAAGCGGCGGCCGCCGGCGCCGGCGCGCAGCAGCGGGACGACGAGCAGCAGCAGCAGCAGCAGCAGCAGCAGCAGCAGCAGCTGCCCCAGCAGCGCCGCCCGACCGCGCAGGCCAAGAACCGCCGCTGGGCGCGCATGCAGCAGCTGGAGGCCGGCGGCGAGTTCTTCTCCGAGGCGGCGATGCGGCAGCGCGCCCCCGGGCTTTGGGACGAGCACATCGGCCAGTTCGAGGGCGGCCCCCCCGCGCCGGAGCCGCCCGCGGGCGAGTCGTGGGCGCACAGCCTGCTGCGCGCGCACGACGCGGCGCAGACGCAGATCCAGATCGACGAGGCGCGCGCGCGCGACGAGGCGGCGATGTCGGAGCAGGAGGAGGAGGAGGAGGAGGAGGAGGAGGGGGGGATTGAGGAGGAGGGTGGGACGGGCAGCCGGGACGGCGGCGGCGGCGGCGGCGGCGGCGCCGGCGGCGGCGGGAGCGGCGGCGAAAACGGCGGCGGGAGCGGGAGCGGGCGGGCAGCTGCCGCCGCGGCCGCCGCCGCGGCCGACCCGGCTGCGGCGGCCGACGCGGCGGCGCAGCGGCGGCACGCGTTTTTGTTGGATAGCCGGGCGCGGTTTTTGAACGGCGAGGACGGCGACTACGTTGACTACGCAGCGGTGAGGGCTTTTTTGCCCCTTTTCAGGGGGGGAACGAGGTTGCTGGCAGCGTATTGGCATTCGCTGCAGCAGTTGCTTCTGCCCGGCTGCCTGCCGGCCCTGCAAGGAACGCGGCCCCAATGCCGGCAGCGCGCCGCGGCCGGCGGCAAGCCGCAAGGCGGGGCGTCTCGCGCCGCAATCCCAAAGCGCCGGGGTGCTCTGCACCGCCCGCCTTCGCGCGCACGCACAAACGCGGCGTGCGCACACCCCTCCAAACTCCTCCTCCCCCCTCACCCCCCACCAAAAAAAGATTGATGCTGACGCGTCGCTGGACGATGAGGAGCACTTGAGACGGGAACAGGAGCAGGACGCAGAGGTGCGCGGTTATTACTGATGAGTTGGATGGATTAGCAATAGGTGCATCGGCACAAGTTTGGCCCCGCAGCTCTGTTTGCGCGCGCGCGCGCCAAAACCCCGCAGCGGGCCGCAGTGGCCAACTCTCCGCTGCAGGCCGCCGCGGCGCCCAACACCCCACCACCCGGACCCCACGCCACGCGCCCCCCGCAAACGCCGCCCTCCCCCCACCCCACCCCCCAGGACGCCTACTTTGACAGCGCCATGGACATGGAGTAGGGCTCAGCCTCCCCCGGGTCCCCGCATCGGAGGGGTTTGTCTGTACAGTACCGTGCTGCTGGTCGGCGGGCGTCGGTTGCGGCGGCTCGACCCCGCGGCCCCGGCAACGTGTAAAGCACTCGACGGCGTGAATGGCAGCTTTGGTGGGGGCCTCGATAGACTCGCGGGGCGATCCGGAAAGCAAAGCAGTAGGCGGGGAGCTTTGCAGGCGCAGCGCGAGCGAGCCTGGGCCTGGCCTGGGCAGCCGCCGCCGGGGGCGGCGGCGGCCGAGGGGGCGCCACAGCGACGCACGGCGCCCTTCTTCGCCGCTGCGTGACCTCCCGGAGCTCCCTTTTTGCCTTAGTCCTGCTTCTAAGGCTGCCTGCGCGCGAACCCAGCCCTCGCGCGGCGATCTGAGGCGCGTAGGTCCGGGACGCCCCTCCCTGCGAGCGGCAACAGGGCGGGCCGCCACCATGGCCACCGTAATCGAGTACGCCAAGTGAGTTATTGCTGCGCCCTGTCACGCTCAGGGGCCAGGCTAGGCTGGCGCCCCCTTCCGCGGCCGCCGGTCTGTGCGCGCGCCGTCGTGCCGCGTGGCGTCGGCGAGCGGCCGAGGGATGCGGCGCCTTGCGACCGGCATGGCCAAACACCACGCGGCTTGCTGGCTCCTGGTGGCAGCGCTTCGCCCCCGCCCGCCGCGCGGCCCCGCTGCTCTGCACGCCGTGCGTGCGCGGGCCGCCGGCCGCGCTGCTGCTGACGCCGCCGCGCGCGCCGCCGCCGAAACCCCCAGGACGGCGCGCGCGTCGTGCAAGGGACCCAAGAAACCGTGCGAGGAGGCCCACAAGGGAGACCGGCACATCCCGCAGGCGAGGCCGAGGCGGCCCGCGCGCGCGTCCGAGGCGCCGGCCGCCGCCGCCGCGCGGGCCGCCGCCTGCCCAGCGCCAGCCCGCCCGTGTGCGGGCGGCCAGCCAACGCCAGACATCCGCAGTCCAGCTGCTTGCAGTGGGGACCGTTTCTGGGCATGTTAAACGCCCAAGGCGGCCGCCACTGAGCGCCGCTTTCGCTGAACCCCACCCGCCTGCGTCAAACCCGCCGCCCGCGCTCGCAAGCGCAGGGAGCCCTGCGCGTGGGCCGCCAGCGGGAGGTTGCGGAGCACACAGCCACGTCCTGGTGCGCGCGTGCGTGGGGGTTGCGCGCATTCCTTGGAAACAAATGAATGCCCTGCCCGCCGCTTTGAGTGGCCTGCCTGCCTGGCCCCAGTCGGTCATGGGGCCCCAGCAGCTCTCAGGGCATCAGCTTGATGCCCCTGCCGCCAACCTCGGCTGGCCGCGCCAAAACCCGCCCCGAATCATCCAAACCCGCCCCTCCCCTGAATTGCGCTATCATACCCCCCCACTCTGGCCGCCATGAAGGTACCATCTGGAGGTGAGGGGGCACCGCCCTTGTTCTTGCAATCCAGTTCAAAGCTTAGCGTTGGGCGGTTTTCTCCCCAAACCCGCGCCAATCATTGGCGATGATTGCCGCCTTGCTGATCATGATGATCGCCGCCTTGCTGCCCCACCGCCCGCCTCGGCCCCCGAACCGCCGACGGAGGCGCTCACCGCCCCGGCCTGCCCCCAAACCCCCAAACCCACCGCAACCGGCAGTGCATCAGCAAAAAGGTGGTCGAGAGCATCCTGGAGGAGGTGGAGGACCTGGCAGACATCCCGGTGAGCCGCCGGGGGGGGGGAGGGGCTGCCGGCACGACTGTACCGTCCTTTCAGTTTTGCTCTGCGTTTGACCGGCGCTCTAGTGTGCTTGACCGTTGCTTTGTGTTTGACCGCTGGGCGGCGCCAGCGACCAGCCACGACGACGTTATCAGTCGTTAGCCCTCAGCAGCCGCAGCCGGCCCTGCGCCCAGCTCCAGTAGTGGCCACCAGCCGCTGTGGGCCGGCCCTGCCAACTCCACCGTGCGAAACCGCCCTCACTTTCCCCTGTGCGCCCGCCCGCCCAACTCCTCCGTCGCGCGGCGCCGCAGGGCTTCGACTCCCTCAAGCCGGCGGACCAGCAGCGCGTGCGCAAGCACTTTGACGGGGCGGCGGCCCCCGCCGAGGCGCCGGCCGCCAAGCGCGGCCGTCCCAAGGTGGGCCAGCGGTGTGCTGGGCCTTTGTTTAAAGTTTTGGCCGGCGGGGCGGAAATGGAGGCCCCAACTGAACGCGCCTCCCGGTGTCAGCGCCACCCTGCTGCCCACCTCGCGCTGCGGAGTGATTGCGCCCGCGTGTTGATTGGCGGCTTGCGTTCCAGGCGGCAAGTCCAGGATATAACACCCTCCCCCCACAAAACCGCATCGCAGAAGAAGAAGGAGGAAGAGGAGGAGCAGGAGGAGGAGGAAGAGAGCGCCCACGAGGGGAGCGAGGAGGAGGAGGAGGAGGAGGCGCCAAAGGCCAAAAAGGCAAAGGCGCCCGCCAAGAAGAAGGCCGCCGCCGCGGCGGGCGCGGCCGTGGGCGGCAAGAAGGGCAAGGCAGAGAAGCCCGCGGCCAAGGGCAAGGGGGAGAAGCCCGCGGCGGCCAAGAAGAAGGCGGCGCCCAAGAAGAAGAAGAAGGAGCTGACGCCGTCGCCGTCGGCGTCGGAGGGCAGCGGCGGGGGCGGCGGGGGGGAGGCCGCCGAGGGGGAGGAGTCGGACGAGTGAGCGCGGGGGCGGCGGGGGTGTTTTTGGCGAATTCGAATTCGTGTTTTAGGCGTGTTGCATGGTATGACCGTATGCGGTAAAGGAGAATGGGATAGCGGCGGTCGGAGCACACGGCCGGTCAGAGAGTGCCTTGTCGTGCTGGCTCAAGCGCCAGCGCCGCCGGCGTGCGGGCAGTGCGCGAGCGCCCCCGCGCCGTGAATTGAACGCCATCGTCGCGGCGCGCCCATATATAGCGCGCCCAGGCGACTTCTTTAACCGCGTCGCACAGGTTTCAGAGCGATATGCACGCCCTCGCTCAGCACCTTGGCCCCACGGCCCCCGCGCGGCCCATATGCGCACGCAAATCACTTGCGCAATCCAGGCGCTCCATCAGCAGCACTGCGGGTGCGTGTCGGCGCTGCGAGCGCCGCGGCAGCGGCCGCGCCGTGCCCGCTGCGCCCGCGCCCGCATGGCGCCCCGCGCGCGCGCTTTGCATGCGTCCGCCGCGGCAGAGCCCAGCCGCCCGCGCCAACCTCGACCCACCTCGCCGTTCGACGCGCAGCCGCCGCCGCCGCGCGCGCGCCGGCGCCGGCGCCGCTTGTGCGCGTGCCCACGTCCATCGCCGAGGTCGACAACGGCTCCATCCTCGGGTGCGCGCCGGTGGATTGGATGTTTCATTGTTTCGCGTTGGGATTGCCGGCTTCAGCACGCCCCCGAGCCCCGCCAACCTCCGGCCCCGCTTCCCCCCGCGCCGCCACCCGCCCTGCTCCGTTTGGCCGCGCCGCCCGCGCACCACCCTGCTGGCTCCCAACCGGCCACTGGCCGCCAGCCGCCAGCCCCCAAAACCCGGCAACCCCACCCTCCACAAAACAAACTCAAACGCCCTTAGCTTTGGCGCCGACCTGGCCCCCGACCACCCCGGGTACCACGACGAGGCCTACAAGCGGCGCCGCGTGGCCATCGCTGAGCTGGCGCGCGCCCACAAGATGTGAGCGCCGCCCACGGCGGGGAGCGAGGCGCCCTCTGCCCAGACGCGCCCGATGCAACGCCTGGCCACAGCATGCGCGCGGGCGCGTGTGTGTGAGCAGTTCGGCGCGCCGCGGTGCAAGCGCAGCGCCCGCTGTTTGCGCCGCCCTCTCGCTCAAAGCCCCGCGCGGCAAAACCGCCCCGCCCCCTCCGCAGCGGCGAGCCCATCCCGCGCATCGACTACAGCCCAGAGGAGGTGGCGGTGTGGGGCCTCGCGCTGCGCGAGCTGCGGCGGCTGTTCCCCACGCACGCGTGCGCCGAGTTCAACCACACGCTGCCGCTGCTCGACTTTAGGCGCGCCTTGCTTTGCTGCGCTTTGCTTTGGGCTGGGCTGGGTTGTGTTGGGTGGCTGGTTTTGGGTCGATGTGCCGGTTTTCTGTGCCGTGTCACCCCCTCCCGTATTATCAAACGGCTGGGCCAAACAGCGATGCAGCCCTCGCCAGGGCGCCGAAGCCAAGCCCAAGCAAAGCAGCGTGAAGCAGGCCGCCCGCCAACGCCCCAGCCCCCTCAATGAAACACCTGGCCCCCCAGGGAGGACGAGATTCCGCAGCTGCAGGACATTTCGGACGCGCTGACGGCGGCGTCGGGCTGGAAGGTGGGCGGGCGGGGCGGGCTTAAGAACGGGGTTCGCTTGGGGACGGGTTTCGGGGACGGGCGTGGGGTGGGTGTTGGGGTGGGGTTGCCAGCTGCAGCGGCGCTCTACCTGACCCCTCCAACCAGCGGCGCCGTCGTCCCAGGCCACACGGCGTCCCCCCCCCCCCCGCCGCCCCGCCCACCCTGCAGATCCGCCCCGTCGCGGGGCTGATGCACCCGCGGGACTTCCTCAACGGCCTCGCCTTCAAATACTTCCACAGCACGCAGGCGCGGGGGGGGGGCGCAGGCGTTTGGAGCGCGGTTGCGTTGGGATGGCGGGCCCCGCTGCCCAAATGCTTGCATAAACCCTAACCCCGCAGGGCCAGCGGCCAGCGCAGCATGTTGTGGCTTTCCCGCCCCCATGCCCTGCCGCGTACGGCCCCCTTCCTAAACCCCCCTCATCGACGCTCTTTTACCTCCCCTCCCCCGCTCCCTCCCCCCCTCCCCCCCCCAGTACGGGGGGGGGGGGGGGGGGGGGCGGCGGCGGCCCGGACAAACTGCTCGTCAGCCTCGAGGCGTTGGCGGCAGCAGCCGCGGCCGCGGCACGGCCGCAGAGGCGCGCGCTCCAGCCCTGCCCCCCGCTGTCGTGCGCGCCACCGCGCGCTGCCTGCGGCGCACCGAGCTGCTGCCTCCCGCCGCGGGCGGCATGCATGCCACAGCCGGGCAACGCAGCGAAAATCAAAGCCCTACCCCCTAAAAAAGCCCCCTAAACCCCCTCTCAACAAACGCGCCCAACCCGGCAGCTGATCGGCCACGTGCCCATGCTGGCAGACCCGGATTTCGCCGCAATGGTGCAGGCCATCGGCCGCGCCTCGCTGGGCGCCGACGAGCGCACCATCTGGCACCTCACAAAATGCTACTGTGAGCGACGGGGAGGGGGGGGGGAGGGGTTTGCCCGCCGCGCGGCGCCGGGTTCTGGTGGTGTTTGGGGTGCCGGTTGGGCCGGTGGGGCCGGCGCTGCGCTGGGCGGCTGGGGCGGTGCACACGCACTCCCGCGCTTGCGGTGTGATCGAGGCTCTACGGCCGAAGCCGGCTCGCTGGCCCCACCCCTAGCGACCAAGTCAACGCCTTTACGTGATGCGGATTGGGGCGTGGCACCAAACACTCGACCCCGCAGGGTACACCGTTGAGTTTGGGGTGGTGCGGGAGGGCGGCGGCGTCAAGGCCTTTGGCGCGGGCATCCTCTCATCCTACGGCGAGCTGCAGTGGATGGCGTCGGGGGCGGCCGAGCTGGCGGCGTTCGACCCCTACGCGCCGCAGCCCAAAATGAGGTGCGCCGGGGGCTGTCTGTTTGCAGAGTGCGCGT
Source organism: Raphidocelis subcapitata (assembly GCA_003203535.1). Taxonomy (NCBI): domain Eukaryota; kingdom Viridiplantae; phylum Chlorophyta; class Chlorophyceae; order Sphaeropleales; family Selenastraceae; genus Raphidocelis; species Raphidocelis subcapitata. Next base: position 122,554 of record BDRX01000093.1, on the reverse strand, counting down.
GTGTGCTGTGGTGCATGCCCGAGGTGCGGAACTGCACACAAACACGTACACCGCATGGCCGCTCGGACCACACGCATACACCACAGCGCACACATCACACACTGACACGCAACAACAAAACACCCCCCAAAACCCCCGGCGCGAATGAACCAGCTACAAGGACGGCTACCAGCGGCGCTATTTCGCACTCGACAGCTTCCAGGAGGGCGCGCGCCTGCTGCAGCGGTACGCTGCGGCGCCCGCCGTGCCGCCGCCGCAGCCCGCGCAGCAGCCCGCGCAGCAGCCCGACGCCAAGCGCATCGGCGGCGGCGGCGATGGCAGCAGCGGCGGCGGCGGCGGCCCTGCGCACCGCTAGCAGGGGCGCGGGCCTCAATGCCCCTTCAATGCCCCCTGGGCGCCGGCCCTGGGCAGTTTGTAGCACTTGTATCCCAGGGCGCCCGCGCGGGGCGCGGCTGCTGCTGCCGCACCTGGGCGCAGGCCTCCCGTCAGCGCCCGCCCTCCCCTGTCCCACAATCGCCTTTGCACGACCGCCGCCTGCCGCGCGCCGCCCAACGCGCGCGCCCCGTGGCGCGGCCCGCCCGCCGGCGGCTCTGCAACAAGAGGACGCCGCGGGCGGGCCGGGCGGGCTGGGCCCATGTACCACCACCTCCACCCAAGTTGTATACCATTCAGACCCCCTGCGGGGCTGCTGCGGGTGCCCCATGTACCCTTAGAGGCGCGCGCGCGCGCACCGCCGTTTGACAGCGTGTTGCGCCCCTCATGTTGGCCGAGGGCCTCTGGCTTTGAGCTTGTACCCGAGTTTGACGAGCACCGCGCGCGCGATTGAGTGCAACGTGCGCATGCGGTGCACTCTTGTGCCAACACCACCCTCAAGCTTGAGTTTGTTGCGAGATGGAAAGCGCCGCGCTGCAACAACACGCGCCCCCGCGCTGGCTTGATTTGTTTGTGGGGGGAGCGCGGTCGCGCCCCCTTTGCAAAAAACGGGCCCCGCCTGTTTGACCGGCACTGCAGAGCGCACAAAGGTAACACTGTCGCCCACTCAGGACCACGCGCGGGGGAGCGCACGCAGCCGCGCGATGCACTCTGGCGGCACCCACCAGGCGCGGCCAAAACAGAGCTGGGTCAACCGCCCGGCTGATCAACGGGCGCGCTGGCTTCCAGCGCCCGGGGGCGCCCGCCCCTGGCCCTGCGCCCCCAGCCCGGACCCAGGCCGGGTGTATTCGCCCTAAAATCGCCATTCGCGCCCCCAGAAGGCCCTGGCCAAACCCAGACTGCCAACCGGTCTCCCAGCGGCGACCCCCAGCAGGCACTTCCGTCCCCGGCAGGCCCACCTCCCACACGCGCCAATTCGGACGGAATACCCTTCGGACTGTCTGAAAAGCCGCGCCAGGAGGGTTTCGCGCAGGACTTGACCCCGCCTCCGCGGCCCCCCCGAGCGGCATGGCGACCCTTCAGAGCGGTCTGATGCGCGGGCAGGTGTCCCGGATGGGATCCACGCAGCGGCGGGCCGCGATGGCGGTGCCGCGGCAGATCGCGGGGCTGAGGAGGGACGTCTCTGCCCAGGTGGGGCCCCTGGGCCCGCGCTGGGGCCGCTTTGAGAACCGAATAGGGACGGAAAAGCTGTCGAGATGCAGTGCGCGGGCGCTGGGGCGGTTTCGGCGGAGCCCTCGCGCGGGGCCCTGGGCGCCGCGCCGCACGCTGGCGGCTGGGGCCGCCGCGCCCAAGCCCCAGCCCGCGCCGCCGCCCGGCGCGGTGCCTGCCCGCCCGCGCGGCCGCCCGCGCCCAGCGGCGCGCGGCGCCCCCAACGCGCGGCCCCCCGCCGCGCCCGGCAGCGGACTCCCGGCGGCCGCCCCCCCGCCGGCGGCGCCGAAACCCTGCCCGCCCCGCCCGCCCGCATGGACAGCCCCGACCCCGCGCGCCCCTCCCCCCGCCGCGCCGCCCCAGGCCTCCACCGCCAAGTTCTTCGTGGGCGGCAACTGGAAGTGCAACGGCACGCACGCGAGCGTGGAGAAGCTCGTCGCGGACCTCAACGCCGGCGACGTCCCCGCCGACATCGACATCGTCGTCGCGCCGCCGTTCATCTACATCGACTACGTGCGCGCCAACATCAAGGGCGCGTACGCGGTGGCCGCGCAGAACTGCTGGATGAAGCCGGACGGCGCGTTCACGGGTGAGATCAGCGCCGAGATGATGGACGATGCGGGCGTGCCGTGGGTCATCACCGGCCACAGCGAGCGCCGCCTGCTGCTGGGCGAGAGCAACCGCACCGTCGGCCTCAAGACCGGCCACGCGCTGGAGGCGGGGCTGTCCGTCATCGCCTGCGTCGGCGAGACGCTGGAGCAGCGCAACGGCGGCAACCTCTACCACACGCTGGACCTGCAGCTGCAGGCGCTGTTCGAGAACGTGCAGGACTGGGGCAAGGTGGTCATCGCGTACGAGCCCGTGTGGGCCATCGGCACGGGCGTGGTGGCGTCGCCGGAGCAGGCCCAGGAGGTGCACGCCTACGTGCGCAAGGTGCTGGGCGACCGCCTCGGCAAGGCCACCTCGGAGGGGATCCGCATAATCTACGGCGGCTCGGTGACGGACGCCAACTGCGCTGAGCTGGCCACGCAGGACGACATCGACGGCTTCCTCGTGGGCGGCGCCTCGCTCAAGGCGCCGGCGTTCATCAACATCTGCAACGCGCGCGGCGCCGTCAAGGCGTGACGCGCGGGGCGGCGCGGGTGAGCGGCCGGGCGCTGGGGCCTCCGGTCCGGGGGCCGGCCAGGGGCGCCCGCGCGCGCGCTGCGCTGCGTATAGGCGCGGGCGCGCGCGCGCGGGCGCCCGCTGCTTGGTTTTTGGGGGGCTGCTGCTGCCACGCCGCCGCGCGCCGCGGCTGGTGGCTGATGAGCAGAGGCGCCCGTTGAATTGGCGTGTCGGTCTACTTGTGTTTTTCCCTCGTCCGTTTATGTTGGCGGCGGCGCAGCTGCCGCCGCCCCTGTGCGAGCCAGGCCCAGCCCAAAGCGGGTCGCGCCTGCGCCTGAGACGCCGCGCCTGCATGCACTTGCGCAAAGCTGCATCCGTCGTGTGTGTGTGTTGTTGTCCTTGTTGGCGTGCATACGAGTTTGGCGCGCGCGCGCAACGCGGGCACCTGGGGCCCACGTGTTTGGCGGGCCCGTCGCAGCGGGCCGCCGGCGATTGTAACGCTCTCTATGGTGGTGGTGCGTGGCGGCATAGGGAGGGGGGGAGCAAAGAGGGCAGTGAGGCATACGGCGGCAGCGGGAGTGCACGGGGCAGCGGCCGCCTGCAGACTGTGCGACGCCAGGCGCCGCTGATCACACAGCCAAGAGGCCCTTGCCGGCAGAAGCGTGCAATTATCACGAGTCTTCGCAGCATCCAAGCACGTTTGCAAAGCCAACGGGACTCCCTGCCGCTGCCCCGCGCCTGGATCGCGCCCTTGCTGGGCTCCCCAAGCGCCAGCCAGGCCCCCTCGCGCGTATCAAGAGCCTGTGTTTGGCATAAGAAGTTTCACGGCTGCCGGGCCGCGGCAGCAGCGCGTGGCAGCAGCGCGGGGCCGCAGCGGCGGCGCGCAGCGCAGCGCGGCGCGGTGCGGCGCGGCGCGGGCCCCGCGGCAGCAGCATGGCCGACGACGACGCGCCGCAGCACGCGGCCGAGGTGCCCAGCCTGGGCCGCCCTATCAAGGGCGACGGCGACTTTGCGGCCCTGAACAAGATGCTGCGGGCCTGCTTCGTGTGCCGCCTCATCAAAACGGAGCGCCAGGTGCGCCCGCCCGCGCCGCGCGCTGCCTGCACCGCTCTGCGCCGCCGGCGAGAGGCCTGCGAGGCAAAGAGTCGCCGCGCACCCGCGCGTTGCCAACCGCGCGCGCCCGCAAGCCCACCGACCAGCCCCGCGCCTCTGCGCCCCACGCCCCGCCGCGCCCGCCTCCCCACGCCGCGCGCCGCGACAGTTTGAGGAGGCCGGCTGCGACAACTGCCGCTTCCTGCGGCTCGAGGACGACCGCGACGCCGTGGCAAACCTCACCACACCCAACTTCACGGGGTGCGCCTTTTGGCCCTCTGGTGGCCCTTTGGTGGCCTTTGGCCTTGTGTCGGCCTTTGGCTTTTTGGCGGCCTTTGGCCTCGTGGTGGCGTTTGGCTCGCGGCTGGCGTTCGGGGGGCCGCCCCGCTCCCGGCCGCCGCGCGGGGAGGGGCCGCCGGCGCCGCACGTTCCCGGAAGCCTGCCAACCCTGTTTCTCACCCCAAACCAACCGGAAAACCAACCTGCCCCCTCCCGCCCAGGATGATTGCTGCGATCACCCCCAAGAGCAGCTGGGCCACGCGCTGGGAGCGGCTAGGTGCGAGCGGCGGCGCGGGGCGCGTGGACAACGCAGCGCAGGGCGGGGGCAGGGGGTGCGCAGCGGCCCACCCGGCGAACGCTCTGACCCCCGTGCGACGCGGTTCAAAACGTCCCCGGCCCTTTCCTGATTGCGCGCCCGCCGGCGCCCCGCTTTCCCCCCCCCCCCCCCCCCACCGAGCAGACAAGGCCGTGCCTGGGTGCTACGCGCTGGCCATCAACGAGGACGCCCCCATGCGCCTGCGGGTGCGGCCGCGCCGCCGCGCCGCCTATTGGGGGTTGTTGGGGTGGGGGTGGGTCCGCGTTGCCTCGCGCTGTGGCCCCGCGCTGGCGGCCCCGCTGGCAGCGCGCCGTGGCGTGAACAAGCCCGATCAAGCCCGCCGTCGCCGCCGCACCCCTGACACAACCGCCACACCCCCTCCCCCAAAATTGCAGGAGATAATGGAGAACCGCAACCTGCGCCTGCCCGGCCGGCGGTGACGAAGACGCGGCGCAGCGACGCGCGTCGCCGCGCTCCCTATCCCCTTGCCCGCTCGCTCGCTGCTCCATTGTAAATGTACGAGCCCCCCTTTTGCTCCCAGCACTCTGGCCTGTGGGCGGCGGCGTGCTGGCAGCGGGGGCGCCGCCGCAGCTGCGGGTGCCCCGGGGTGCCCCGCGCGGCCGCGCAGTTGCGGTGCGCACCAGCCGCGCTGATCCATCCGCACGTCAAGGCTCATCGATCGTCCATTCCATCCAGCGCCATAAACACTGCGCGAGCCCCGCCGTGATCACCAGCAGCTCGCAGCGGCCCGCGCCAGACCTCCTCCCCGCAAGAGCAAAGCACCGGGACGGCTCAGGGGGCCTCTCTGATACAGGACAGCCGCCTCACGCGCCGAGCAGCAGCGTTTGCCGACCCCGCGGCCGCAGGCCCGCCGCCGCCCGCGGCGCGCCGCCGCGCGCACCCGCTGCACCCGGGCGCGGCGCGAGCACGTGCACCGTGAGGGTGGGCTGCAGGCTGCAGCTGCACGCGCGGCAGCGGCTGCAGCAGTGATGGCGGCCCCCCACAGCCTGGGCGACCAGGCGGGCATGGAGTACACGCGCGGCGGCCCCGACCAGGCCGACACGCGCGGCGCGACGCTGGTGGAGAAGCACAACGAGCGCATGCAGACGGAGAAGGAAAACCTGGCCGTGGAAAAGGTGGGCGCGCGCATGCGCACGCGCTGCGCACTGCCTGCGCTGTGCACGCACAGTGCTGCGCACAGTCTGTGCGCCCGCGCTGCGCGCCCGCGCTTTGCACCCACATGCGCTGCGCACGCGCTGCGCGCACGCGCTGCGCACCCGCCCGCCCGCTGGCAGGCCCGGCTCCCCCCCCCCCCCCCCCCCCCCCCCCCCCCCCCCCCCCCCCCCCCCCCCCGCCGCCGCCTCCCGCGGACGCGCCGGCAGGCGGGCGCGCGCCGCCGCGGGCGCACACCCCCGACCCGCTCAGCAGCCGGCGCGGGCAGGCCCCTCAACACCTCGACCCACCCTTCTCGCCCCGCCGCCGCCCCGCGCCCGCAGCTGTCCGCGCTGATGCCCTCCCTGGGCGCCAAGCTGCGCGCGCACGCGCTGGCCAAGACGGATTGGGACGTGGACGCCGCGCTGGCGCTGCTGCGGTCGTTCCAGGTGGCGCAGCTGGAAAAGCTCAACGCCATCTCAAAGGCGCGCGCGCGCGCGCACGCACAGGCGCACCCGCACGCGCGCACAGGCGCACCCGCACGCGCGCACAGGCGCACCCGCACGAGCGTCACGCGGGCTCGCGCCGCTTTTTTGCTGCTTCCCCTGCTGCTTTGCATCGCCGGTCTTCGGTGCGCGCACGGCGCGCCGCAGGGTGGCCAGGGCGTCACTCCCGGGGCGCTCAGCAGCGTGAGCGGCGGCGGGAAAGGGCACCCCCCAAGCGCGCCGCGATAGACCCGTTTGAAGCCCCCCTCGCTCCCCCCTCCCACCCCGTCTTTGCGCCCCGCAGAAGCGCAAGCGCATCCAGGAGGACATCCAGGCGGCGGGCGAGGCGGCGGCGGCCCCACCGGCCGCCGGCGCGAGCGGGAGCGGCAGCGGCAGCAGCGGCGACAGCGGCAGCAGCGGTGGCGAGTCGGATGGGGACTCTGGCGGCGGGCGCAGGTCTGGCAAGGTGGGGTGGTTCAGGCGGCGGCCCTTTGGCTTTTGTGTGCGCGTGTGCGTTGCGTTTGGGGGTTTGGTCGAGGGCGGGCGGCCGTGATTTGAGGTGCTGCTTGCGGCTGCGCCGCTGCGGCTGCGCCGCTGAGGCTGCGCCGCTGAGGCTGCGCACCCGGCATTGTCCACGCTGCCCACCCGTCGCCGCCGTCCCTCCCAAAAACGCAGCGCAAGCGCTCCAGCAAGCGCGACAGCAAGGACAAGAAGAGCAAGAGCAAGAAGAAGCGCTCCAAGAAGGAAAAGAAAGACAAGGACAAGGACAAAGAGAGGGAGAGGGAGAGGCGCAGCAAGCGCAGCCGCAGCGCGGACGTGGAGGCGCGCGGCAAGCCGCACACCACGGTGGGGGCCGCCCCGTCGCGCGCGCCCTTGCTTTCGCAGCCAGCGTCCTGCGCATCCCGAGCCCACTACCCCCCACCCCACGAACTTTCCCCAACCCTCGGCCCACAAGCCCCACCTTTACAGCCCCACAAAGCTTAAACCCCTCCATCCCCAGCACCCCGAACCTCAACGCCCGCGCTTCCTCAAACCCTCCCGAATACCCCCCCCCCCAAACGCCCCCCCCCCACACAAAAACACTCCCCACCCCCCCAAAACACCCCCCACCCTGGAATAAGCACCCCTCCCCCACCCTAGAAAACACCCCCTAACCCCCCCCACCCCACCCCCAGGAGTTTGGCAAGTTCGGCGTCATCCGCGAGGCCGACGCCGACCGCAAGCGCAGCGAGTTCATGGCCTGGGCGCTGGACGTGAAGAAGCTGGACGTCGAGGCCCTGGCAAAGTGGGAGGAGAGGGAGCTGTTCAAGGAGTTTGTGGAGGAGTTCAACACGGGCAGCCTGCCGCACAGGTGGGGGGGGGGGTTGGGGGTTGGGCGGTGGGTTGGGAGCGGCTGCGTGGGGCGGCGGCGCTGGGCTGGGCAGCCAGACAACAACCACCTCATTCGAACCGAAAGCACCAAAGCAACAACAACAAAAACACTCTCTTCCACCCCCTTCAACACCCCCCCAAACCCCCCTTGAGCACCCCCTCTGCACACACCCCTCCTCACCCCCCCCCCGCAGGCGGTACTACGACCTGGCGGCCTATGAGCTGTCAAAGGCGCAGGAGGCCGCCAAAACCGCCGCCGTAAAGGCCTCCGCGCGCGCCGGCACGCGCAAGGCGGCTGAGGAGGGGGACGAGCAGGAGCTGCACAGGCGGCGGGTGGAGGAGCGGCAGCGGGAGCAGGAGAAGCGCGTGCGGGAGGCGATGGAGGCGCTCAGGTGGGGGGCGGGGCAGGGTGGAGCGGGGTGTGGGTGGTTGTGTGGAGCGGGGTGGGGGCGTGAGGGAGGCGATGGAGGCGCTCAGGTGGGGGGCGGGGTGTGTGGAGCGGGTTGTGCAGAGTGGAGCGGGGTGTTCGGGTGTGTGTGGGGTGGAGTGCGTGCGCACGGCTTCGGGGCCCCAAACAGCGCACGCTGGGCGAAGCCAAGGGCGATTATTGGTGGTGGCGCACGCCGCCGCCCAGCCCCAGCACGCCCCCCCCCCCCCCCCCCCCCCCCCCCCCCCCCCCCCCCCCCCCCACCCCCCCCCCCCCCCCCCCCGCAGGAAGGGCGGCATGGCGGACGAGATGCGGCGGCAGGAAATGCTGCGCGCTGAGATGGCGCTGGCCTACAAAACGGGCGACAAGGCAAAGGCGCAGCGCATCATGGAGCGGCTCGCGCCGGACGACCCCGCGAAGAAGCGGTGATGGGCGCTCATCACAGGCCGGCGCGCGCGTGGCGGCGGCGGCGCGCGGCGGCGGCGGCGCGCGGCGGCGGCGCCGCGGCGGCGGCGGCGGCTGGCTGCAGGATCGGCTGGGGCCGCGGTGGAGGCAGCTGCGTGTCGGCACGAGTGTAACGATGCGCTGCAGCCAGCCTGTGTGGGGATCCGGAGGGTTTGCCGGTGCGGCGTTCAGTCAGCCGGCACGCAGCAGTCCGGCGAGCCGCCGCCGAGCGGACGGGTAGAGGTCAGCCGCGGACGCACCGGCGTCGATCTCATTCCGCTGCATTCCACGGACCTAAAACCTGGAACAGCAAACGTCCATGGGCCGTGCCCGTCGATCGCCATGAATTCGGCCCGCACCCCCGCGCTTGAGGGGCGCCTGGCGGGCGCGCGCGCGGCTCGTTGGGCTGCGAGAGTCCCGCAACACACCGGTGAGCATCGCGCTGCGCCTGCGGCGCTGCTGACGCCCTCCACTGGCCGCGCGTCGGCGGCGCGCGCAAAGCTCGGCGCGCGCTGCGGGCGCACCGCCGAGTTCGCCGCCCTGAACAGCAGCCCGTGCCCGCCTCTTGCCCAATGGCTTTGCAGGCAAGTCCGTGGTGCGACAGACCGCGGCGCGCGCGCAGCAGCGCCGAACCGGCGGCGACAGCGGCAGCGGCAGCGGCGGCGGCGGCGACGCGCCACGCGCGACGCCCCCGCCGCAGCAGCAGCAGCAGCAGCAGCAGCAGCAGTGGCAGCGGCGGGAGCCGGCGGGGCGCCGGTCGGCCGGCTATCAAAAGGAGGAGGCGCGACGCGCCAGGTTCTTCGAAAGCGGCAGCGGCGGCAGCGGCGAAAGCGGCGACAGCGGGGGCGGCCCAAGCAGCAGCGGCAGCAGCGGCGGCCAGTCTCGGGGCATCGCCATCCGCGCGCCATCCGCGCCCGCGCCGGGCGGGCCGCGGCGGTACACCCAGATCGACAAGACCCAGCTGACTACAGAGGAGGCTGAGGACGTCGCGGCGCGGCTGAGGAGGGCGGGCCCCGCGGCCGCGCGGCGCGGGGGCGGGGGCGGCGGGCGGGGCTGGGGGCCGATCCGGCTGTACAGGTGGGCGCGGGGGCGGGGCGGAGGGCGCTGCGTCCGTTTGAGCTCTGCTGCGGCCGGCGCACGCATACACCGGCCGGTCTGCTTGCCTCGCCCCGCACGCGCACGCGCACGCGCGCCGCAGCAGCACAGCAAAACCAACGGGCGGGCTTCCCCCCCACACACAGACACAAAACCCATTCGCCTGGCAAGCCACAAGCCTGCAAGCAGACCACACTTCCCCCTTTTTACTAAAACCCCCTTTTACTAAAATCCCCTTTTACTAACCCCCCCCAAAAGGTACGCCGTCGACGACCTGCGCCTGCTAAAGGCGCTGGACGAGGCGCAGCTCGAGGGATCAGTCGTCGTGGTCGACAGTCCGGAGGGCGCCGACCTGGCAATCGCAGCGCAGACCAAGCGGACCGGGAAGGCAATGGACCTGGGCCCCGCGCGCCGCGCCGCCGCGGCGGCGGGCGTGCCGTTCGTGGCGCTCAAAACGATCTCGGCGCAGCGCCTCGTGGCCGCGCTCGCGCCGCTGCTGGGGCCCGAGGCGGCGGCGGCCGCGGCGGCGGCGGCGGACGCGGCGGCGGCGCCGCGGACGGGGTGGCAGGCGGGGAACGGCGGCGGGGACGGGCCGAGGATCATTCCGGATTGGGAGGTGGCTGCCGGGGGAGGCGACGAGCTGCTGGCCCTCCTCTGGGGCCCCCGCGGCGGCGCGCCCGCAGGCGCCGCCGGCGCCGCGGCCGCCGCCGGCGCGTCGTCGTCGGCCGCGCTCTCCGCGGGCGAGGCGCTGGCCGCGCCGCTCGCGGCGCGCGCGGCGCGGCTGGGGGACCCCTGGGCCTGGACGGCCGCGGGGGATGCGGAAGACGACCGGTCGGACGCCATCCCCCGAAACCCAAATGCGCGCGCGTTCGCGCGCGAACCCCCGCCGCGGCGGCCGCTGCGGCACGGGTCCCGGATCCAAAAGCGCAAGCTCGAAAAGCACTGGGCTGAAAAGAACGCCGACTGGTAGCGCCGGCGGCCGTTTTTTGTCCCGAGTGTTTGTGCGGCACGTGCTGCCTGTTGCTGTGCCTTTTGCAGCGCCTGGATCCGCCTGGGCGTGTTCCATGCATGCTTTTTTACTGCTGTGCCGCGTCGAAAAGAATTGCAGCTGAGACAGGCTGCCATTTGAAGTAACTGTAAAACATGACAATCAAATCAAACGGCCCAGTATCTCACGCCCAAAACGCCGCGCGCCCTTTCGGCGCCGGCGCGCCAAAACCGCGGGGCGGCGGCCCTCACCTCGCGGCGGCCAGGCCCGCCGCTGCGTGAGCCGGCGCCGCCGCCGCCGCCGCCGCCGCCTCGCCCGCCCCTCCCGCCGCCGCGCCGCTGCCCCCGCCGGCGCCGGCGCCGGGCTCAAACCGGGGCCCGAGCATAATTCGGTCCCCTGGCCGCAGCACGCGCGCCGCGGAGCACAGCCGCGGGTGGCTCAGCGGCGCGGGGGCCTGGTCCAGGCGGCCGTAGCCAAAGAGGCAGACAGAGGTGCCCCGCAGGGGACCGTCCAGGGCTGGGCGCGGGGGGGGGGGGAGAGGCAGGGGGAGGAGGGGTCACCGGTGTGTTCGTCGCAGCGGCAGCGCGCCGCGGCGGCGGGAAGGCGCCGAAAGGCGGCGGCAAAGGCACGCCGAAACAAAAGAGCCCGGCGGCCCGCAACCCCGGCCGCGACGGCGCGCGCAACCCGCCGAGCCGCCCGAAGCCGCGCGCCGCCGCCCACCCGCCGCCTCGACCTCGCCGAAGCCGGCGTGCTCCGGGCCGCCCTCCGCGCGCGCGTCGACCAGCACCGCCGGCGCGGCGGCCAGGCGGGAGAGCAGGGCGGGGGCGTAGCCCGAGTCCGACTGCGGCGGAGGTTGGGGGCAGTTGGGAGAACCGTTTCCGCGCAGTGCTACGTGGCTTGGTAAACGGGCGCGATTACTTGCGAGCATGTCCAGGGCTTGCGGTTAGCACGGCCAGCGTGTGCCGCTTTCGTGGCCGCGCTTTGCGGGGCGGCGTGCATCCCCCCCGGAGAGCCGCGCAGCAAATGGCGGCGCGCCCGCTCTCCTCCGCCGGCCCGCACCGTCCAGCCGAGCACCGCGGAGCCGTCCGCCTCTATCAGCAGGCCAAAGGCCACCTCGGCGTGCGCGGCGCGCAGCGGCGTGAGCGACAGCCCAAACGCGCCGAGCGGGGTCGGCTTGCCCCTGCCAAGAAAAGGGGGGTGCGGTCAAGGGTTGCGGTGCAGGCTTGCTAACGACAGCTCATAGGCCTGAGGCAGCTGCAGGCAGCAATTCTGCATTTGCAACTTCCAACAAACAAAGGTGAACACACGCTGAAAAGATAGCAATTGCGGCATCAAGCGCACTCTTCGAGCTCCACAAAGGTCGCAAACGACTCCAGGCCCCGCCCTGTCGACAGCAGCTCGTGCAGGCGGTGGGCCTTTAGCCGCGCCATCACGCGGCGCTCGGCGAGCACCGTGGGAGGGGGCGCGCCGCGCGCCGCCGCGCGGGCGGACTCCACCGCCAGGATCACGGGCAGCTCGCCTGGAGAGGGGTCGTTTTATTGGGTTTTGTTCGTCGGGGGGAATCTTGGGCCGTGGTTGGTTTGCGGTAGGGGCGGCGGCCGCGTGCCCTGCAGACGCCAGCCCATTCAACAAATGAGGCAGAGGAGGCGAGCCATGCGTGGGCGTCCGCATCCACCCGCACCCGCGTGGTCTGTGTGGTTGTGCGACACGTAGATATAAGCCGGCAGCCGGGGGTAAGCCTCCAGCACCGCCGCGGCCGCGCCGGGCCCCGCGTCCAGCAGCAGCGCCGGCGCGGCGCCGGCGCAGAGCAGGAACGCGCTGCTGCGCTGCCCGTCGTACACGCTGGTGCGCCCCGCGCCGACGCCGAGCGTCAGGACGGACAGCTGCGGCGTCTGCGCGCCTTGCATTGCGTCCGCGCTCAATCCGTGCGCCGCATGGGCGCAGGTGTCGCCTCGCGATCGTGCTACGCCGGCCGGACGGATCACCGCCCGCGCCGCGCGGCGGCACCGCGAGCGATCTGGTCAAACGGCGCGGCGCTGGGGTTAATACTGGCTCAGCGGGCGCGCGCGGTGAATATCTATACGTAAACTGTTCGGCTCGTATGCTGGTGCTCTGCAAGAGCTGCGGAGGAGGAGGCCTGCGGGCGGCCAACAGCGGGGCGCGGGCCGGCCGGGGTGCCGGGTGGACCCCAAGCCTCCTTTCCGCCTCCAGGACGCCAACGGTGTCGTCTGTAACCGGTGAGCAGCGCGCGGACCCGGCATGCGAGCCTGGGCATCGACTGCGCTGCGTTTCTCGGCGGCGCGCGCTGCGCTCGCAGCGCGTCCGCCCCCGCTGCAAGCGTGCCGCCTGCCCACGCACGACGCCGTCCCATGCCAACCGCAGGCCCGCTCCAGCAAGGGCGCCGCGCCGCAGCTCGCGGCCCGCACCGGACGCTGCAGAGCAGCAGCGGCGGCAGGCAGGGCCCGCCCGGCGCCGCGCCCGGACTGTGCCCGGCCGCACCAGATCACAGCTCCGCCGCGGTCGCAGCCGCCGCCATGGGCGACCCCGGGCCGGGCGCCGTCGTGACGCCCAGGGCGGATGCGCGCGTCTACAAGGCGTTCACGTGAGCGCCGGCGCGGGCGCCGGGGCTCGGGGCTGACGCCATGCGTGCATGCGAGCAGCCCCCCGCCGCATGCCGCGCATGGCGCCGCCGTTCAAACGCCGCGGCATGCGACCCACCGAGCCATTGCTCAAACGCGCCCCCTCCCGCAGCCTGGACAACGGCGTGCGGGCGGTGGTGATTCAGGACAGGGACGCGGCGTTCGCGGCGGCCTGCGCCAACGTCCAGGTCCGGCTTGGGGGGAGGCTGCGGTGGATGGGAGGGCGGGGGGGGATTGTGCTCGCCGCCTGACTGTTGCGGCCCCGGTGCCTATGCCATCCAATCAAAATATCCACCCTGCATTCGCCCTGAATTCATGCCAATAGAGAGCTCATTGCAGCCCCTCTACCCTCCCCATCTCCCAATCACTGCTTTATCAACCTCGAAACGCTCCACGCGTGCCGCCCCCTCCACCCCCCCCCCCCCGCCCCACAGTGCGGCTACTTTGACGACCCCCCCGCCCTGCCCGGCCTGGCGCACTTCCTGGAGCACGCGGTGCACCTAGGGTCGCGGCGCTTCCCGGATGAGCGGGAGTACAAGCAGTTCCTGGCGCAGCACGGGGGCGGGAGCAACGCGTCGACGAGTGAGGGGGGGCCGGGGCAGGGAGGCGCGTTTGGGGGGGGAGAGGGGGGGACAGCGGCGGCTGAGCAGCCTCCCCCGCCCCCAGCCGGCACCCCTCAGCCTCCATGGTGGCTGGGGGGCTGGCCCGGCCCCAATCCCCACGAGTGGGGCCCTCCCTACCTAGCAGCACCCTCGCCCAAGGCTCCGCGACCTCTGTCTGACCTTCCAACCAAACCACCGCCCCCCCCCCCCATGTCAGACATGGTGCACACGCAGTACCACCTCAAGGTGGCCGCCGCCCACCTGCCGGGCGCGCTGGCGCGCATGGGGGCGATGCTGTCCGCGCCGCTGCTGGAGGCGGAGCCCGCGGGCAGGGAGGTGGAAAAGTGAGGGGCGGGTTGGGTGAGGACGTTGGCTGCGCGTTTCGCCGCCGCTGCTTGCAATCAGAGGCGCACGCGGGCGGGGCGCACAACCTGGGCAGAGCTGCCAACTGGGGGGTGGGCAAGGCCGCCCCTGCCCCTCTCTCGCCCGCAACCTGCCCCCTCTGCTCCCCCCTCAAGCCTACCGGAGCTGGCCCCAACCCTTGCGCAACCCCCTGCACGCCCCTCCCCTCTTGCGCAACGCCCCTCCACGCCCCTTCCCCCCCCCCCAAAAAAACACCAAACCGAGCAGCGTGCATGCGGAGTACTCCCGCAACACCAACAGCGACGCCCGAAAGATCCTGCAGCTCCGCCGCTCCCTCGGCCGCGCGCCGCTCTCGAAATTCTCGACCGGAAGCATCGCCACGCTGCGGGACGCGCCGGCCGAGGCGGGCGTCGACGTGGCCGCCGCGCTGCGCGCACTGTGGGGGCGCGCGTACATCGGGCCCGCCGCGACGGTGGCGGTGCTCGGGCCGCAGGCGCCAGAGGCGCTGGAGGCGGCGGTGAGGGAGGCGTTCGCGGACATGCCCGCTGCGCCGCACGACGGCGGCGACGGCGGCGGCGGCGGCGGCGGCGGCGTGTGGGAGGCGGGCAGCGGCGCGGCTGAGCCCGGCAGCGGCGACGGGGACGGCGGCGGTGGAAACGGGGGCGGCGGCGGCGGCCCTCCCTCGCGCTACGGCGCGTTGGCGGTTTACGGCGAGGAGCAGCGCGGCGCGCTGGTCAGGGTGGCGCCGATGCGGGAGCTGCGGACGCTGGAGGTCCAATGGTGGGGGGGCTGGGGGGTGGGGCGTTCACGGGGGTTTTGCGGGGTGGAAGCTGGGGAGGTACCTCCCGGGGGATGGGGGCCTCCCGGGGGATGGGGGCTGGCGCCCGACTGGCATCTCAAACCCATTTCCTCTGATGCCGTGCTTATCCAACCTGAAACTGCACCCCCCCTCGCTGCACCTTGTTCGCAACCGCAGGTTTGTGCCGTACGGTGTGCTGTCAGAGCCCAGCAAGCCGTGGCGGGTGGCGGGGCACGTGCTGGTGCGTGTGAAGGGGGGGCCAGCTGCCCGCAGCTGCTTCGGATGCGCTGGGCGCTGCCGCAGTGCGCGCCTGCCGCCGCCACGGAGAACGACGGGCATCAGGTTTTGCAACCAAAACGCAAACTCCCCAACCCCAATCATTTCCCCCCCATTCAACCTCGAATGCAAAGGGCCACGAGTCCTACGGCAGCGCCGCGCACCTGCTCAAGCGGCAGGGGCTCATCCAGGTGGGGGCGATGGCGCGATGCCCCCTCCCTGTATTGCTCAAACCACCCCCTGTCTTCTTCAACCGGAATTGGGCTTGGATTTCAACTCCGGACTGAACCCGAAACGAATGTGGAGTGAGTTCACATTCAAGCATAATCGACACAACCTTGGTATGAGTTAAGCGGGATTGAACTGAGCTGTTCAAACCTCACCCCCCGCCCCGTAGTCCCTCAGTGCTGGCATGGGGGAGGAGGTCCGCCTGGGGCGCGGCTTCTTCTTCTGGCGGCTGGAGCTGCAGCTGACAGAGGCGGGGGAGGGCGCGGTGCCGCACGTGCTGGGCACGCTGGCGCGCGCAGTGCGGGTGGGCCGCGTTTGGGCTTGTTCCAAACCGCACATGCTCGTGTGCGCAGTGCCCTGATGCTGTCTGCTTCCCCATTGCTGTTTGTGGCTTGGTGTGCTTCTACAAAGCTTATGCAAACAACCGAAATGAAACCGCCACCGCACCCGAAACAAACCGAACGCAGCTGCTGCGCACCGCCAGCACCGAGCAGCTGCGCGCCGCGCACTCGGAGGCCGCCGAGCTCGCGTCCCTCCGGTTCGACTGGCGGGACGCCTCCGAGCCGCTGGCCGCGGTCAAAGACGCCGCGTTCAACCTCCATTACTACCCCGCGCCCCGCATCCTTTCGGGCCCCGCGCTGCTGGGGGACTTTGACGAGGCGGCCCTCCGGCGGCTCCTGGCGGTTTTGGAGCCGGCGGGGGCGCAGGTGCTGTGGGCGTCGCGGCGCTGGGCGGGGCTGACGAGCAGCAAGGAGCGGTGAGCGGCGCGGCGCGCGGTGGTGCTTGCTTGCGGCCTCGCGGCACCTCTCGCAACGGTTGGGGGCCGGTGACGCTAGCGCGTATCTGCAGCTCTTGGCCACAGCACCACAGGGCGTGCATGCCGCCCAGCCGTATCGGCACAGTGCCCCCCAAAAAGCGCGACGCCTTCCAACGTTTGCTTGCAGGTGGTATGGCGCCAGCTACAGCCTCGGGCCTCTGGAAGCCGAAATGTCAGAGGCGATCCAAAGCTACCCAGGCGCCGACGCGGCCGTGCCCCGTGGCGGCGGCGGCCGCGCCGCGAGCGAGGCCGGCTGCTCCGGAGGCGGCGGCGGCGGCGGTGGCGATGAAGAGATGGCAGATGCGGCGGCGGCCGTGGCAGGCGCGGACGCCCGCTCGCCGGCGGGCGCAGCGGCAGGGGCTGGGGCCGCGGCAGCAGGGCTCGCAGCAGCGCCGCGCAGCATCAGCGATCCTGGTGCGACGACGGGGCAGGGGCAGCAGCAGCTGAAGGGGCGGGGCCAAGCTGGGCAGGAGCAGCAGCAGCAGCAGAGCGCCCCAGGCCCCTGGCCCCCGGCGGCCGGCGAGCTCCACCTGCCGGCCCCCGGCTGGGGCCTGCCGCGGGACCTTTCCCTGCGCGCGCCGCGGGCGGAGGGCGCGCGGGACTGGCGCGCGGCGCCCGAGGTTGTTTGGGAGGAGGCGGGGCTGTGCTGCTGGCACGCGCTGGACACGGGCTTCGGACTGCCAAAGGCGCGTGCTTGGGGGGGGGGAGTTCAGGCTGGGGCGGGCGATTCGAGCTTTGGCGTGTGCTGAGGGGGCCGCGTGAGGAGCTGGAGCCCACCGTCCCCACCCATTGCCACCCAATAAAACCCCCTCCCACACACACGCACAACCCCAACACAACCCGACACCGCCAGGCGCACGTGCGGCTGCACCTGGTGACCCCGTCGGCCTACGAAACCCCCGCCGCCGCCGTCGCGACGCGCCTCCTGCTGCGCATCGCCGAGGACGTCCTGCTCCCAGAGGTGGGCTTTTTTAATCCTTGTTTGACCTGGTTCGACCCAGTTTGACCTGGCCTTGTTTGACTTGGAAACAAGAACTCAGCCGAGTCCATGGTCTGCACTTGTTACGCAGTATGTTCACACGATCTGGACCCTCCCCCCCTGGAGCGCGCACGCACTCACGCAAGAGGCCTTGCCCCGGCACCCCTCTAACACCCCCAAAACCCCTCCCCCCAAATCGGCCCCCTCTCCCAAACCCTCACCCCCCCAAAAGGCGTACGTGGCAGACCTCGCCGGCAGCGCCGCGGCGCTCGAGGCGCTGCAGACCGGCGTGCGCGTGGCGCTGTGCGGCTACCCAGACGTGCTGCCGCAGCTGCTGCGGCGGGCGCTGGACGCCATCGCCGGTGCGTTTTGTGCCTGGCTTTGAACTATCCCAGGGCTTGTGGTTCAGGGTTCAGGGTTGGCAGCTGTGGCTGCAGCCACAGCCGCAAGTCTTAGCTGTCCCCCCACCCGCACAAAAAACAGGCGTCACGGAGCAGCAGGTGGCGGAGCGCTTCGCCACAATGGCAGGGCGGATGCGGCAGGTGAGCAGGCGGCATTGGGTTGCAGCCGCTCAGCCCTTTTTAAGGGAGCGCCCCGTTGATGCGCGCTTTGCTGGGCTCGTCGCGTGCTCTGCAGTCTGTGCATCATTTTTCGTTGGCCAAAAGCAGTCAGCAAAAGCTGGACATTCATGTGCAACCCCCGCTTCGTCGGCAGGCGCTCGTGAATTGGCACAACAACAACCCAGGGCAGCACGCCGAGTACGCGGCCGAGCACGCGCTGCAGGTGCGCGGCGCGGTCAAACCTGGGCCGACAACGGTTTGACCGAGGAGGGACGGCTGTCAGCGGACTTGCAGGCCTTCTGCCCTGACAACTGCGAACCCAGGAACGCAGGGGTAAAGCAATCGCCACCCAAAGTCATGTGCAAGAACAAACAGCGAACGCCCGGGCTCGCAACCGCAGGCGCGGCACCACCACACCGACGCGCTGCTCTCCGCCCTGTCAGCCGCGACGCCTGCCGACGTGCTGCGCGCCGCGCGCCGCCTCGGGACCGGCGACTGCCACTGCGACATGCTGTGCTATGGCAACCTCTCCTCAGACGAGGCGCGCGCGCTCGCCTCGGACGCGCGCCGCGCGCTCGGCGCGCCGCGCGGGCTGCACGGCTGCGTTTGGAGCGCCGTCAGGGGCCGCGCGGTGGACCTCTCCCCCTGCGTCTGGCCCCCGGCGAGCCCGGCCTGGCTGGGCGCGCCGCTGGCCGCGGCGCGCGAGGCGGCGGCGGCAGGGGCGGCGTTTCCTGGCGCGGCGGCGGCGTGGGTCGGCGGGGGGCGCGCGCTGGAGGGGGGCCGGCGGGGCGTGGCGGTGACTTATCTTCCGGAAAACCCAAACCCGGCCAACAAGAACCACGCGCTGTACTACTACCTTCAGGTTTGTGCCATTTGCTTGTTTTTGTGCCTGCTTGTTGTGCGGCGGCTGTGGGCCCTTGCATGCCTTCAGCACAGCTGATTCCCTCGCCGCACAACCCAACCGGCCCAAAACCACCCTCCCCTAAAACAAGACCCCCCCCCCACCAAACGCACGGAACAGGTTGGCCCCGACGACCCCTCCCAGCAGGCGCTGCTGGACGCCTTTGTGCAGGCCTCCTCCCGCCGCTGCTTCCACGCGCTGAGGACGCAGCAGCGGCTGGGCTACTCCGTCTCGCTGCACGCCAAGTGGGTGGGGCGCAACTGTTGGGTGGGGCGGAGGCTTTTTTTCTGCTTGGCCACAGCCTTGCTGCGCCTAGCCCAAACCAAATGCGCCCAGCCGGCGCAGTCCATAAAACGCCCCCGCCCCCAATTCCCGCGATTGCCGCGCAGCACCGTGTGCCGCGTCCTCGGCCTCGCCGTGCGCGTGCAGTCGCCCGAGGCGCCGCCCGCGCTGCTGGCGGCGCGCGTCTCCGAGTGGCTGGCGGCGTTCCGGGGCGAGCTCGAGGGGCTGGCGGACGAGGAGGTGGAGAACCACAAAAGGGTGGGGGGGGGGTTGTATGTGGATCGCTCACGCTGTACCTTGGCTCCCTTGGTTGCCGCTTCACGCCCCAGTCTTTTTATGCCCCATGTTTTGTGCCCGCCCTGCCCCCTCGATGCCCTTTCCCCGGCCCTCAACGCTGGCCCCGCCCCCGCCCCCAAACGCGCGCGTGGTGCAGGCGCTGTGCGAGCGGTACCTGGAGCCCCCCAAATCCCTGCGCGACGCCGCCCTGCGCGCGTGGCGCCCCATCGAGCGCCGCACCCTGGACTGGGCCCGCCGCCAGGCCAAGGCAGACGCGGCGGCGCGCATCACAAAGGCCGACCTGACCGCCTTTTTCGACCGCCACCTGTCGCCGGCGTCACCGGGTTACAGGCTCCTGTGCACCCAGATCTGGGGCGGCGGCGCGCCGGCGGCCGGGGCGGCTGGCGGGGCAGCGGAGGAGGCTGCCGCGGCTGCCGTTGCCGCGGCGGAGGGCGCGCCGCCGGTCAGCTTCGCTTTCGAGGTGGCGGGGTCGCAGCTGGCGGCGTTCAAGGCGTCGCAGCCGCTGTGGCTCGCGCCGGCGGTCGCGCGGCCGGCGACGGCGGTGGTGGCGGTGGCGGCGGTCTCCTCCCCCGCTGCGGCGCTGTGAGCCAAACAGCGGCCGCTGCGCGTGCGCTAGCCAGCACGCAAAGCGTGGCTCCTGTAAACCAGGTCGTTGCCGCGCTGGCTGGGGGCCTCCCACACAGGGTTGACCGCGCAGACACGGGCCGAAATTCTCGATCAGAGGAGCCTCGGCGATCTCCATCGTCTGCTGTGTGCCGCGAGGGGCGCTCACTGGCAAGAAGGCAGGACCTAGAACCGACTGGGCGCGTGCCTGGCGCGCGGCGGCGGCGAAAAAGGACCCGCGCGCCCCCGCCCCCGGTCACTCTCGTCTGGTTGTGGGGTCGTCAAGAAGGCGCCAAATCCCTTCCAGCGGACGCAATCCACTTCATACAGCGCGCGGCTCGCGCCAACCGATCTCGAGCTTCTTGCGCACGGCGCTGCTTCGCCAAGATGGCGCCGCAGATCGGGCAGCTGTTCAGCAAACAAACCCAGGTGGCTTTGTGCGACGCGTATTCGCTGCGCTGCCGCGACTGGGGCTGCGGTGCAGGGGCGGCGGGGGGCGTACGCGCAGCGCAGCGCGCGCCGGGGCACATGGCGCGCCGCTGAAGTTGGCCGAGCTCGCGTGCGGGCCGGCATTCGCATGCGGCGGGCCTCGCGCAGCGAACGAGGGGGCGAGGGCCCAGCACCGCCGGCGCAGCCGCGACCCAGGACGCTGCGTGCAGCACCAGCCAGGGTTGGGCGCAACGCGCAAGCCCCCCGCCCCCCCACCCCGCCGCGCAGTCGATCTTCTTCAACTTCAAGCAGAAGCCAGTGCAGCGCATGCTGGACTTTGACTTCCTTTGCGGTGAGGCTTGCAGCGCAATGTGTAACGCGGCAATGCGCGCGCGCAGCCGCGCACACAGGCCCCGATCCGCGCGCATGCCGCCGCCGCGGCTCACGCCCAAACGCCGCCCCGGCCGCTCGCCCCCGCCCCCCAGGCCGCGCCACGCCGTCCGTGGCATGCATCGTGCAGCCCGGGTCGAGCGGCTTCCAGAAGCTGTTCTTCGGCAGCGAGGAGATTGCCATCCCCGTTTACCCCAGGTGCCCGGGGGGGGGGGGCGGGGGGAGGGCTGCCGCCAGCATGCGGCACCACTGCATGCGGCACCCCATGCAGCACCGCATGCGCTCGCATGCAGCACCTTCAAGGCCACGAATGACGCCGCATGCAGCCGCAGCCAACAGCCGTGCACACGCATGAAGTGTTGGGCAGCAGCAGTGCAGCGGCGAACCGGCATGTCAGCGCGCGCCCCAACCCCCGCTCGAGTCTTCCGCACCCGCGCCGCGCCGCGCGCCGCCCCCCCCTCCAGCACCACCGAGGCCGCCAAGAAGCACCCCACCGCGGATGTGTTTGTGAACTACGCCTCATTCCGCAGGTGGGCCCTTTGTGTGCGCTGAGCCCTTGTTGCAGTCGCTTCACATAACAAAGCACAGGCAGTCTTGACTGCGCATGCGTCGCCTTCCACGCCGCCGCTCTGCTTCTCAGCATCCTTGGACCCCGGACGCAACCAGGGCCCACCAAAACACCGCCCGCGCCCCCTTTCCCGCCCGCAGCGCGTTTGAGTCCACCCAGGAGGCCCTGGAGCAGGCCACCATCAAGGTGGTCGCCGTGATCGCGGAGGGCGTGCCCGAAAAGGACACCAAAAAGCTCATCGCCTTTGCGCGCGCCAACAACAAGGTGCTCATCGGGCCCGCCACCGTCGGCGGCGTGCAGGTGGGGCGGGGGCAAGGGGGGAGGGGAGGGCGTCTGGGTTTTGGGTTTTGCTTGTGAGTGTGCGGCTGCGGGTCCGGCTTGGCGTGTTTGTGAGCGGGTTTTTGGGAGCGGAGGCCAGGTTGCTCCGACCATCCTGAACCCCAACCCCCCCTCTCCCCAACCCCCAAATCCTCAAAAACTCCAACCTCCACACCCCCAAACCCCCAACCCTCCCCCCCCAAAAAAACAGGCCGGCGCCTTCAAGATCGGCGACACCGCCGGCACCCTGGACAACATCATCGCCTGCAAGCTGTACCGCCCCGGCAGCGTGGGGTTCGTGTCCAAGAGCGGGGGCATGTCCAATGAGATGTACAACGTGCTGTCGCGCGCGACGGATGGGCTGTACGAGGGTGGGGCTGGCGCGCGCGTGTGTCCTTGCATGCGCGTTTGCGAGTGTGTGGTCGCGGCGGTGCTGAAAGGCGTTGATCGGGTCGGGCTTGTGGCGCCTGCGCAGCCGCCGCCGCCGCGACGGCCCCTGCCTGCCGCCAAACGGCCAGGCCGAACCCTCCGCCAAACGGCCGCCCCAACCCCCCGGCCAATTCTCCAACCCACACACTCCCCTCCCCCCGCCCACCACCAAAACGGCCTCTCCGCCCACCGCCAAATCCCCCCCCCCCAACCAAGGCATCGCCATCGGCGGCGACTCCTTCCCCGGCTCCACGCTGTCCGACCACTGCACCCGCTACCAGAACATCCCCCAGATCAAGATGATCGTGGTGCTGGGGGAGCTGGGGGGGGCGGACGAGTACAGCCTGGTGGACGCGATGAAGGCCGGCAAGGCGCGGGGGGGGGGGGGGGTGATTCCGGCCCCGGGGTCTGGGGTCCTCGCCTGCCTGGGGGTTTGTGGGTTTGCAACCCGGGGCTTGGGGCTTTGGGGGATTGGGTTTTGGAACCGCCGGCGTGCCCAACCACGGCCTTGCGCCAACGCCTGCTGAGGGCCTTCAAACCCCCCCGAAAACCCTGATTTTAACCCCAAAACCTCCCTGAAACCCACCCACCCCAAACCACCCCGCACCCCCCCCCTCCCGCAGGTGACCAAGCCCGTGGTGGCGTGGGTCAGCGGCACCTGCGCCAAGCTCTTCAAATCCGAGGTGCAGTTCGGCCACGCCGGCGCGCGCGGCGGCGGCGCCGACGCGGAGAGCGCGCAGGCCAAGAACGCCGCGCTGCGCGACGCGGGGGCGGTGGTGCCGGAGTCTTTCGAGGGCTTCGAGGCGGCGGTCAAGGAGACCTACACCCGGCTCGTGGACGAGGGCGTGATCTCGCCGGCGCCGGACGTGGTGGTGCCGGAGATCCCGATGGATCTGGAGGCGGCGACCAAGGCCGGGAAGGTGGGGGGGCGGGAGCGGGGCGGCGGCGCGCCTGCGTTTGTTTTTGGGGGAGGTGTTTCGAGACTGGGGAGGGTGGCTGAGGAGGGTGCACGCACGGCAAGCCAACTTGCGATGCGGAACCCCAAAGACACTCACACCTTCCACCACTCACATATGCCAAAGCACACACGCACACCCGGGCATGCCACCCCCACCCCCCCAAAAACAACAGGTGCGCGCCCCCACGCACGTCGTGTCAACCATCTGCGACGACCGCGGCGAGGAGCCCACCTACTACGGAGTCACCATGAGCGAGCTGATCACGGGCGACTACGGCATTGGGGACGTGCTGGCGCTGCTGTGGTTCAAGAGGAAGCTGCCAAAGTGGGCTTGGGAAAACGACTTTTGTGTGGGGGGTGGAGGGGCGTGGGTGGGGGCGGGCGCGCTGAGGGCGTGGACGGGGGGCGTGTTGAGGGGCGGCCCTGGTGCCGGGGCAGCAGCGCGGCGGCCTCTGCGCGCGGTGCCCCTTGACACCCGCCGCAGCACGCACCAGAAGCCCGGCCCAGCTTTGCAAGCAGCCCCTCAGCCCCACGCCCCGACTCAAATCCGCCGGGCATCGCATCCCAAAGCCAACTCGTCTCCAACCCCCCACCCTCCAACCTCCCCCCCCCCCAAAAAAAAGGTACGCCACCAAGTTCATAGAAATGTGCCTCATGCTCTGCGCCGACCACGGCCCCTGCGTCAGCGGCGCCCACAACTCCATAGTCACCTCGCGCGCGGGGAAGGACCTGGTGTCGTGCCTCGTCAGCGGGCTGCTGACCATCGGGCCGCGGTTCGGGGGCGCCATCGACGACGCGGCGCGCTGCTTCAAGGCGCGGGGGGGGGGGCCGAGGGGGCTTGCCTCTGCAAAGAGGGCCGCCGTCGCCGAGCCCTCTTTTGACGGCGTCGGCGGCCAGCCGCCGGCCCCAGCAACTTCAGAACCGAAGAAACACCCCAGCAAACCCCCCCAAACGCAACCTCTGCCGAAAACGCACCCCCTCTGCGCAATTGGACACCCCCCCAGGAGGCGTGCGACAAGGGCCTGGCGCCCCCCGATTTCGTCGAGGGCCTCAAGCGCCAGGGCAAGCGCGTGCCCGGCATCGGCCACCGCATCAAGAGCAAGGACAACAGGGACAAGCGGGTGGAGCTGCTGCAGAACTACGCGGAAAAGGTGCTTGGGGGGGGCGTTTGCGGGGGCGCAGGGCGGGTTTGGGCGCGCCGGGCCGCGCCGCACTGCGCGTTCGCCCCGCGGCTGGCGAAATCACCGCCCGGCCCCCACTGAGCCGCCGCCCAAACCTCCGCCCAACCCCCACCCCCCCCAAAAAAAACCTCCCCCCCCCCGGCAGTTTTTCCCCGCCACGCGCTACCTCCAGTACGCCGTGTCCGTCGAGGAGTACACCCTGGGCAAGGCGGCCAACCTGGTGCTCAACGTGGACGGCTGCATAGGGGCGCTGTTCCTGGACCTGCTGTCGTCCAGCGGGGCGTTCTCGGCAAAGGAGGTGGGGGGGGGAGGGCGCGCGCCTGGTTCAATTGCGCGCTGCGGCGCAGCACGTACGCAGTGTAAAGCAGGCCGCGTCGCAGCGCGCGCTTTGTGCAAAGCAGGCCGCGGCGCAGGGCACGCGCGGCGGACAGCAGGCCGCGGCCCCTTTTGCCGTCCGGCCTGAAGCCGCAGCATCGACCCCTACCAATCCGGTGACCTGGCGATATGCTGATCTGGTGATCTGGTGATCTCCCCCCCCCCAGGTTGACGAGGTGATCTCCATCGGCTACCTCAACGGCCTGTTTGTGCTGGCGCGCTCCATAGGGCTCATCGGCCACGCGCTGGACCAGAAGCGCCTGCAGGAGCCGCTGTACCGCCACCCCTGGGAGGACGTGCTGTGTGGGTGGCTGTTTTGCCCTCTCTTGCGGCTGTGTGTGCCTGAGGGCTTGTGGGGTTGCGCCAGGGGCAGGGCAGCTAAGGGCGGGCTTTCCTTTGGATGGGGAGAGGGCGCCGCCTGTCTGCGGGCATGGGGTTGGGGCCCCCTGTCAAAACAAAACGGTGTTGGGGGTGTCCAGGGCCTGGGTTGCGCCTGTGCTCGAGCCTTCAGGCTGCCGGGCGTCAGCTTAGCCTGGCGCCTGTGCCGGGGGAAAGCGCCTGGGCCGTGGCCCTCGGAACGTTCGCCCGCCATCCCGCCCCCAAACCCCCGCCGCCTCCGCCCCCAACCGCCGCCGCCCTCCGCCCGCAGACACCTCGTGATCGCCGCCGCTGCGCACCGCCTTGTAAATTCGGCGCCTCCGCTCGCTGCGTCCCTAACTGGCGCGCATGGCAGGGTGGGCACGCAGCTGACGAACTCGGGGCAGCCGGGTGCTCACTAGTCACCCGCCGCCGCAGCATGTGACGCATCAGTGCCGCCAGCCAAAGCGGTCCTGCAGCCAGGGCAGCGCTGCCGCTGCGCCCCCCCGCATCAGTCATGCGTCCAGAGCCGCACCTGGCGCGCGCGGATGCAGCTGCTCTGCACTGTATACAGCCCCCCACCTCCCCTGCTTGCGCAACGCCGCCACTGGCACATGCCAAAGGTGCAGCAGTTTTATTTACCAACTCTTGAGCGCGGCTCTGCGCGCTGCGAGGTACACTGCAATGTGGGTGTGGGGAACTGAAGGGAGCAAAGGCGGGGCTAGCAAGGAGAAAGGTTTGAGTCAAACATATGCAGGGGGGCTGGTGCACCCAGCGGCCGCGGCGGCTACGAGCGCTGAGCGGCCGCTGCGCGGGCCGCCTTGCACGCCGCGCGGTGCGACGGCCAGTGGCTCAAGGCGCACGCGTCGCCGCAGTAGAACTGTGCCTTGCAGCCCGTGCAGCGCAGCAGCGGCGCCTCAGCCGTCGCGCTCTTGCCGCAACTTGCGCACACCTTTGGCTGCGCGGCAGCCACAGCACCACCGCAGTCGCCACTGCTGCTGGGGCCACTGCCTTCGCCTGCCCTGCTGCTGCTGCTGCCGCCCCCCTCTGGCACCAGCGGCTGCGCGGCCGCAGAGCGACCGCCTACCGCAGCAGGCGGTTGCACTGCTGCTACCTTGGCCGACGCCTGAACGGGCGCCCTCAAGGGGGCCGCCGTCGCCCGACCCGCCGCCGGCGCCGCCGCCGCCGCCGCCGACGCGGCCGCCGTCGCCGCCGCAGCCGCAGCCGCAGCCGCCGCTGTTGTCGGCGCAGCGGGCGCGGGCGCCTTGACTTCCGGCAGGCTCAGCAGCCATTTGGCTTGGAACGCTGCTATGGTTTCAAAGTATGCATTTGCTGCTGGGGGCCGAACAAAGAACCGCTGCAGCACGGCCCCCAGGCCAGGCGCCGCCCGCAGCGCAGCGCGCGCGGCAGCCGTGTCTGCGTTCGCCGTGG
Source organism: Raphidocelis subcapitata (assembly GCA_003203535.1). Classification (NCBI taxonomy): domain Eukaryota; kingdom Viridiplantae; phylum Chlorophyta; class Chlorophyceae; order Sphaeropleales; family Selenastraceae; genus Raphidocelis; species Raphidocelis subcapitata. The sequence goes on along the minus strand of BDRX01000093.1, from coordinate 96,438 downwards.
GGGGTGGAGCGCCCCTGCGGCTCGCCTGTTCGGGGTCAAAGCCGGCCATGGCGGAAACGGCAAACACCAAGTCGAGAATGATTTTCACGGCCTCATCGCCGTTCGGTAGCATCGCCGTCCGCTCCTCCCAGTACTGCAGCGCCCCCGCGCACGCCTCGGCCAGCCGCGGCACCCGCCGCAGCGCGCGCAGCTGCTCGGGGGCCCTGCCGTAGGTGACAGAAAAGATCCCGCCCAATATAGACGCGACGCTGCAGCACATCCTCCATTGTGCCTCGATGCCGCCAACCGCGTCGTCCACGCTGGCCGCGATCAGGCCGGTCAGCGCCCCGAGCAGCGAGCCGGCGCTGCCCTCCGCCGCCGCGGCACGCGCGCGCGCCTCGGCGACGTGCTGGCCCTCGCTGTGGGACACCAGCTTTGCCAGTGCCAAGGCTGCGTAGCTCTGCGTCTGCATGGGGGCCTCGCCGTCCCTATACGCCCGCCGCAGCGCGGCTGCGAGCTCCGATGCAGCGCGCGGCACCTTGAAAAGGGCGTCGCGGCCTGCCTCCATGTTCGCAAACGCGGCGATGCAGAGGCTGGCGGACTGGCGCACCGCTGGCAAGGGGCTGCGCAGCAGCGCCAGCACCCGCGGCAGCGCGCCGCGCGTGGTCAGAGCTTCAAAGCCCTGGGCGTAGGTGGGGGGGCCTCCAAACATTGGCCTCGATAGCACCCAAAGGATCTCAACTGCCATCTCCTCGTGCTGGCACGCAGCCTGCTGCGCGGCCGCCTCCGCCGTCCGTTCCGCTGCGCTCAGCGCCATAAGCAGGTCGGCGGCTGCGCCGGCCACGCCTGGCGCCGTCATCGCACGCGCGCGCACAGCGCGGGGCGCAACGTTCATGAGGACCCACAACAGCCGCAGCGGGCCGAAGGAAGAGCGGCCAGCGAGGCTTTGGGGGCCGTCAGCCGCAACCCTCTGGACGCCCTCCACGGCGATCGGCAGCAGCCCCGCTTCCGGGCTGCCGGCGCGCTCCGCCGTGGCGGTGTCGGCTCTGGCCAGCGCAGCCAGCACCGCAAAGGCGCTGTCTTGCTGCGGGTCCCCCCCGCGCTTGGCGGCTGCGATGAGGGCTTCCACGGCGCCCTCAGCGGCGGGCGCCGCAAGCAGCGAAGCGGCGCAGTCACCCACAGCCAGCAGGTTTGCCAGGGCCTCTGCGGCTGCGCTGCGGCTCTGCGGGTCCAGCTGCTCATCGAGAAAGAGGTCCAGCACACTGAAGGCCAAAGGTCCCACAAAGCAGGCTGAACCCTGCTCGCAGGTAGTGCGTTTGTTTTGGGGGCGTGTGTGTGGGCCGCCGTCTGGGCGCGGGGGTTGGCTGGTGGGTGGGCATAGCAGCGCAAGGCAGCAGTTGGCAGGACAGGGGCAGCAGCCTTCCTGCCAGAGGCCCACCTCGATGCTGCAGCACTGCGCTGCGCTGATTGCAGCCTGTTCCACCTGAGCGAACAGGTCGGGGTGGGCTGAAGTAAAGGCTCCACTCAGCAGGGGCTGCAGCAGCTCCGCCGCCGCCGTCGCCGCTGCTCCCTCCAGGCCGCCCTCTGCGCTGTCGACCGCGTCCAGCAGCGCCTGAGAGCGCAGGTCCCAGCTGCTGATGAGCTCCTGAGCCTCGGGCGCAAGGCCAGGCCGGGCCTCGAGCCTCATCAGCGCGGCTTCCGAGCTGCTGCAAGTCCGCCGCCAGGCGCTCGCGCGCTGCAGCGCGAGCGGCGGGCGCGTTATACGCCATCTGCGGCTTATTTAATGATCTTGCTGCTGCAATCCTCTATCTAGCGGCTGAGCGCTGCGGGCTTCGCGAGCGCGCGGGGACGGTGAAAGGGGCCAGATCCGCGCAGCAGCCGCTGAGGAGCCCCTAGCAGCCGTATAGAACGGCGCGAACTGTTCAACTGCGAGCTGACAAAGTGCTTGATGCTTGATGCGCCACCCGCGGCGGCACCCGCGGACTGCGGGCCCGCGGGCGCCGCTGCGCTCCATGGGCAGCTCGTCACTGCGCGCGCCGCGGACATTTTTAAAGCTATGCACAGTGCAAGGCGCCCTGATCCGCAGCAATCTTCCTGGTTCTGCTGCGCATGCTTGGCCAAAGGCCAGAGGCGCCCATGCGGCAGCAGGCTGAATCAAGGTGGAAGCCGCATGCGCCTGCCCCGGCCGCTGCCTGGAGCGGGTCAGTGGCATGCCGCCCAGCCGTCCAGCCCTGCAGACGGCATCTGCGCTGGGCATGCATGCAGCCCTGGCATGGTCCGCGCACCCAGGACCGTCCCTTGTGGGCAGTACCTGGCGCGCTGATGCAGCTGCAGCGTACCACAGCCCCACATACACCTCCCCTGCTCGCGCACCGCCGACACTGGCCGCCGACACATGCCCAAAGGTGCAGCAGGTTTACAAATTCTTGAGCGTAGCCCTGCGCTGCAGGGTGCAATGCAATGCGAGTGTGGGAAGGGCGCACATAAAGAAGCCAGGGGATACAAGCACAAGGTTTCAGCAGTCGAGCACAACAGTATATGCAGGGCGGCCGGCGCACCCAGCGGCCGCGGTGGCTATGAGCGCTGCGCGGCCGCTTTGCGGGCCGCCTTGCGTGCCGCGCGGGCCGCCTCGCACGCCGCGCCTGTTGGCTGGCACACCCTGCGGGCCGCCTTGCACGCCGCGCGGTGAGACGGCCAGTGGCGCAGGGCGCACGCCTCGCCGCAGTAGAACTGCGCCTTGCAGCCCACGCAGCGCAGCAGCGGCGCCTCGGCCGTTGCGCTCTTGCCGCACTCGCCGCACGCCCGCGGCCGTGCGGCAGCCTCAGCGCCGCTGCTGCTCCCGGCTGCGCTGCCGCTGCCACCGCCATCGCCGCCGCCGCCGCTGCTGCTGGGGCCACTGCCGTCTGCCCTGCTGCTGCTGCTGCTGCTGCCGCCCGCCTCTGGCACCAGCGGCTGCGCGGCCGCAGAGCGGCCGCCTGCCGCTGCAGGCGCCTTGAGTTCCGGCAGGCTCAGCAGCCATTTGGCAGGGAACGCTGCTATGGTTGCAAATTCTGCATTTGCTGCTGGAGGCCGATCAAAGAACCCCTGCAGCGCGGCCCCCAGGCCAGGCGCCGCCCGCAGCTCAGCGCGCGCGGCAGCCGTGTCTGCGGTCGCCGCCGCGGGTGGAGCGCCCCTGCGCCCGACCTGTTTTGAGTCAAAGCCGGCCATGACGGAAACGACAAACACCAGGTTGAGAATTGAGCTCATGTTGTGATCGCCGTCTGCTGTCAGCCAGTACCGCAGCGCGCCCACGCACGCCTCGGCCAGCAGCGGCACCCGCCGCAGCGCGCGCAGCTGCTCGGGGGCCGTGCTGGCGGAGGCGATACCATTCAGCACGACCACGCCTGTGTAGCACATCGTCCATTGCGCCTCGGTGTGGCCAGCCGCGCCGTCGCCGCGATCTGGCACGCTGGCCTCGATCATGCCGGTCAGCGCCCCGAGCAGCGAGCTGGCGCTGCCCTCCGCCGCCGCGGCACGCGCGAGCGCCGCGCCGACGCGCCGGCCCTCGCTGCGCTGGAGAAGCAGCGACAGCACGAAGGCTGCGTAGCTCTGCGTCTGCGTGGGGTCATCGCCGTCTTCATAAGCCCGCCGCAGCGCGCCGGCGAGCTCCGATGCCACGCCCGGCACCTTGAAAAGGGCGACGCGGCCTATCTCCTCGTCCGCAAACCTGGCGATGCAGAAGCTCGCGGCGCTGCGTACTGCCTTGCTGGGGCTGCGCAGCAGCGCCAGCACTCGCGGCAGCGCGCCGCTCCGAGTCAGTGCGTCAAAAGCCCGGACGTAGGTGAAGCGGTCTGCAGACATCAGGTTTGATAGCACCGCAAGGCTCTGAGATGCCACCTCCGCGTGCTGGCACGCAGCCTGCTGCCCGTCTGCCTGCGCCGCCCGCTCTGCCGCGCTCAGCGCCATAAGCAGGTCGGCGGCTGCGCCGGCCACGCCTGGCGACACCATCACGCGCCCGCGCGCACGGCAGGGCGCAGCACTCGTGAGGGCCCACAACAGCCGCAGCGGGCCGAAGAAAGAGCGGCCAGCGAGGCTTTTGGCGCCGTCAGCCGCAACGCTCTGGATGCGCTCCACGGCGATCGGCAGCAGCCCCGCTTCCGGGCTGGTGGCGCGCTCCGCCGTGGCGGCGTCGGCCTTGACCAGCGCAGCCAGCGCCGCAAAGGCGTTGTCCTGCTGCAGCTGCCCCCGGCGCTTGGCGGCTGCGATGAGGGCTCCCACGATGCCATCCGCATCAGGCCACGGCGCCGCAAGCAGCGATGCGACGCAGTCGCTCACGCCCAGCACGCAGATCAGCAGCTCTGCGGCTGCGCTGCGGGTCTGCGGGTCCAGCTGCTCGTTAAGGAAGACGTCCAGCACACTGAAGGCCAAAGGTCCCACAAAGCAGGTTGAACCCTGCTCGCAGGTAGTGCGTTTGTTTTGGGGGCGCGTGTGTGGGCCGTCTGGGCGCGGGGGTTGGCTGGTGGGTGGGATGAAGCAGCAGTGCAAGGCAGCAGTCGGCACTCTGCAGGGCAGCGGCAGCCCAGCTGCCAGAGGCCCACCTCGAAGCTGCAGCACAGCAGTGTGCTTTTTGCAGTAACTAAAGCCTGAGCGGACAGGCCGGGGTGGACTGAAGCGGAGGCTCCATTCAGCAGGGGGTGCAGAACGGGGTGCAGGAACTCCGCCGCCACCGTCGCCGCTGCTCCCTCCAGGCCGCTCTCTGTGCTGTCGACCGCGTCCAGCAGCGCCCGAGAGTGCAGTTCCCACCTGCTGATGAACTCCTGAGCCTCGCTTGCCGGGCCATGGGCCTCAAGCCCAAGCCTCAGCGCGGCGCCGAGCTCCTGCAGGTCCGCCGCCAGGAGCTCGCGCGCTGCAGCGAGAGCGGCGGCCGTGGCATCCGCCATCTGCGGCCGGGCACAGCGGCCGCCAGGCTTGAACCTGACGCTGCGATTCTCGATCTAGCGGCTGAGCCCGCTGCAGGCTTTGCGAGCGCGCGGGACGGTGAAAGGCGCCAGATCCGCGCAGCAGCCGCTGAGGAGCCCCTAGCAGCCGTATAGAACGGCGCGAACTGTTCAACTGCGCGCTGACAAAGTGCCTGATGCTTGATGCGCCACCCGCGGCGGCACCAGCAGACTGCGCCCGCGGGCGCCGCTGCGCTGCATGGGCAGCTCGTCACTCCGCGCGCCGCGGACATTGTTAAAGCACAGTGCAAGGCGCCCTGATCCGCAGCAATCTTCCTGGTTTGCTGCGCACATGCGCGACCAAAGGCGCACATGCAGCAGGCCGAGTCAAGGTGGAAGCCGCCTGCCCCGGCCGCTGCAGCGGGTCAGTGGCATGCCGCCCAGCCGTCCAGTTCTGCAGACGGCATCTGCGCTGGGCATGCATGCAGCCCTGGCATGGTCCGCACACCAAGGCCTGTGCCTTTGCAGGCTGCACACGACTGCCGCCAGAGCAGCGCTGCCGCCGCACCCCCGCGCTGTGCGTGATTGTTTCAGCAAGGCCTGCCCAGCTTACCAAAAACGAGTGCTGCCGCCGCGATGGGAACGGCGCGCAGCGCGCTCGGCGCGCCCTCTGCGCGCGGCGCGCCGAGCGCGCGGCAGTCCTGCGGACGGGGCCTCCCCCCCCGCGCGCCGGGCATGTATGCGCCGCCCGCGGCCTTTCCTCCACCTTTTGCGCCCCTCCGCGCCCTTTCGCCCGCTAGCTGGCCCGCCAGAGGCCTGCCCAGCCAGATCCTGCGCACGCAGCCACTTGCCAGCGCCCGTTGCAAAAATGCAGCTCGCACGCAGCGGGAGCCAGGTGAGCAGTTTGCAAGGGGCGCGCTGCGTATGCAGCGGCGGGCGCCTAGCAAGGGCGATGCGGGTGCCCCAGGGTTGCCCGTGCCTCTGCACGCGCCCAGGACAGGCGCGGCAGCGGTACAGCAGCGCCGGCGGACTTCGAGGATGAAAATAGAGCAATTGGCGCGGCAATGGGGGTGCACGCCTGCGCCGCTCCCGGCGTCGCAACCACACGCGGCGCCGGCGGCGCAGCACGGGCTCCCCGCGGGCACCTCGCCGAATCCGCGCTGCGCCCGCGCGCCCACGCAGGCCTGCCGCCCGGCGCGCCGCGCCGCCGCCGCCGCGCCCGGCCGCGCCGCGCCGCCGGCCGCCGCGCGCCGCCCCGGCCGCCGCGCTGTGCCCGTCGTGCGCGCCGAGCTGCCCGCCGGCGGCGTCGGCACCGCCGTCGCCGAGCGGCCCGCGCCCCTCGAGAAGGCGGGGGAGAGCGCCGTCCCCGAAGTGCCGCGCGGCGGAGACCCCTGGTGAGCGGCCGGGGCGCGCGCGCGCGCGCGCGCGGTGTGCCCGCTCTTGCAGCCGCGCCGACGGGCTCCGCGCCGCCTTTTCGCGCTGCCAGCGCCGCACGGCCCGCGACCACCCCGCCTCCCCCCAAACCGCGCGCCCCGCGCAGGGAGGATCCCAAGTGGCAGCAGTACAAGTGGACCGTGTACCGCGGCACCGCCTACGACCTCACCTCCTTCATCGAGCGCCACCCCGCCGGCAGCTGGCTCATCAACCTCGCCATCGGGCGCGACTGCACCGCGCTGTTCGAGTCGTACCACCTGCGCCCCGAGGTCGCGGGCGCGCGGCTGGCGCGGCTGCCCGTGCTGGAGGGCTTCCCCGTTGACGCCGTGCCCCGGTCGCCCTACCCCAACGACTCGGAAGTATACAACGCCATCCGCGACCGCGTGCGCGCCGAGGTGTTCAAGGGGCAGGACAGCAAGGGCGCGCACCGCAGCGGCAGCGAGGGCGCGGCGCTCGCCGTGCTGGGGTACGCGGCCGCGGCCTACGCGCTGTACGTCTCCGCGCCCTCCGCGCTGACGGGCGCGCTGCTGGGCCTGGGCGGCGCCTGGATCGGGCTGACCATCCAGCACTGCGGCAACCACGGGGCGATGAGCACCAACGCGGCGGTCAACGGGCTGCTGGGGGTTTGCAACGACCTCATCGGGGGGTCCTCGCTGATGTGGCGCTACCACCACCAGGCGAGCGGCCTTGGGGGTTTCGGTTTTAGTGGGGAGTGCGGGGCGGGGGCTGAGCTCTTTGGGGCGGGAGGGGGAATGGCCCCTCCCACTGCAATGTTCTCACCTGAACCCCCCGCAAAGCCTCAAAATGCTGCCTCAGAAAAACCTCCCTCAAACCACCCCCAACCGCCCAAAACCGCTCAAACAACCCCCCCCCCCAGGTGTCCCACCACATCCACTGCAACGACGACGCCCTGGACGAGGACGTGTTCAACGCCTTCCCCTTCCTGCGGTTCGACGCGCGCCTGCCGCGCGCCTGGTACCACCGCTGGCAGCACATCTACATGTGGGCGACCTTCCCGCTGCTCACGCTGGTGTTCGTGGTGCGCGGGGCCGGGGCGCTTGCTTTGGGCGGGGGCGCTTGCATTGGGTGGGGGGCTTGCTCTATTTGGGGCGCTTGCTTTGGCAATGGCTTGCGTGTGTTGTTGCTGGTCGCGTTCCTAACCTTTTCCTCAGCTTACTGTGCATGAGCAAGCAGCGACTCGCCCACCAACCGCCCACCAAAACCCGCCGAAACCGCCGCCCCCCATCCCAACAGTTTGGCGACCTGCAGGCGCTGTTCGACAACCGCACCCAGGGCGCCACGCTCTACGGCGCCACCGCCTGGGAGCGCGCCACCGTGGTGCTGGGGAAGGTGGCGCACTTTTCGCTGCTGCTGGCGCTGCCGTGGGCGCTGCACGGGCCGGGCGCGACGCTGGCGGGCGCGGCCGCATACACCGCCATGCAGGTGGGGCCCGCTGGGGTTTAGGGTTTAGGGTTTTGTCCTAGTTGGGGCCCGTTGGCCGTTTAAAGCCGGCCCGTCTTTGTGGGCGCGGCGCGTGCGCGCGTCGCGCGGCTTTGCGCCGTTGCAGTGCGCCCATGCTGGGCCGAGGGCATGCGAGCCCCGACGCCAGCGCTTCAAGGCGGCCCGCACTCGGCCGACGCAACAACTACCCCGCGCTCAAACGGTCGCCTTTCCCCCCTCTGCACTCGCCGCAGTCTGTCGTGCTTGCCGCCACCTTTGCCGTCAGCCACAACGTGCCGGAGGCCAAGCCCCTCGACGCGGGCACGCCCAGGTGGGCGGTTGCGGGGGGTTTCGGGCGGTTGCGGCCGTGTCTCCGCCCAGCAGAGCTGACTGGCATTCAGAGCCCTCAGCAGCTTGGGATTTCTCAACGTCGCAGGCCCTGACCCAGCACCAACGGCAAGCGCCACCCCCACCTCGTGGCCGGAAAGCACCCGCGACAAGCCCCAGCCTGAACGACAAGCATACCCCCCCCCCCCCCCCCCCCCCCACCTCCCACCCCCCCCCCCCCCCCCCCGGCCCCCCCCTACCCCCCCCCCCCCCCCACCACCCAAACCCCCACCCCTGCAACCTCACCCCACCCCCCCAAAAAAGGTCAACCCTTTACGACACGGAGCTCGCCGCGCGCGACTGGGGCGTGCAGCAGCTGGTGACCAGCGCCAACTGGGGGGGCGTCGTCGGCAACTTCTTCACCGGCGGGCTCAACCTGCAGGTGCGGCCCCGCGGGGGCGGCTTTTGGAGGCCAGCGCAAACAGGCCAGCACGCAACTTGCGGCAAAGCCCCTCCCCCCAAGCATTGCATACTCAAGCACCCGCAACCAAACACGCAACCAAACACGCACACGAAGCCCACACCTGCAACCAACCAACCGCCCCCCTCCAAAAACACAAAAGGTTGAGCACCATTTGTTCCCCGCAATCAGCTTCATGCACTACCCGGCCATCTCCAAAATCGTGGCCGAGGAGGCCGCCAAGCGCGGCATCCCCTACGCCCACTACGACACGCTGCCCCAGATCGTGGCCCGGTTCGTGCGCTACATGAAGGAGGTCGGCGTGGCGGACCAGGTGCCGGCCAGCGGCACCGCCGCGGCGCAGCTCAAGCGGCTGTGAGCGGGGACCGGCGGGCGAGCGAGAGTGTGTGAACGCGCGAGCGCGCGCGTGCGCGCGTGAGCGCGTGCGTGAGCCCGCGCCGACCGGCGGTGTTCCCAGAGAGGGCGCCTCCGCGGCCTCCCGCCCCGCCGCCGGCGCGGGCGTTCAGTGAGCGGAGCGGCGGCCCCTGCCGCAGCCCTGTTGTCATTCCCGGGGCCGTCGCGCCGGCCCGCGGCGGCCGGGCGCCGGCGGCCCCCGCGCCGCCGCGGCGACGGCGCCAGCTTTGGCCTTTCATTCTTCGCCGTCCCCTCTCGCGTGCCCTTTTGGGGAATGACGCGAGCGCCGATTACTCCAGAGATTCCCCGGGGCCGCCCCCAGCCAAAACATACCTTGTTTTCCACCCGGCATTTTCGGCAGGCGCGCGCCCAAGCGGGCGCGCGCGGACGCTTGTGCGTCCCTCCCGCCGCGCGCGGCCGCGCCGAGCGCGCCGTGCTTTCGGGGCCCGCTGCGGCGGCACCCCTACCTCCCCTCGCGGTTTGAGCCCAGTGACGAATCTTCGACCCGGCGTTTCCGCGCGCGCCTTCTGCATCCCGAAGATTGCACACCAGAGCAGTCAAGCCTAGCTTCAAGTAACAGGAGCGCCTCTTGCCAGGGCCTCCGCGGCTGTGGACGTTAAAGGGAATGGGGGCGCGAGTGTGCTCGGTCACGCGCCGGAGGCTGGATGGACGGCCGCGCCTGCCCCGTCCCCACCAACCGGGCCCCACCAACCGCCGCCACATGCGCCGGCGCGGCCTCCAACGCGTCAAGGTGGGGTCACGGCGGCAGAGCGTATGCAACAAGCCCCTTCTCAACACCCTCTGCGAGCCGCTGAAGGGGTCCGGGCTTGAGCAGGGCCGGCCAGCGCGTACGAGGCAAAGCGTCAGCGGTGGGCGCCGTTGGTGTCGCCGGTGCCGGAACGCGCTTGTTGTGTCTCCGGGCTCGGCCCTCTGCGCCAATTGTTCGCGACACAAAACGGGGCGCTCTTCCCCTCCAACCGCGCCCACGCAGCAAAGGGGCTTCGCCCTCGGTCGTTCTCATGATCTGAGTCGCCCGCCGGCCCCCGGACGAGTGATTATCGTGCAGGGCATCTTTGTTTTCATCTGTGCAGCGCGCGGATGTGCGCCATCACGGGGCTGGGCGTGAAATCGAGGAGCCTCTCCACCAGCGACCTGGCTCAGCTGGCGAATGGCGCTCCCGGTGGGTTTTATGAACGTGCTCCTGCAGTGCGGGTCTGCGAGGGCTCCGGGGCCGTCACAGCTGGAGCGGGCCAGCGGGGGCCTCACCCTGAGCCTTGCGGGCCCGCGACCCCCCCATTGCCGCGTGCAGATGCCGTGGTCCAATTGGAGACGGCTGGAGCCCAGCTGCAGCCCGGGCTCCGGCGGCAAAGGTGCGATTTGGGCCGACGGGTGGGGGCGCAGCACAGGGCCTCTGCGAACTGGCCGAGCCCCGAAGTTGGCGTAGCAGAGGCTCGGCAGCACCTTACGCGGCCGCAGGGCGCCGCGGACCCGGTCTGGGGTTTGGGGCGGCGGTGCCGTCGATCGCTGCGATCGCCGATCCCCCCGGCCGCGCGCCGCCTCCCAACCGCGCCCTCCCCCCTGCGCAGTGATTCGGCGCCGTACGACTCCATTAGCCACCCCATCAAGCGCACCCGCAGCGAGCAAAGCCTGCTGACGGCGGGCGCGCTCGCCGGCGACGGCGGCGCCGCCGCCGTCTCCGCGCCGCCGCCGCTGCCGCTGCCGCTGCGGCCGTGGCCGCGGCCGATGCTGTGCGACGACGGCTCAGACGTGGAGGGCCCCGACGCGGCCGCCGCCGCCGCGATCGCCGCCGCCGCGGCAGCGGTGCGCGGCGGCGGCGGCGGCCGCGGCGGGTGGTGTGCTTCCCTGCCGGTGGTGATGTCTGACTATGGCAGCAGCACCAACAGCCTGGGCAGCCTCGACTCCGACCTCACCCGCCCCCTCTCCGCCGCCGCGCCGCCGCACGGCGCCGCGCCCGCGACGCCGCCGCACGGCAAGCCCGGCGGCGGCGGCGGCGGGGGGGTGACGTACATACAGGCGGTGGGCTCGGCGGCCAGCCTCCAGCACGCCGCGCTGGGACGCGCCGTCGAGCTCTCGCCGGTCGCGGCAAGCCTCATCTACCGCGGCGGGGGCGCGGGGGCCGAAAGGCCCGGGCCGGCCGCGCCGGGCGCCGCCGCCGCGCCGCGCTTCGCGCCGCCGCCGCTGATTTCGCCGGCGCACGCGGCGGGCGCCGCGCCCGGCCAGGACTGCGCGGCGGCGCTCGCGACGACGGCGGCGGCGGCGTTTGGCGTGAGGGGCGGGCGGGGCCGCGCCGGCGCGCCCGGCGGCGCGCTCGGGGGCCGGCCCATGCAGCAGCAGCAGCAGCAGCAGCAGCAGCAGCAGGAGGAGGAGGCAGAGGGGGAGAAGCGTCTCCTGCCGTCGGCGTCGCTGCCGTCGCTGCCGCCGTGCATCCCCGAGACCGAAGGATGGGACTTTGACCGCCGCCAGCGCGCCGTGCGCTCCGCCGCGCCCTCGTCCCGCGGCGGCTCTGGGAGCTCCTCCTTTGGCCGCCGCCGCAGCAGCATCGAGGCGTCGCTGCCGTGGCGCGCGCGCCTCGACAGCGCCATCGCGGCGGTCGAGTCGGTGGCGGCAGACGAGCCGCTGGTGCCGCGGCGCGGCAGCGCGGCGGACCTGCTGCCGCCCGCTTCCGCCTCGGCTGCTGCTGCTGCTGCTGCGGCGGCGGCCAAGCCGGCGGCCGGCCCGCCGCCGCGGCCGCCGTCGTACGACGCAGCAGAGGCCGCGCGCCGCAGGAGCGGCGCCGCCGCCGCCGCCGCCGCCGCCGCCGCCGTCGCCGAGCCCGCCGCCGAGCCCGCCGCCGAGCCCGTGCAGGGCCGCAGCAGCACGGAGAGCGACGGCGACGGCGACGGCGGCGCGGCCGCGCCGCCCGCCGCGGCGGAGCGCGGCGCGGGGGGGCGGACCAGCTCTAGCAGCAGCCGCTCGGTGTCCCCCGGCTCTGGCCGCGTCGGCCGCGTGCGGCGCAACAGCGCGATGAACCCGCCCGGCTACTACAGCAGGCCGGAGCTGGGGGGCAACGCCGCGTTTGAGCTGTTCCTGCGGCTCAACCGCGCGCGCCAGACATACGGTGCGCCGCGGGCCGGAGGCTTTTCGCCCGTTTTGCCTGTGGCTCTCACTGAGTGCTTTTGCCTGCAAAGTCCACAGGGACCCTGCCGTGGCTTGAACAAAGCACCACCCTCGATCAACCAAACCCCCACCCTCCAGCAACACAACCCCCACCCCCAAACAACCTAAAACCCCACCCCCATCAAACACCCCCCCCAGACTTTGCCAAGCGCCAGGCCCAGGAGTTTGCAGAGCTGGACTGCGGGGAGCTCACCGTCTGGGAGGCGCTGGACGCCCTCAACTCGCTGCGCGAGTACGAGGCGGGGCTGGTGCCGGCCAGCGAGGGGCTGGAGCCGGGGATGCCGCTCAAAGAGCACGCGCTGCAGGTGGGGGGGGGGGGGGCAGCTGCCGACCCTAGCTTCGTTTACTACTTGTTCTTATTGGGGGGATGATGCCCTCGCGCGCTCTGGGGGCTCGCGCGGCCCCTCTCCTCCCCTCCAGCGTTTTACGGGCGCCCTCCTAAAAACAATCAGGGGGGCCCGCCCTGTTGCCGCACCCAGGGGCTCCCTTGCAGCCGGCCCACAGTCCCACACCCCAACGCACCGAACCAAACCCGAGCCGAAACCCAACACCCGCACCCCCTTCCCCCCACAAAACCAACCAACCAAACGAACAGGTCGCCGAGCTCTGCCGGCTGGCCTTCCCCGACAAGGAGTGGCTCCACCTGGTGGGCCTCCTCCACGGCCTGGGGAAGCTGCTGGCCCACCCGGATTTCGGCTCCCAGCCGCAGTGGGCCGTCGCCGGCGAGACCTACCCCCTCGGCTGCCGGTTCGCCCCCCAGGTCGGCCACCACGAGCTGTTCTCGGCAAACCCGGACCGGCGGCGGCGCGCGTTTGCGAGCGCCAACGGCGTTTACTCGCCGGGCTGCGGGCTCAAGGAGGTGGGAGCCGGGGGGGGGAGGGGGGCCGCGGCGGGGGCTTTGGAGGGGGCGCGGGGAGCGGGGCGGCGGCGGGCGTTGGAGGAGGGGAGCGGGAGTGCAAACCCAACGCAACCCAAATGCCTCTCCACCTCGAAACCCACCTCCACACTCCCCCCCTAGACCCCCTCCCAACCCCCACCCCCCCACCCCCCCCAAAAGGTGTACATGTCGTGGGGCGCCCCCGAGTACCTCTACCTGGTGATGGTGCTCAACCAGGTGGCGCTGCCAGAGGAGGCGCTGTTCGTGCTCAGGTGCGCTTTTGCGGTTGTGTGTTCGTGTGTGGGGGCGTGTGGGGGTGTTGTGGCGGCGCGATAAGAGCCCTGCCTGCCTGTCGGCCGCGTGCCGCAGCTCTGGCCTGAGCGGCGCTGCCAAAGCACAAGCCGCAGTCGTCAAACCCACACCCTTCAACTCCCTCCCCCCCCCCCCACCCCCCCCC
>BDRX01000093.1:78112-82737 GCA_003203535.1 Raphidocelis subcapitata | reverse complement strand
CCCCCCAAAAAAAAACCTCCCAACCTTCCCCCCCCCCCAAAAAAACCTCCCAACCCCCCACCCCCAGGTATCAAAAGTTCTACAGCCTCACCCGCCCCGGCGGCGCCTACGGCGAGCTGCTGTCGCCCGAGGACGGCGCGGCCGTACCGCTGCTCGCCGCCTTCCAGCGGCTCGCGGTGTACCGCCGGGTCGAGCTGCCCGATGCCGCGCTGAGGGGGCGGGAGCTGTACGATTACTACGACGGCCTCATCGCCAAGTACGTCGGGCACGACAAACTGTTCTGGTGACGCCTGCAGCGGGTGACGCCCGCCGCGGGCGCGCTCAGGGCGCTCGGCCGGCCGCCGGCCGCCGGCCGCCGGCCTGTGCCGCGGCCGGCGCCGCCGAGGCGGCCGCCGAAACGATCCATCCCCGCTCTGCATGGCCCCGCTCTATTCTCCGCGTCTGCGCTTGAGAGGGGCAGCACTGCGGCCGAGCCGGCCCCCCACGAGGCTCCTGGACCGGCCCTCGCCGGGCCTGATACGGCCCCGGTTCGAGTTTTTGCTGCTTTTGCGAGGGCGCCTTTTTCCCTTTGGGCGGGGCCGCGCCGCGCCGCGCCGCGCCGCGCGCGGGCCCATGGCTGGGCCCTGAGCGAGGCGCGCGCCGCGGCTTGCACGTTCCCCCTTTCCCATTTGACCGCGCCGCCGACCCAACGTTTTTGAAAGGGGCGCCGGCCCCAATCGCGCGCGCCCCGCCCCGCCCCGCCGCCGCTGCCACGCGCAGCGGCAGAGGCCCCAGCGGCCCCCGCCCGCGGCGCGGCGGGCCCGCCCCCGCCCCCCGCCCGCCCCCCCAGCCAGTGCCGCGCCCGCCCGCCCCCCCCCCCCCCCCCCCCCGCTTTGTCTGCTGCCCGAATCGCACACCGAGGCGCCCTAAGAGCCCGCAATGGCGCTCGCCCGCGTTATCCAAAATATTGCATGCGGCGCGCGCGCGAGAGGGTGTGGCCGGCCGCGGCGGGCGGGCGCGCCTCTCGCCGCGCGCGACCAGCGCACGCGACCAATACAACGCGTGCGCGCGCGTGCGTGCAGGCGCGCGCCAGCCGCGGCCGACACCCCCGAAAGGCCCGATTTTCCGGCCGCCGCCCCAAAACGTTTTCCCTTCGGCCGCAATCCGCACCTTCCGTCGAGAGCGCGCGCGGGGGCACCTGCAAAACAGTTAGCGGCCGACATCCCCCGCACCCCGTCTCCCGAGCGCGCCCCCCCCCCCCGGGTGCGCCGCATTGCATGCGCCCGAGGGGGGCCGCCGGGCCGCGCAGCGCGGCGCGCGGGGCGCCCAGCGCCCCTCGCGCCGCGCGGCGCGGTCGTGCCCAACCGCACGCACACCCCACAGCACCCCACCCCACCGCCCCGCGAGCAGAACAGCACTGCACTCCAGCGAGCGAGAGCGCGCCAGCCCGGCACGCACCAAAACAGCCAGAGCCGAGACGCGCAGCCACGAGATGAGGGGAAACACCGCTGACTCGTAATGGTAACCCAGCACTGACTCGGCACTGACTCAGCAATGGCTCCAAGGAATGCGGAGCCACGGAGCCGGGTTTGGGGCTTGCAACGTCGACTCCGACGCGCGCAGGCCCTTGGGCCCCAAGGCCGGGTGCGAACGGGGCGGAGGCAGGCGCCCTCTCGCCGCCGCTTCGGGCCGCGCGCCGCCCGCCCCTCCCTCCCCGGCGCGCGCGCGCCGCCGGGCCTCAGGACCCCCAAACCCCTGTGCGCGCAGGCGCCGCGTCGTTTCCGAGAGGCCGCGGGAGAAAGCGGGGGCCGGTCGCTCTGGGCGTGTTTTACTCGCGGTTCGGGGCGCTGCGTGCGCTGGGCGCGTGCAGGTGAGAATCGTCGTTGGGGGGGGGGGCGGCGGGCGCGGGGCCGGGCGGCTGGGGCGGGGCGCGTGTGGAGCAGCCTTCTGTGTCCTTTTTTTGAATGCCGCGAATGGGATGTGCGGCAGGGGTCAGGGTAGCCGGGCGGCGGCGATAGCGCCGCCGCCGCTCCGCCCCGCGCCGCGCCCGCGCGCCGCAGCCGCAGCCGCGCCGGCAGGGCCGCGCGCTGGGGCTGCGAGGGATGACGTAAAGAAGGTAAGGGAGGGGGCCGGGCCAAAAGCAGACACAGCATCGCAAACAAACACAAAACTGGGGCCGGCCGCGCCCGCCGCTATCGGCGGGCGCGCCGGCAAGGGGGCCTCCGCGGCCCGCCCCCTCCCCGCACACTGGCACACTGCGTTGGTGTGTGGGGGGGAGGGCGCGCCGGCAGCCACGACTCATCAGCCGGTGACGCAGCTGGTGACACAGCGGGTGACGCAGCTGGTGGCGCAGCAGGGGACGCGGCGGCGACGCACCGCCCGGCGGGGCTGCGGCCGGCCGCGCGGAGGCGCGCCGCCCGGCGGGCGCGGCGCTGGCCAACGGGTGCGCGTTGGGAGGCACTCGGCAGTGGATGGCACTGTATGGCATGAGCAAGGGTTGGGGACGCACAGCGGGGAGCCGACAGCACCGGCGAGCATCAGACAATGGGGGCGGAAAGCCACTGCAGGGTTGTTTTTTGGTCCAACAAACTCAAAAGCGGGGGGCGAGGGCGGGCGGCGAATCGAGCGCGCCCGGGCTTTTCCCCGCGGCGCGGCGGTGGCCGATCTGGGGGGCCGCCGCGCGCGCCGGGGCCGAGGGGCGCCGGGCCCCCGCCCCGACGCCGCTGCCGCCGCAGTTGGGCGGCAGGCGGGGGGAGGAAGGGGGCGGGGGCGCGAAAATGGGGGAGGTGGGGGGGTGGGGCGAGGCCGGGTGGGGCCGCGAGGGCCGCCCGCAGAGGCCGGGCGGCCGCGCGGGGGCCGCGCAAAGAAGGAGGGCGGGGCCGCCGCGGCCGCGGCGCGCGCGAGGGCATCGGCGCCGCGCCGGCGGGGGCGTGGCCGGGTGCGCGCGTCAGTCGTGCACGCCCCTGCCTTGGTACGCGCCCCGCTCCACCACAAAGTCTGCCGGCATGGGCACGGGCTCCAGCCCCACCAGCGCGCCGCCGCCGGGCAGCGCGCCGCCGTACGCGCGCCACGGGTGGCCGCAGCCGTCCTCCTCGCCCTCCTCGCCGTCGTGCCAGCCGCCGACGCCGACGCCGTCCGCGGCGGCGGGCTGCCAGCGCACCCACGAGGCCGCGCAGTCCGCCGGCACCGCCAGCGGGCGGCCGGACGCGTCCACCAGCGCGGGGGGAAACACCTCACGATAGTAGGTGCAGTCCCGCCCCGCCGCCGGCGCGTAGGGCGGGGTGAGCACGTCCAGCACGGCGCACGCGCTGAGCGCGGTGAAGGAGTGGATGTTGCCGCCGTCGGCGGGGAACAGCACGGACGTGGGCGTTGGCGCGGAGAGCACCCGGTCCGCGACCAGCCGCGCCGCGCGCGCGCCGCCGGCGACGGTGCTGCTGCAGCTCGCGGCGCTGTTGGTGCTGCTGTTGTCAGAGCTGTCCTGCGCGTCGGCCGCGGCCTGCTGCTGCTGCTGCTGCTGCTGCTGCTGCTGCTGCTGCTGCTGCTGCTGCTGCTCGCCGCCGCCGGTGCTGAAGCCGTTGGGCCGTTTCGACGGAGGCGGCTGCTGCTGGTGCTGGTGCTGCTGCTGCTGCTGGTGGTGGTGCGGGCCCGCCGACGCGGCCTGCTCGTCATCGTCCTCGTGCGCAGACTGCGCGGCGCCGCCGCCGCCCTGCGGCAGCCAGTCGTACGCGCGGATGTGCAGGGAGCCGTACAGCAGGCGCGAGAACACAGTCATGCCCGGGTGGTTGTGCAGCGGGATGCGCGCGCCCTCCGGCAGGTGGAATATGCCAATCGTCATCAGATCGTCCTCGTGGATGTGGAGGTATGTGATGGCCTCCGATCCAGGGCTGTTTGGGAGGGTTTGGGGGGGCAGCGGGAGGGGGTGCATCACGAAAGGGCCCGCGGCGGCCGGCGGTAGGGGGCGGCGCGTGCGCATGGGAAGCGCGGCGGCCGGCGCCCCGTGCGTGCGCCGCGGCGGCGGCTGCGCTTGCGGCAAGCGCCGCTGCTTGCCGCGCCAATCGCGCGCGCCCGGCGGCCGGCGCGCGGCGCACCTGGCACGCGCCCCCGCCAGGCGCATGTGCTGCGCGCGCGAGAGCGGCCCGCCGCCGCTGTGAGCCTTTGAGCACGCCGGGTCGAGGCCCAGCTCGTCCAGGGGGATGGCATCTGCGGCGCGGAAGCAGCGGGGGGGAGGTCGGCGGGCGCCCGGCGTGCGCGGAGGGTCCGCAATCGCGTGTCGCGCGGAACGGCGCGCGCTACGGCGGGGCCCAGCCCGCCGCGCCGCGCACCTATCGCGGTGCAGAGCTCGTGGACGTAATCCGGGTCCACGACGCCGCCCCTGGCCATACGCGAGCGCACGAGCTCGTAGAGCGCGCGCACAGCGCTGGGCCCACCCGCCGCGGCCGGGTCTCCGGCGGGCGCGCCCGCGGGGCCCAGGGCCTGGCGCTGCTGCTGCTGGTGCATGGCCGGGGCCCCAGGGGCCGCGCGCTGCGCCTCAGACCGCCGGCTGCGGCATGCCAGGCGTCGATGGCAAACTCCCCGTCCAACGTAGGTTCTGACCGCTGTCTGATACAGGGTTTTGTCAAAAGTTGAAACGAACTCCTTTGACTTTT
>BDRX01000093.1:70612-73112 GCA_003203535.1 Raphidocelis subcapitata | reverse complement strand
GGGGGCATTGGCTTGGGCGGTTGGGGGGAAGGCGGCGGCTCCGCGTGAGTCCGAGGCGCACGCACCACCAAACCCCAAGTCCCGAGGCGCACGCGCGCGCATGCGCCCCCGCCCCCCTCACCGGCCTCCTCTGGGTCCAGCGTGCGGTGGGGGCTGCGCAGCATGGCCTCGTGGACGTACTGCTCTGCCGCATAGGGCCAGGAGCCTGGCGCGTTTGGGTTTGGGTTCGGGTTTGGGTTTGGGTTTGGGTTTGGGTTTGGGTTGGGTTTGGGTTTGGGT
Organism: Raphidocelis subcapitata; assembly: GCA_003203535.1. Lineage (NCBI taxonomy): Eukaryota > Viridiplantae > Chlorophyta > Chlorophyceae > Sphaeropleales > Selenastraceae > Raphidocelis > Raphidocelis subcapitata. The sequence continues at coordinate 72,833 of BDRX01000093.1, read as the reverse complement.
TGCGATTGGAAATGCTCTGCCGCATAGGGCCAGGAGCCTGGCGGGGTTTCAAAGATGGGGTCGCGATCGCGGGCGGCAGTTTCAGCGGGGAGGCGGGGGCGCCGCGCGGCGTGCCCGGCCGCTTTGCGGGGGCGGGGAGGCGGTCGCTTCGCGGGGGCCTTGCGGCGGCATGGAGTGTGCGTGGCGCGGCCGTGGTTCGCGCGGCGCGGCGCGCCGCGGGTCTCACCCGCGAGCGTGGTCCGGTTACCCTCCTCGAACAGCCTCCAAGCGCACTTCTCCTTTGCGGTGCGGTACTGCAGCAGCCGCGTCGCGTACTGCGGGGGCATGTCGTAGACAAACACAAACGGGCGGCGCCGGGAGGGGCCCGTGGGGGGCGCGCCGGGGGCGGCGTGGTACGCGCCGTGGCGCTCCTCGTCGTACTCCCCTGGGGGGTTTGAGAGGTGTTTTGGGGGCGGGGTGTTTTGGGGTTGTTTGGGGGTTGTTTGGGGGTTTGCTAGGGGGGTTTGGGGGGTATGTTTGGGGGGTCTGCGGTAATTGGGGCGCGGTGCAGGCGTGCGCTGCCCCTGTGCTGCAAAGAACGGCCGCTCGCGCACGCGGCCCGCCGCAGTAGAGGGCGCGCAAAACACACCGCAAAAACAGCAGCTTCCAAACCCCCCAGCAGCACGGGCGCACAAACACACCCACCTGTTGAGTGGTGGTAGTCCGCCTGGTCCCCGCCCCCAAAGCCGCGCATCCGCTGCCGCCCGTCGGGCCCCAGCGGCAGCGCCTCCAACTCCTCAGCCGCCAGGATGCTGTCCCGCCCCGCCCCCGCCCCCGCCGGCTGCTGCCGCCCCTTGGGGTCGCTTGCCCCCGCCCCCGCCGCCGCCCCGGCCGGCTTGGCGGCGGCGGCAGCGCCGCTGCGAGTGCCGTGGGACTCAAGGGCGCCGCCGGCGATGCGGAAGTGGCGAAGCAGCGCGCGGCGGCGCGTGGGGGCCGGGCCGGGGCCCCAGTCCCCCTCCTCCTCCCACTCCTCATCGTCGTCGTCCTCCTGCTGCTGCTGCTGCTGATGATGATCCTCCTGGGGTTGCCCCTCCTCCTGCTGCGTGCGCGGCCCCTCGGCCTGCAGCTTCGGGGGAAGGGCCTCCCGCGCCGCCGGCGTCCCGCAGCTGCCGTCGCCGCCGTCGCCGCCGACGCTGCTGGCACCGCCGCCTGCAGCGATGCCGCCGCCCTGGGCGCCGCTGCCCTGCCCCGAAGGCTCCGCCTCCGCCTCCGCAGCGCTCGGAGCGGCCTCCCAAGAGACAGAGGCAAGCGTGCGCTTCGAAGTGGCCCGCGACGCCTCGTGCCCTCCCGCGAGCGGCAGCGACAGCGCCCCCGCCGCCCCCGCCGGCCGCAGCGGCGCGGGCAGCGGCAGCGGGTGCGGCAGCGGCGCGACCGTCGCGCCCGGCGGCTGCGAGCGCGCCCACTGGTTGGCCGCGAGCCCGCGCAGCCAGGGGCGGGCCTGCACGAGGGCGGTGTCCGGATAGGGGCACGGCGGCGGCGCGGGCAGCGCAGACAGCGGCTTCACGCGCTCCAGCGTGCCCGCCGCCGCCGCGGCCAGCGCCCCCGAGAGGCTCCCGTCGCCGCGGCAGGCCGAGTGCCCCTCCGGCCGCGGCTCCCCGGCGTCGACCGCCCACGCCGCGCGGCGCGAGCAGTCCGCGCCGTACCAGCCGCGCGCGCAGCGGCACCACCCGCGCTCGCACTCGCCGCGGCCGCTGCACTGGTTGGGGCAGTAGGCCTCGACGCGCGCGTCGCAGGTGGGGCCGGAGTAGCCGTCGAGCTCGCAGTCGCAGTGGGACTCAGGCTGGTCCGCGACGCACCACCCGCGGGGGCCGTAGAGCGCCTCAAACGGCACGCCGCCGCCGCCGGGCACCCACTCCAGGGGCTCCCCCGACGCGTCCGTCCTCAGCCGCTGGCACCCGCCCATCATCGGCCGCCCCTCCGCCCGCGGCCGCGCGCCCGGCGGCGAGCCCGGCGGCGCGGGGCGGCGGGCGCGGGGGCTGCTCAGGCCGCAGTAGCACGCGCCCGTGTCGGTGTCGCAGGTGCCCGCGCAGCGGGACCCGGTCAACCCTTGGTCAACGAAATCCGAGTCCTGGCCGTCGGGGCCGACGTGGCCGGCGGGCGCGGTCGTGTTGCTGTAGCGGTTGGTGCACGGCCGGGGGTCGGGGGTGGAGCAGTCAGGGCCGCCCCAGCCTGCGGGGGGGGG
>BDRX01000093.1:57227-70393 GCA_003203535.1 Raphidocelis subcapitata | reverse complement strand
GGGGGGGGGGGGGGGGGGGGGGGGGGGGGGGGGGGGGGGGGGGGGGGGGGGGGGGGGGGGGGGGGGGGGGGGGGGGGGGGGGGGGGGGGGGGGGGGGGGGGGGGGGGGGGGGGGCGTGGCGGTGAGCAGCCGCATCCCCGCACGCCGCGGAAGCCGCCCGTTGGTCCGAGCTGCAGCAGCACCAGGGCGCGAGGAGCCGCGCGAGGGCGGCCCGGGCCGCACCTGCGGGGCAGTCGCAGCGCCCCTCCTGCGCGTTGCACACGCCGATGCCGCTGCAGTCGTTCTCGCAGCGCCTGTCGTGCACCGGCGGCGCGGACAGCGGCAGCCACGGCTGCATGTGGTAGGCGCGGCACCACTCGCCGCGCACGCCGAAGCAGCGCGGGTGGCGCTTCACCAGGCCCGGCAGCAGCGGCTGCGCGGCGGCGCGCCGCGGCGCCGCAGCGCCGGCGAGCAGCAGCAGCGCCAACAGCGCCGCTGCTGCTGCCGAGGCCGGCTTCGCGCGAGCCATAGCGCCGTCCCCCCGTCGCTGTCAGCGCGGCATGCTCGCACTGCGCGGGCTGCCAAGGAGCGAGGCCGGGGGTCGTGCGCGCCCGCGCAAGGGCACTCCTCAGCTCCCTAACCTGCTCGAGGTTCTGCACCGCAAACTGGGCGTGGACACCGGGCTCGGCTCGGAAAGGCGCGCGGGGTGGGGCGCAAAAAACCGCTGAGATGACGGCACCACGGCTGGCCTTCAGCACTGAATTGAACCACGACGGCCAGGGTTCGCCTGAAACATGTGACCAATCATCAATGAGGGGCCGGCTGCAGGTGCGGCATGAGGCGCCGCTGCGTGGGCTGCAAGTATTACTGCGGCGACGGGTGCGCTTTGAGCCACTGGCCGTCGCACCGCGTGCAAGGCGGCCCGCAAAGCGGCCGCGCAGCGCTCATAGCTGCCGCGGCCGCTGGGTGTGGCGGTTCCCCCCTGCACATGCTGTTGTGCTTGACTGCTCAAACCTCATGCTTTTATCCCCTGGCTCCGCCATTGCGGGCGCCCTTCCCTTTTTTCGCATTGCAGTGTACCCCGCAGCGCAGGGCCACGCCTAAGAGTTTGTAAACCTGCTGCACCTTGGCATGTGCCGGCGGCCAGCAGCAGCGGTGCGCAAGCAGGGGAGATGGGCTGCAGTGCATTTGCATCAGCGCACCTGGTGCAGCCCTCAAGGGACGGTCCTGGGTGTACGGCCATGCCAGGGCTCCAGGCACGCCCAGCCTGGATGCCGTCTCCAGGGCAGGGGCTGGGCGGCATGCCACTGACCCGCTCGAGGCAGCGGCCGAGGCAGGCGCATGCGGCTTCCACCTCGACTCTGCTGAACGTGCGCCTCTGGCCCAGCTCTGGCCTTTGGTCAAGCGTGCGCAGCGGCACCAGGAAGAGTGCTGCAGGCTCAGGGTGCGTTGCGCGGTGCGGTGCGGTCAATAGTTCCCAGCAATAGTTCCCAGCGCGCGCAGTGCCAAGCGCGTGCAGCGCCGCGGGGCCCGCAGTCGCAGTCCGCTGGTGCCGCCGCGGGTGGCGCATCAAGCATTCCGACTTTGCCAGCGCGCAGTTCAACAGTTCGCGCCGTCTGTACGGCTGCTAGAGGCCTCGGCAGCGGCTCCTGCGCGGGTCTGGCCCTTTCTACCGTCCCCGCGCGCTCGCAAAGCCCGCAGCGCTCAGCCGCTAGATAGAGGATTGCAGCAGCAAGATCATTAAATAAGCCGCAGATGGCGAATGCCGCTGCCGCCGCTCGCGCTGCAGCGCGCGAGCGCCTGGCGGCGGACCTGCAGAAGCTCGGCGCCGCGCTGAGGCTCGAGGCCCGGCCTGGCCTTGCGCCCGAGGCTCAGGAGCTCGCCAGCAGCTGGGACCTGCGCTCTCAGGCGCTGCTGGACGCGGTCGACAGCACAGAGGACGGCCTGGAGGTGCCGGCGGCGACGGCGGCGGCGGAGCTCCTGCAGCCCCTGCTGGGTGGAGGTGCTGCAGCCCACCCCCATCTGTTCGCTCAGGGGGCACAGGCTGCAACCAGCGCAGCGCAGTGCTGCAGCGTCGAGGTGGGTCTCTGGCAGGAAGGCCGCTGCCCCTGCCCTGCCAACTGCCGCCTTGCGCTGCTGCTTCGTCCCACCCGTTAGCCATCCCCAAGCCCAGATGGCGTGCCCACGCCCCCAATACAAACATGCAACCTTCGAGCAGGCTTTGCCCTTCTTTGCGGTACCTGTGGCCTCCAGCTTGCTTGCCCTCTTCTTTAATGAGCAGCTGGACTCGCAGACCCGCAGCGCAGCCGCAGAGGCGCTGCTCGTGCTGGTTGTGGGTGACTGTGCCGCATCGCTGCTGGCGGCGCCCGCCGCTGAGGGCGCCGTGGAAGCCCTCATCGCAGCCGCCAAGTGCGAGGGGGACCCGCAGCAGGACAGCGCCTGTTCGGTGCTGGCTGCGCTGGCCGCAGACGACATCGCCACGGCGGAGCGCGCCGCCAGCCCGGAAGCGGGGCTGCTGCCGATCGCCGTGGAGCGCATCCGGAGCGTTGCGGCTGATGGCCCCCAAGGCCTCGTTGGCCGCTCTTTCTTCGGCCCGCTGCGGCTGTTGTGGGTCCTCGCAGGGAGCGCTGCGCCCGACGCTGTGCGCACGCGTGCGCGCGCGGCGCCAGGCGTGGCCGGCGCAGCCGCCGACCTGCTTACGGCGCTGGCCGCGGCGCAAGGGACGGCGGAGGTGGCGGCGCAGCAGGCTGCGTGCCAGCACGAGGACCTGGAGGAGCAGAGCCTTTCGGTGCTATCAGGGCTGATGCGTGCAGCCCCCTCCACCTACGCCCAGGCTTTTGACGCACTGACTCGGAGCGGCGCACTGCCGCGAGTGCTGGCGCTGCTGCGCAGCCCCAGCAAGGCAGTACGCAGCGCCGCGACTCGCTGCATCGCCGCGGTTGCCGCCGAGGATCCAGGCCGTGACGCCGTTTTCAAGGCGCCGCGCGCCGTATCGGAGCTCGCAGCCGCGCTGCGGCGGGCTTACGCGGACGGCGAGCACCCCATTCTGACGCAGTTCTATGCAGCCGATGCGCTGCTAGGGCTGATGTCCCACAGCGAGGGCCGGCGCGTCGCCGAGGCGCTCGCGCGTGCTGCGGCGGCGGAGGGCAGCGCCGGCTCGCTGCTCGGGGCGCTGGCCGGCCTGATCGCAGCCAGCGTGGACGAGGCGGTCGTCGACATCGAGGGCAGACATATTATGTGCGCGGCCAGCGCAGGTGTGCTTGCACAGATGACTTCGGCCGCCTGCGCCATGGCCGCCGAGCGCGCGCTGCGGCGCGCGCCGCGGCTGGCCGAGGCGTGCGTGGGCGCGCTGCAGTATTGGGCGGCAGCAGCCAGCGATCAGCAGAACCTCGGCGTAGTCCTCAGCCTGTTGTTTGTCGTTGGCACCCTGGCTGGCTTTGAACCTGCACAGGCAACGACAATCCTGGGCTTCACTCCACCACCCGCGGCAACCCCAGACACGGCTGCCGCGCGCGCTGCGCTGCGGGGGGCGCCGGGCCTGAGGCCCGCACTGCAGCGGTTCTTGGATTGGGCGCCAGGGGCCATGCAGGGTGGCTTTGAGGTGCTTATTGCCAAATGGCTGCTGAAGCTGCCGGAAGTCAAGGCGCCCGCGGTCCCTGCCGCTGCACCGACACCGGCGGCGGCGGCGGCGGCGGCGTCTGCAGCCCCAACAGCAGCGGACCCGGCGTCGGCGGCCCCCTTTGGGGCGCCCGTTCAGGCGCCGGCGACGGCAGCAGCGGTGCCACCGCCTGCAGCGGCAGGCAGCCCCTCTGCGGCCGCGCAGCCGCTGGTGCCAGAGGCGGGCAGCAGCAGCAGCAGCAGCAGCAGCAGCAGCAGGGCAGACGGCGGTGGCCCCAGCAGCAGCGGCGGCGGCGGCGGCGGCGATGGCGGTGGCAGCAGCAGCGCAGGCGGCAGCGACAGCGGCGCTGAGGCTGCCGCATGGCCAAAGGCGTGCGCAAGTTGTGGCAAGAGCGCGACGGCTGAGGTGCCGCTGCTGCGCTGCGTGGGCTGCAAGGCGCAGTATTACTGCGGCGACGCGTGCGCATTGAGCCACTGGCCGTCGCACCGCGCGGCGTGCAAGGCGGCCCGCAGGGCGGCTGCGCAGCGGCCCTAGCCGCCGCGGCCGCCGGGTGTGGCGGTCCCCCCCTGCATATGCTGTTGTGCTTGACTGCTCAAACCTTGTGCTTTTATCGCCTATCCCTTTTTATCCCCTAAATCCGCCTTGCATGCGCTCTTTCGCATAATTGCATTGCAGTGTACCGTATCCCGCAGCGCAGAGCCACGCGCAAGAGTTTGTAAAAACTGCTGCACTTGGCTGTGAATTCAACCGAAGCTGATGGGTTTTACAAGGGTCAGGCTCGCACGATTGCCCTGGCAGAAAGCAGCACGGCGGCCGCAACCGGTTCATCGGCTCCCGGTGCGCACTGCCGCATCCAGCACCTGGACCAAGGCGTTGGCCGGCGCAAGCAGCGGTGCCGGCACAGCCTGAAGGCCCGACCGGGGTTTGAAACTTTCGGCGGTTTCGGGTTCTGGTCTGTCTGGCGGCACCGGCGCCGCTACCGCTGCTTGAGCTCCCCATAGAACGCCGCCAGCGCGTCCCTCAGCGGCGCCGCCATCGCCTTCGCCGCCGCCACCGCCTCCGCCTCGGCCGCGGCGCGCGCGGGTGATCTGTCGAGGACTGCGATCTCGGAGGGCTCCAGATCATCCAGATCATCGGGGGACGCGCCCGCCAGCTTCAGCGTGCCCCGCACCGCGCCGTCGCCCTCCCCGTGCGCCCACGTGATCGCCACGTCGAACTCGAACCCCGCGCGCCGCTTGCCTCGGATGAACCAGATCGAGGCGTGGCCGGCGACGGAGTCGACCGAGGCGACGCGCGCGCCGCGGGGGCCCGAGACGGCGCCGAGGGCGCGCGTCAGCGCTTCCTTGGCCCACTCGGTGGCGTCGCGCTCCTCAAAGGTGCCGGCCTGGCGGGAGGGAGAGGGCGCGAACGGGAGGGGGTCAAGAGCGGGCGCGGGGCGGTCAAGCGCGGGCGCGGGACAGCGGAAGGCACGGGTCGCAGGGCGGCGCGCGGTCGGGCCGCCAAAGCTCGCCGGGAGCCGCGCAACGGGCGAACGGAATGCAGGGGGCAACCGCAGACAGGCGCCGCAGAAAGGCGCGGGGCGGGGAAGCTGCCCACCGAGTTCCAAGCCGACGTCGAGGTGGCGCCGCTGCTGGCCGCGCGCTGCTGCTGCTCCTGCTGCTCCCTCAGCGCCCGCGCCTCCTCCTCGGTCAACTTCTGCTCGGTTTTGGGGTTGAGAGGTTGGGGGGTTTTGGGCTTTGAGGGTTTCGGGGGTGTGGGGTGTGGGGGTTTTCGGGCTGCTGAGGTGTGGCCGCGGCCCTTGCTGGTCTGCTGAAAGATCCAAGACTGCTGTGCTCCGCCGCTCCAGCGCGTTTGGGGCGCGAGGGCGCGCGCCCGCGGGAGCCGCCGCAGCGCAGGCCTGCGTTGCAGCGGGCGCCCCACTCGCCGCACCTTTGGCGCGATGGCGGGGTCGACCGTGCTGCCGCCCCCCTTGGCGCTGCCGGCGGCCCAGTAGCTGTAGCTGAGGTCCGCCTGCAAACAGGGCAGGCGCGCAAAGGGGAAGGTCGGTTTGGTCGCGCGCGGGGGGAAAGAATGGGTGCCTCGACTCGCCCTCTAGAAGCCGGCGCCGTGGGCGCGCCCCCGGCTGGCGCCAGCGCGCCGAATGCGCGGCCGTGGCCAAGCCGGGGCGTTTGCTTGTGCATAACGGCCCGCCGCTGGGGGCCTGCATGCGCGCATGCGTGCAGCGACAAGCAGCAGCGGCTGAGCGGCAGCGGCAGCGGCGGCGCGGCAGGCAGCGCCGGGGCGCCATTCCACGCGCCCGCGCGCAAGCACCCCCACACCGGTGGGCTCAGTCCTCCCCACCTTGGCCGTGGCCTGCTCCTCGAGCTTGGTCGCCGGCTGAGCCTGCTGAGGCTTGCCACCGTCGGGGGCGTCCATCTCTGCTTTATTCTCGCCTTGCGATCGCGTCCTCCAAACGATCGATTCGGTTTACGCGCCCTGCCCTTGGCTTTCAGCGGCACAGGCCCGTGTGATCTCCGCGCCTTCCCCTTGGCGTGCCCCGCTGCGGCCGGCGGCTTGCCGGCGGGCGCTTCGGTTTCCCAGCATCGATTCGCGCCGTGCAGCGCGGCGCCCCCCGCATCCCGCAGCCGGCGCACCCGCCCGCACCGCACCGCGCGGCGCGCACGCGCCCGGGCCGAGGAGACCGATGGCCGCCGCGCCGCCCGCCGAAGGCCAGCCCAGGCCGCGGGACCGGAAGTTCAGCGAGGAGGACGAGGCCAGGGAGCGGGAGGCGCTGGGCCGGTGCGGGGGGCGGCAGGGCCGCGGGGGGCCCCGGCCCGGGGGCGCTCGCGCCGGGCCGCCTCGCGGCGCGCAGGTCGGCCTGGCAGGCAGCGAACGTCCTCGCCTGCGCAGCGCGGCGCGCCCAACCCACGCGCTCCACCCACACGCAAATGCACGCACGCACGCAGACCGCCGTGCGCTCGCCTTGTGCCTAATCCCCCAACACCCCATCACGCAAACCGCCGCCAACCGCCGCCGCCGACCGCCGCGCGCAGCATCGTCTTTGCCTTCACGAGCTACCCCCTCGACGCCGCCGCCGAAATCGACCGCTGGGCTGCCAATTACTCATCCCTCGGCCCCCGCCACCGCGCGCTGCTGGGTGCCTCGGTGCCCGCCAAGATCGCCGCGGCGCGCGCCGCGGCGCGCACCAATGCGCACTTCATCTCGGCGCTGCTGGCCGCGTTCGACGAAGACAACGAGGAAAACGCCGCGCCGGGGCACCTGTCGGGCGCGCGCGCCGAGGCGGCGCGCGTGGCGGCCGAGGCGCCGGGGGGGCGGTGCCCGCCGGGGGACGCCGAGAAGGCGCGGCGGGGGGGGGAGGGCTGGGGGCTGGCAGGGAGGGAGGGGCTTTCTGTGGCGGCAGCGGCGGTGTTGGTGGTGGTTTGGTGGCGCGGTGTGCGCTCTCCGCAGCGCGCAGCCCTTGGGCACCGGGCCTCTTGCTTGGGCGGCTAGGCCCTCGCTCGGCTCGCCGCATCCCGGCGCGCCCGCTTTCAAACCAACCGTTCGCCCCAGCCGGCCCCACGCCCAACCAAGCAAAACAAAACCCAAACAAACGGCCCCCGCCCAAGCCCGACAGGTGCGCTACGTTTTGAAAAACCTATCCCGCGACTGGAGCGCCGAGGGCGCGCCCGAGCGCGCGCAGTCCTACGGCCGCATCTGCGCTGAGCTGGCGCGCCTGTTCCCCGACAGGTGAGGGGTGGGGGCGGCTTTATGTTGTGCTGTGCTCTGTTCTGTTGGGTGGCTTGTGCGGGGTGGGGGCGGATGGGACTGTCTAAAAATCTGCGCAGCTGATGCAACGCATTTTGCGAGGGGAGCCGCGGCCCTGCTACCCCCCCCCCCCCGCGCCGCCGGCCACTGGTGCGCTGCTGCGCCTCCTGTCGCGCGGCCCCCGGGCCCCTCCCCGCCCCCGCGCCCGCACCCGCCCACCCCCCACCCGCCGCCTCAACCCCCACCCACCCCCAACCCCCGCCCCAGGCACCTGCAGTCCCGCCCCCCGCGCGTGCTCGTCCCCGGCGCCGGCCTCGGGAGGCTGCTGGTCGACGCCGCCGCCCTCGGCATGGAGGCCCAGGGCAACGAGTTTTCCTATTTCATGCTTCTGGCTGGGTCCTTCATGCTCAACCACTGCGTGCTGCCGGGGCAGTGGACGGTGCACCCCTGGGTGCACTCCAACCTCAACCACCTGACCGACGAGGACCAGGCGAGCGGGGGGGTGGGGGGGGGTGTTTGGGGAGGCCTCCCAAAGGAGGGCGGTTTCCTGGCGGTTTGGGGCAATTTTCGTCTCCTGGAAGCACTTCGCGCATGCGCAAACACGCATGCACAATCGCCGCAGCTTCAAATGCACCCGACCCTGGGATTTGTGAAGGGCCGCAGCCGCAAACATACGCAAGCACGCGCGCCCGCCCCCAAACGCAAACTCCAAACCCCCGCAGCTGCGACCCGTCAGCGTGCCGGACGTGCTGCCCTCTGCAGTGGTGCAGCCGGGCCTGCTGTCCATGTGCGCCGGCGACTTTGTGGTGAGCCGGCGCCCGCATTACTAAAGCGCCTGCAATAGTAATCGCCCGCATTAGTAATCGCCTGCATGCGCGCTGTTGATGACTTGGGGCCCACCTGCTAAGCGCGCCCGCGCACTCCCCCCCAGCCCGCACTGGCGGCATTTGTCCACGCCTGCTGTGAACGCAGAGCCGTTGCTTAACACCCCCCCAAAAGGACGTCTACTCAGCGCCCGAGATGGCGGGCGCGTTTGATGCGGTGGCCACCTGCTTCTTCATTGACACAGCCCACAACGTGCTCGACTACCTGGAGGTGGGGGGGTCGAGCCACGGCCACCGCGTTTCAGCTTTTGTGGGGGAAGGGGCCAGTGCTGCGCTTGGCGGATTTCTGGGTCGGTGCCTCCCCAAAACCACCCCCAGTTATGCCCTAAAACCCCAAAATAGCCCGCAAACAACCCAACCCAAGCGGCGAACCCTACAAACCCTACTCCCCCCCCCAAAAAAAACACAAAAAACTGGTGGAAACCCTCGACCCCCCCCCCCCAAACCCCGCCCAAAGGTCATCCGCCACGTCCTGCGGCCCGGCGGCTACTGGGTGCACCTCGGCCCGCTGCTCTGGCACTGGGCGGACTCCGGGCCTGGGGAGCTGTCCGTTGAGCTTCCGCTGGCGGAGGTGCACCGGCTGGCGCGGCTGATGGGGTTTGAGCCGCTGCGGCATGAGTTCGTGGATGCCGCATACATAGGTGGGCGGGTGCTCGTTTAGCAGCCGTGGTTTTTCGACGCGCGGCCCGGCTTGGCTCGTGGCCGCTGGTCGCCTTGCTTGGATCAAACATTCAAGCACCGGGGCTTGCCGCCGGCGATGCTATGAAACCCGCAGCAAAAGCAACGTATGCCGCCGTCCACACCCTCAAAACTGAAGCCCTTCCTAAACCCCCACTGCCCCAATCAACCCACTGCCCCCCCCACCCAAAAAAACCAACTCCGCCCCGAAACCCGGCAGCCAACCAGCGGTCCATGTACAAGACCGTCTACCAGGCCGCCTTTTGGACGATGCAGCGGACTGAAAGGGAGCTGCCGCGAGACATGGGGGAGCTGCTCGCCTTCCTGGCGGCCATGCAGCAGCAGCAGGCGCAAGAGCAGCAGCAGCAGGAACAGCAGGAGCAGGAGCATCAGCAGGCGCAGGAGCAGCAGCAGGCGCAGGATCAGCAGCAGGCGCAGCAGCACGGCCACCACCACCATCACCAGCAGCAGCAGGAGCAGGGGCAGCAGGAGCAGGGGCAGCAGGAGCAGCCCGAACAGCAGGGGCAGGCGCAGACGCAGCCGCCACCGCCGCCGCCGCCGCCGCCGCCGCCGCCGCCGCCGCCGCCGCCGCGGGACGCTGACGTGGGGGCCCATGCGGGCGAGGGGCAGCAGCAGCAGCGGGCTCGGCCGCGGGAGGCCGCGGCGGCGGCGGAGCAACGCAACGGCAGGCCGCGCACCAGCGACGGCAACAGCGGGGCGCGGGCGCAGCCCGACGAGGCGACGTGACCCGATTGCACGCACTGGGCGGTTTGAAACTTCCAGCGAGCGGTTTGAAGGAGAGCCAACCAAATCTTCCAGCCCCAAGCGCAAAACCACCAAGCCCCAAGCGCAATCCGCGCAACGAAATGCCATTGCCGATTCCGCCCACCCGCCCCCGCGGCGCGGGCCTTGCTTCCTTGAACGCCCACTTGCCGCTGTTGTGTTTTGCCAATCTGTCGACGGGCATGATTTGACCGGCCAATTCGAGCGATTGACGGCGCGCTGCGCGCGCCGGAGCGGCCCGATGCATGGCATCGCATACATCTGGTATTGAACTTGGGAGAAAGGTAACGGCTGCAGACCGGGCCCGCTTCAAGCGGAATTTGTGGGGGAAGTGGGGGTTGTGCGGCTGACCGGCGGTCGGCCTTCGCCGGGCCCTGGGCGCCCCTGCGCGCGTCCAAGCGGCCCCGATCGCCCTTGCCTCGCCCAATTAGGCCTCTGATTGCTGCCCCTACGCGAAAAGCCCAAACACGGGCCGGCAGTTGACTCCCTCGGGAAGCCGGTCGCCCCCAGCTGCCGCCCCGACCGCTATATATTCGCGGCCCTGCCGTCCCACGACCAATTTCCAGTTTGCCTTGACTTGCGGAATACACACCGGCCCCTTTCACGCCGCCCGCCGCCTCCGCAAGAGGTCGACCGACCCGACCGCCCCCTGGCCAGCCGCCGACCGCCGCCGCGCGCAGCAGCGATGGCCTCGACGGCGCTCGCGCTGGCCCTCGCCGCTGCGCTGCTCGCCGCCGCCGGCCCGGCCGCCGCTCAGAACCCGGTGCGCGGCGCCCGGGCGCATGCGCGCGCGCGCGCCGCGCCCTGCCTTGGACGGCAGCTCCCCCGCCTGCGCGCGCGGGCGGCACCATCCGGCGGGGGGCTGGCTCCCCTCGCGCGCGCTCTCCCCAGGCGCTGACCCCTCCTTGACGACCCTCGGCCCCCAGCCGCCATGCATCAAACGGCGCCCAACCAAGCAAGTCCTCCCCCCCATCAACGCGTCCGGCGCAGGGCCAATTCGACCGCCTCGCAAACGCCAACTCCGGATTCGTAGGCCTGCTCGGCGGCAGCGGGCCCGGCGCGGGCCGCAGCGCGCCCGTCGCCCAGGTGGGGTGCGCGCCGCGCGCGCTGCTTGCTTGCCGCTGCCAGCCGCCGCATGCGCTGAGCGCGTCCCGAGCCGCCGCCCACCTCCACCCCCAACCCCCAACCCCAACCCCAACCCCAACCCCAACCCCAACACGCGCGCCCGCAGGCCTGCCAGGGCTCCTCCCCCCCTCAGGTGGTCATCCAGTCCGTCCGCCCCGTCCCCGACGCCGGCCAGGCGCCCTCGATCACCCTCCGCAACATCGGCTCCCAGACCGCCAACCTGTCACGGACGGTGCTGGCGTCGCCCTCTTCGGGGGACGCCCTCACCCTCGCGAGCAGCCGGGAGTGCGCCGCCAACGCGACGCTCGAGCCGGGGCGGCTGATGACGTTCACGCCCAAGTCGGAGACCAACCCCTGCGGCTTCCCCTTCGCCCTCAACGCCACGTGAGCGCGCGGCGCGGGCGGGGCCGGGCGGGGGGGGGGGGGGGGGGGCGGCCACGGTTTCCGGGGCCGCGCGTGCGCGGCGGCCGGCGGCTGCTTGAAGCCAGCAGAGGCCTGCAAAACCCTCTGAATTGGAACGGGGCAGGGGACGCGCTAAACGCGCCCCCAGCCTCCTCCCTCTTGACCAGAACCCTCCCTCTCCCCCCCCCAAAAAACGCTCCGCGCGCAGCGGCTCCGTCCGCCTGTCCGACAACGGCAACAGCACCATCGCCGAGGCCGCCTGGGAAAACGAGCAGCCGGGCTCGCAGGCGTGTTGGGCGCGCGTTGTTGGCGGGCGCAGTGATCGTTTTGCGCCGCTCTCGCCCCCTCGCGCGCGCCGCCCCTAACGGCGCCATGGGCGGCGTGCCCCACGGCCCCACCCCCCGCCCAAGCGTCACCTGCGCGCGCCTCGAAACCGCCAACGCCTCCACCGAAACCGCCCGAAACCGCCAGGTCATCCGCCAGGACGACGGCAGCTACCTGCGCATCGCCCCCGGCCTCAACGTGGTGCAGCTGCTGCAGGGCCTGGGCCAGTTCAACGTGCTGCTGATGGCGCTCAAGGCGCGCACGGGCGCGCGTGGGGAGCCGCCGCACCCCACCTGCCGCCGCCGGGCGGGCCTCTTGCCGCCTGCCCAACTGCCGACCAGGGGTTGCTTTGCTCCCTCGGGCTGCCGCGGAACAACACCCCCCCCCTGATCCCTCAAACACCGCCCCTCCCCCCAAAACCCTCCCCTCCCCCCATCTCGCAAAACAACCCCCGCAGGCCACGGGCCTGGACGCCGCCCTGGCCGCCGCGTCCGACCCAAACTACGCCGGCCCCCAGCTGGAGCAGGACTCGGCCCCCGTCGTGGTGGAGTTCCCCTGGTGAGGGCGGGCACGCCCGGGTGCCGCGGCGCGCGCCTCGCGCGGGCGGCTGCGGCTTGCGTGGCGCTTGCTGATGGGTCACCCCGAACGCCTCCCGCGGGGCCGCGCGTGCGGTGCCTCGAAACCCTCGTCCCCCTTTCCCTGCCCGCCGCGCCCGACCCCGCCCCCAAAGGTGGTTCGGCTACCAGGCGCCCCCGCCGTCCCCCTCCCCCGCGCCGACGGCGGACCAGGACAAGCCCGCGCCCGTTGGCGTGCCCGCGGCGGGGCCCTACACGGTGGGCTTTGCGGGGGCGCCGCCCACTCACTCCGAACCGCGGGCACCGGCGCTGCCGCGGCGGTTTGCGCTCCCTCGGCCGAGGCCGGCCCCCTTTTGCCGACAGCTGGCAAACCTTTCCCCCCTCCAAAACCACCCACGCACCCCAACGAACCCCGCCGCCGCCCCCAAAACACCCACCAGATCCTGGCGCCCACCGACGCCGCGTTTGACCAGCTGCTCGTCCAGATGGGCGGCGGCAGCCGCCTGCCCGAGTCGGCGCTGCTGGCGCGGCCGGAGCTTGTGTCCATCCTGCAGTACCACATCCTGCCGGGCCTCTTCACCAGCAGTGAGCGCCGGCGAGGCGGGCCCGCGCTGCCCCGGGGGCGTTGCCTTTTGGGGGCGCACCCTGCCTTGCCTTGCCCTGCCTTGCCCTGCCTTGCGTTGTGCCTGCAATCCTGGTCGCCTCCCAACCAGCAGCGGGCGCTTTGCTGTGCCGCGTTGACCGACCGGCCCCGCCACCCCACCTTCCCTCGCCCCCCCCCCCGCCCCCCGCTGCCGCCCCGCCCCAACCGGCCGCAGCCTACCTCCGTAACAACACGCCCGTGTTCACCGCAAAGGGCGTGGAGGTGGTGCCGTTCGTGGACGGCTGCCAGACGGCCGGCGCGATCAAGGCGCGGCGAGGGGGCGGGCCTGGTATGGGAGCGGGGGGCGTCGCGCGCCGCCGCGCCGAAACGAAACCTCCGCGAACGGAACAAAAACCGCTGCACTGCTCAGCAGATGTCCAACCAAACCCCCAAAATCAAAATCATGACTC
>BDRX01000093.1:0-57007 GCA_003203535.1 Raphidocelis subcapitata | reverse complement strand
TCCCCCATGCCCCCCCCCCCGACGCGCCCCCCCCCTGAAACGCCAACGCCCCCTCCGCCGCCGCAGGGCGGCTTCTGCCAGCGCACCTGCGGCCGCTGCAGCTGCGCGCCCGACAGCGGCGTCAACTGCGCCACCGTCTCGCTGCTCGACGCCGCCGCGAGCAACGGCGTGGTGCACGCCATCTCGCGCGTGCTGTTCCCGCCGCCGCTGTTCACCAAGGAGCAGGCGATAGCTGAGGCAGCCACGTACAACGCCACCACCGGCGCGGGGGGCGTGCCGGGCCCGACGGCCGGCGGGCCGCCCGGCGGCGCGCTGCCGGGCGCGGCCGCGGCGGCGCCCCTGCCCGGCGCCGCTCCCGCGGCGCCCGCCGAGGGGGCGGCCGCGCCCGGCGCCGGCGCCTCGCCCGCTGCGCCGGCTGCGGCGGGGGCCGCGCCGCAGCCGCAGCCTGCGGCGCCCACCGGCGCCGCGCCCGAGGCCTCGCCTGCCGCGCCGCCGACGGCCGGGCGGCGCCGCCGCCTCGCGCGCCGCGCATGATGACGGCACTCCCACCAGGAGGGGAGGGCGTCGGTTCGTCCCAAGAGGGCTTTGTGTGGGCGACGCGTTCAGGCAGGCAAACGCCACTGAAAGCTGCAAAAAACGCGCCCTGGTGCCTTCAGAGTTTGTAATGTGCCGGCGGCCAGTGGCGGAAGTGAGTAAACAGGGGAGGTGGGGGGCTGGGTGCCGAGCGCCAGGTGCAGCCCACAAGGAACGGTCCTGGGTGTGCGGACCATGCCAGGGCTGCATGCATGCCCAGCCTGGATGCGTCTGCAGGGCTGGATGGCTGGGCGGCATGCCACTGACCCGCTCCAGGGAGCGGCCGTGGCAGGCGCATGCGGCTTCCACCTTGATTCGGCCTGCTGCCGCATGCGCGCCTCTGGCCTTTGGTCAAGCGTGCGCAGCGGCACCAGGAAGAGTGCTGCAGGCTCAGGGCGCCAAGCCCCCTGCCTGGCTGTCGAGCAATAGTTCCCAGCGCGCGCAGTGACAAGCGCGTGCAGCGCCGCGGGGCCCGCAGTCGCAGTCCGTGGGTGCCGCCGCGGGTGGCGCATCAAGCATTCCGATTTTGTAAGCGCGCAGTTGAACAGTTTGCGCCGTTCTGTACGGCTGCTAGAGGCCTCGGCAGCGGCTGCTGCGCGGATCTGGCCCCTTTCTACCGTCCCCGCGCGCTCGCGAAGCCCGCAGCGGGCTCGGCCGCTAGATCGAGAATTGCAGCATTAGAGTCAAGCCTGGCGGCCGCAGTGCCCGGCCGCAGATGTCGGTCACCGCGGCCGCCGCTCGCGCTGCAGCGCGCGCAGCGCCTGGCGGCGGACCTGCAGCAGCTCGGCGCCGCGCTGAGGCTCGAGGCCCGGCCTGGCCTGGCGCCCGAGGTGCTTGAGCTCATCAGCAGCTGGGACCTGCTCTCTCAGGCGCTGCTGGACGCGGTCGACAGCGCAGAGGGCGGCCTGGAGGGAGCAGCGGCGACGGCGACGGCGGAGCTGCTGCAGCCCCTGCTGAGTGGAGCCTTTACTTCAGCCCACCCCGACCTGTTCGCTCAGGTGGCACAGGCTGCAATCAGCGCAGCGCAGTGCTGCAGCATCGAGGTGGGCCTCTGGCAGGAAGGCTGCTGCCCCTGTCCTGCCAACTGCTGCCTTGCGCTGCTTCATCCCACCCACCAGCCATCCCCCAAGCCCAGATGGCGTGCCCACGCCCCCACTACAAACGCGCAACCTTTGACCAGGCTTTGCCCTGCGTTGCGGTACCTGCGGCCTCCAGCTTGCTTGACCTCTTCTTCAATGTGCAGCTGGGCGTGCAGACCCGCAGCACAGCCGCAGAGGCGCTGGCGAAACTGCTGTATGTGACTGACTGCTCTGCATCGCTGCTGGCGGCGCCCGCCGCTGAGGGAGCCGTGGAAGCCCTCATCGAAGCCGCCAAGCACGAGGGGGACCCGCAGCAGGACAGCGCATGCTCGGTGCTGGCTGGGCTGGTTACGGCCGACGCCGCCACGGCGGAGCGCGCCGCCAGCCCGGAAGCGGGGCTGCTGCCCATCGCCGTGGAGCGCATCCGGAGCGTTGCGGCTGATGGCCCCCAAGGCCTCGTTGGCCGCTCTTTCTTCGGCCCGCTGCGGCTGTTGTGGGTCCTCGCAGGGAGCGCTGCGCCCGACGCTGTGAGGGCGCGTGCGCGCGCAGTGCCAGGCCTGGCGGGCGCAGCCGCCAAACTGCTTATGGCGCTGGCCGCGGCAGAACGGGCGGCGGAGGCGGACGCGCAACAGGCTGCATGCCAGCACGAGGAGATGGCGACTCAGAGCCTTAAGCTACTATGGATCTTAATGTCAGGAGACTTCTTCACCTACGCCCACGCTTTCGACGCACTGACTCGGAGCGGCGCGCTGCCGCGGGTGCTGGCGCTGCTGCGCAGCCCCAACAGGACGACAAGCGGCGCGGCGACTCGCTGCATCGCCTCGTTTGCCAGCGAGGGGGAAGGCCGCGACGCCCTTTTCAGGGCGCCGCGCGCCGCAACGGAGCTCACAGCCGTGCTGCGGCGGGCTTACGCAGACGGCGAGGCCCCCGCGTTGACGCAGAACTACGCAGCCGTTGCGCTGGCAAAGCTGATCTCCCACAGCGATGGCCAGCGCGTCGCCGAGGCGCTCGCGCGTGCTGCGGCGGCGGAGGGCGTTGCGGCGGCGGAGGGCAGCACCGGCTCGCTGCTCGGGGCTCTGGCCGGCCTGATCGCGGCCAGCGTGGAGGACACGGTTGGCTCCATCGCGCTACGATGGAAGATGTGCTACAGTGGCGCGGCTATAGTGAGCGAGATGTTTTTCATCACCCCCACCTTGACCGAGCAGCTGCGCGCGCTGCGGCGCGCGCCGCCGCTTGCCGAGGCGTGTGTGCGCGCGCTGCGGTACTGGCTGGCAGCGGCCAGCGATGAGCAGATGGGCGTAGTCGTCTCCCTGGTGTTTGTCGTTGGCGTCCTGGCCGGCTTTGACTCAGAACAGGCGAGCCGCAAGGGCGCTCCGCCCCCCGCGGCAACCGCAGACACGGCTGCCGTGCGCGCTGCGCTGCGGGTGGCGCCTGGCCTGGGGGCCGCGCTGCAGCGATTCTTCGATTGGGATCAGAGGCAGCGTTCATTAGGGGCCTTGCCCGCCGAATACGCGGTGTCCACTGCCAAATGGCTGCTGAGGCTGCCGGAAGTCAAGGCGCCCGCGGCCGCTGCCGCTGCACCGACACCGGCGGCGGCGGCGGCGGTGCCGCCTGCAGCCCCAACAGCAGCGGACCCGGCGTCGGCGGCCCCCTTGGGGGCGCTCGTTCAGGCGCCGGCTACGGCAGCAGCGGTGCCACCGCCTGCAGCGGCAGGCGGCCGCTCTGTGGACGCGCAGCCGCTGGCGCCAGAGGCTGGCAGCAGCAGCCGCAACAGGGCAGACGGCGGCAGTGGCACCGGCAGGAGTGCCGGCAACGGCAACGGCGGCAGCAGCGCAGCCGGCAGCGACAGCGACGCTGAGGCTGCCGCCCGGCCAAAGGCGTGCGGCGCGTGCGGCAAGAGCGCGGCGGCTGAGGCGCCGCTTCTGCGCTGCGTGGCCTGCAAGGCGCAGTATTACTGCGGCGACGCGTGCGCCTTGAGCCACTGGCCGTCGCACCGCCCGGCGTGCAAGGCGGCCCGCAGGGCGGCCGCGCAGCGCTCATAGCCGCGGCGGCCGCCGGGTGTGGCGGGCCCTCTCTGCTGCCCCATATGCTTGACCGTTCAAACCTTTTCTGCTTGTCTTCCTAGCCCCGCCTTGCATGATCCCTCCCCCAAAATCGCATTGTGGTGTACCGTATCCCGCAGCGCAGAGCCACGCCCAACGGTGTAAAAACGGCTGCACTTTGGCATGTGCCGGCGGCCAGCGGCAGCGGTGCGCAAGCAGGGGGTGCGCAGCTGCCCGCCGCCGCGACGCCGCCGCCCGCCGCCCGCCGCCGAACCCGTGCCCCTGGGCCATTGCGCCTGACTGTTTGCGGTGAAGCTTTCGAGCTGAAACGGCCGATCGCTTGCAGCAACTGATCTGCAGGCGGGGGTCGCCGGGCACGCGCGCTCGCCTAGCTAGCACCGCCTGCCGCCCGATCAGGGCCGGCGGGGCTTAGTCTAGATCGCGCAGGCCCCGCTGCTGCGCGATCCGGGCGCGCAAGATGGCGCAGCAGGACAAGGAGGCGGAGCTCGCCTCCCTGTTCGACAAGCTGGACTCGCTGACGGAGCATGGGCAGCACGCCAAGGCGCTGAAGGTCATCGAGCAGAGTGAGGGCCGCGCGGCGGGCCTTGGGGGGGGGGCCTGCAGCCGTGCGCCGCGCCGCGGCTCGCTCCGCGCCCCTGCAGCCCGGCATCCGCAGCGCGCGCCGCAGCCGCTCACCCCCCCGCCGTGCACCCCCGCTGCCGCCGCATGCGCAGTCCTGAAGGTGTCCCCCGGCGACGAGGACGCGCTGCGCTGCAAGGTGGTGGCGCTCATTTCGGAGGGCGATTTTGAGGAGGCGCAGAAGGCGCTGGGCCACAAGCGGCTGGAGGGGCAGATGGCGTTCGAGCGGGTGAGGACCGAGCAGGGGGGGCCGCCGCCGCAGAGCGCCCCGGGGCTTGACAGGTCGCGCAGGCCGCAGCGGGCTGGCGAGCTGCCCAGGCATGTCAAACCGCCCATAACCACCCCAACCCCCCAGGCCCGCGCTTTGCACCGCTCAACCCACTCCCCCAAACCTGCCAAACCTCCCGTACCCCCCCAACCCCCCAGGCCTACGTTTTGTACCGCCTGGGCCGCCTGCAGGACGCCCTCAAGGCCGCCTCCCTCGCCGCCGCCGCCGCCGACGGCGGCGGCGGCGGCGCGGACCGCCGCGCCGAGGCGCTGCAGCTCGAGGCGCAGCTGCACTACCGCCTCGGCAACGCGGCGGAGTGCGTGGCGGCGTACGACCGGCTGGTATCAGAGTTCAAGGTGGGCTCGGGGGGGAGGCGGCTTTTGAGCCTTTCGATGCGTTGGGAAGCTGGGGTTGGGGTGGGGGCGCTGCGCTGCTGACCTCCAGCCGCCCAGCCGTCTCAACCACCCGGGCGGGGCGGCTGCAGGCGCTGCGATGCTTTGGCAGCTGGGAAGGGGGGCCGCTTTGCGGCTGACCTCCACCCCAACCACCCCAACCCGATCCGCCTCGGCCCCAGCCCACTCCCGCCGGGCAAGACGCTCCCGCTCCCAACCCCACTCAACACCCACCCCCCCCCCCCCCCCCCCCCCCCCCCCCCCCCCCCCCCCCCCCCCCCCCCCCCCCCCCCCCCCCCCCCCCCCCCACCCCCCCCACCCCAGGCGGACTCTTTGGAGCTCAAGACCAACGCCATAGCGGCTTACGTCGCCGGCGGCCTGTCATCGCGCGTGCCCGGCCTCATGGCGTCACTCAAGGTCACCCCAAAGGCGTCGTTCGAGGTGGCTTTCAACCGCGCGTGCGGGCTGGTGGCAGAAGGGGACCTGGCGGGCGCGGAGACGGCGCTGAGGGTGGCCCTCAAGCAGGGTACGCCTCTCGGGCGGTTTTGCTTCCGGGCGGTTGCTTCGGGTGGCTATTAGTGCCTTTGGGGGCAGGCCTCCCATCGACTCAACCTGCAGGTGCCCCCTTTTCGGCTGCCACTGCTGCCTCCAAACTTGTGCCCCCCCCCCGCCCTCTGCCTCGGGCCCGCACCCTGCCCCTTGCCCGCCCGGCCCCCCCTCACTGGTGGTTCCCCCCCGATCTTTCCCGCCCCGCCCACAACCGGCAGGCGAGGAGGCGCTGTACGAGGAGGATCTCGCCGAGGAGGAGATCCTGGACGAGCTCAGCCCGCTCAGCTGCCAGCTGGCGTGGGTGCTCGGCCGCCTCGGGCGCGCGTCCGAGGCGGTGGCGAGGCTGGAGCCTCTGGTCGGGGGGGAGCTTTCTGACCCCGCCACGGCTGCGGTGGTGGCGAACAACTTTATCGTGGACGGCCACGCGGCGGGTGGGTTTTGGGGCTCGGGGCTGGTTTGGGTGTTGAGGTCCAGGGCTGGGGTCGAGTGGGGTGCACGCATTTGGGGTTGGGGCTTGGGGGCATCGCCGCTGCCCTGTCTCGCGCCTCAAGGACACGCCCCCCGCCCTGGGCATTCCAGCCAAACCCCAACCGCCCGACCCCCACGACCAAGCCCCGACAACCCAAACAACTGAAACAAGCAACAAAACCCCGCAACCCCCCGCAGACCCCAACCAGAAGGGCTTCTACGGCCGCTCCATTAAGCGCCTCGACGCGCTGCTGGACCGCGCCTCGGCCGACCCCCTGTCCCTCTCCGCCGGCCTCAACACCCGGCTCTCCGCGCCCCAGCGGCGCGCGCTGCACCTCAACCGGGCGCTGCTTTACCTGCAGTCCGGAAAGGCCGAGGCGGCGCGCGACCTGGCGGCGCAGCTGTCCAAGGCGTGGCCGGACTGCCAGGAGGTGGCCATGCTGCAGGCCGTGCTGCTCGCGCGCGGCGGCAAGGTGGGGCTTTGGCTGCTGTGGCGGGCTCTTCGGGCGAACAGTGGGAGTCGCATGCAGGCCTAGAGCCCCTGCATTCCTGAAACACCAAAACAAAAAACCCCAACCCAACCCAAACTCAGCCCAACCCCAACCCAACCCATTCCAAACCCACAACCCAAACCCCAAACCCAAACCGCAGGCCCCCGAGGCCGACAAGCTGCTTGCCGGCCTGGCCTCCGGCGCGGCAGACGCGCAGTCGGCGACCGCCGCGCAGCTGCTGCGCGCGCAGATAGCCCTCGAGGGGGGGGACGTCCCCGGCGCGCTGGGCGTGCTGGGGGGGCTGACGGGGGAGCTGGCCACGGCGCCGGGCGTGCTGGCCACGCGGGTGGCGCTGATGGAGCAGGTGGGTGGGGGGGGGGGCGCGTGCGGATGTGTGGCGCACGCGGGACGCATCTGTTTAGGGGCCGCTTAGCGGGCCGTCTTATTCGTCTCTTTGCTGGTTGTGTGCAGATGACTTCTTGCCCCGCACCACAATCTCCCCCACCCCCACCCCAACCCCAACCCCAACTCACCTCACCCCCCCGGCCGCGCAGACCGGCGACACCGCCGGCGCCGAGGCGCTGCTGGACTCCGCGCTTGCTCACTGGCAGTCCGCCGCCCGCGCCGACCCCCGAGACGAGGCCGCATCCGAGGCGGTGGGCTGGTGCCTGCAGCGGCTGGTGGCGCTGAAGCTGCAGCTGGAGAAGGCGGGGGAGGCAATCGCCCTTTTCCTTCAGCAGCAGCAGCAGCAGCAGGCGGGCGGCGGCGGCGCCGGCGGCCGCCGCGGCGCCTCCTCCGCCGGCCGCGCGCCCGGCGCCGCCGACGCGGTGGCGCTCGCGCGGCTGGCGCGCGCCGCGGCGGCGGCGGGCGACGCCGAGGCGGTGTCCGTGCTGGCGCGGCAGCTGCCGGGCGGCGTGGAGGCGGCGGGGGCCGGGCTGGACCCCGAGGCCCTGGAGGACCTCACGCGGGCGCTCAACAGCGTGCGCGCCGCGCGCCGCCGCGAGGCCGAGGCCGAGGCCGAGGCCGCCGCCGCCGAGGGCGCCGACGGCGCCGCGGCGAAGCGGCGGCGCGGCGGCGGCGAGGGCGGCGGCGCGAAGAAGAAGCGCAAGAAGAAGCCGCGCTACCCCAAGGGGTACGACCCGTCAAAGCCCAACGGCGGGCTGCCGCCGCCGGACCCCGAGCGGTGGCTTCCAAAGTGGCAGCGCGCCGACCACAAGAAAAAGCAGAAGCGCGCCCCCCGCCGCGAGCGGGGCGAGGGCCCGGTCAAGGGCAGCCAGGGCGCCGGCAAGGTGGACGACGCGCTGGACCGGACGGGGAAGAAGGCGGGGGAGGCTATGGAGGTGGACAAGGGGAAGGGCGCGGCGGCGGGCGGCGCGGCGCGGCCCAACCTGCCGCAGCGCAAGGGCAGCCGGAAGTGAGCGCGGCGCGGTGTTGGTGTAACAGTTGGTCGAGCCGCGGGGTGATCGGGGGCGCGCGCGGCGGGCTTGGGGGCTGAGCGGCGAGCGGCGGCTGCGCGAGTGACACGGGTGCCGACGGGGGCGCGGCGCTTGATCGTGGGGCGCGGCGCGGCGCCTTCAACAAGTGTGCCAAGCCTGGCGTCACTTTCACTGCAGGAAGACAGCCAGGAAGGTCGCCGGGACGAGCTGCGACAGCGTCCCCCTTTCAGCGATCTCTCCTCTCATCGCCTTTGGCGGCGCGTTCGATTGTATCGTCCCAAAAGTCTCTCTGCACTGGAATAGGCGCGCCGGCGCCGGGATGGCGCCAGGAGGCGCCAAGGGCCCTCTCGCCGCGGGTCTGGGCGCGCTCCTGAAGCGGCTTCCGCAGCTGCAAGGCGAACTGGAGGACGCAGCCGACATTGATGGAGAGGTATGCCTCGCAGCGCGGCCTGATGCTGCCTGCCCCGTGCGCTCCGCCGCATTTAGCAACCGCGGCGGCAGCCGCCGCTGCCGCCGCCACCCCCACCGCCCTGCCGCCGGCACGCCGCACCAGCCCGCCGCCAACCCCCGCCGCCCCCCGCAGTCCGACGCCCGCCTGCTGCGCGTGTGGCAGCGCCTGCTGCTGCGGCCGTCGACGGCGCTGCCCGCCGCCGGCGCGCTGCGGGGGCTGTCGCTACTCCGGGTCGTGCACAGCCTGCTGGATGCCCTCGAGTCCGGCAGCCTGCCCGTGGCGCAGCTAGACGCCGTGGCCGCCACCACGGCGCTGCTGCAGCTGCTGGAGCTGTCAGAGAGCCTCGGCAGGTGCGGGGCGCGCGCTGGCACTACACGACAATTGCTGCGGGCCTTTTACATGCGCATTCACACGCCGCCCTGCCGCCGCAGCTCGCTGAGCAACGGCCTTCTTCCCCCGCCCCCGCCCAACCGCCCGCCCGCAGCCTGCTGCCTCGCTTCTTCATCCACGTGCCCTCTCCTTGGGAGCAGCTCGCCTCGGCGGCCCCGATGGCCGGCGACGCGGCCGGCGACGCGGCCGCCGCGGCGCTGGCCGTCGCGGCGCTGCGCGCGCTGGCGCTCGAGCCGGCGCTCGCCTCTGTTTGGCACATGCCCGCCGCCCTGCAGCTCGTGACTCACCCCCTCCCGGCCGTGCGCTGGGCCGCGGCGCTCGCCGCCGCGCGGCAGCTGCGGATGGGGGAGGCCGCGGTGTCAACGCTGCTGGGGCAGCTGCTGGGCGAGGCGGAGTTGGTGGCGTGCCAGCGGCTGATGGAGGGCCAAGTCGCTGCGGCGCAGCTGGAGCGCGCTCGCTGGTGGCTGGGCGAGCCGCCCGCGGCCGCTGCGGCCGCCGCCGACGGCGGCGGCGATGGCGCCGGCGGCGAGGGCGAGGGGGGCGGCAAGGCGTCCAAGCGCCAGCAGCGGCGGCGGCAGAGCAAGCAGCCGGCGGAGCAGCCGCCGGAGCAGCAGCAGCAGCAGCAGGAGGGCGGCGGGGCCGCGGCCGGCGGCCCGCCGCTGCCGCCGTCCTCCGGCTTTGTGGAGGTCAGCGGCCTGGAGATCCCCTCCCGCCGCTGCGAGGGCCCGCCGCCGCCCGGCGCCGGCCTCGTGCGCACGCCGGCGATGGCCGCCGCGCTCGACGCGGCGGCGCTCGCGCTGTGCCAGCGGCGCCCGGTGCTGCTCGAGGGCCCGCCGGGCTGCGGCAAGTCGGCGCTGGCACGGGAGCTGGTGGCCGTGACGGGCAACGGCGCGTCCGCTTTCTGGCTGCACCTTGATGACCAGATGGACGTCAAGTCCCTGCTGGGTGCATACACCTGTACCCCAGTGCCCGGGGAGTTCGCCTGGCAGCCCGGCCCCCTCGCGCGCGCCGTCGCCGAGGGGCGGTGGGTGGTGATCGAGGGCCTCGACGCCGCGCCGGCCGACGTGGTGGCCGCGCTGGCGCCGCTGCTCGAGTCGGGCTCGCTGCACGTGCCGAGCCGCGCGCAGGTGCTGCACGCGGCCCCGGGGTTCCAGGTCGTCGCGACAGTCACGACGGCGCCGCCGGCAGCGGCGGCGGGCAGCGGCGCCGCCGCCGCGGCCGCGGCGGCGGCGGCCGGCGGCGGCGGCGGCGGCGGCGGCGCGCAGGAGCTGCTCGGCGGGCTGTGGGCGCGCGTGCGGCTGGAGGCGCCTGGGGAGGGCGACCAGCTGCGGATCCTGGGGCGCGGCTTCCCGGAGGTTGCGCCGCTGCTGCCCGCGGCGCTGGCGGGGGCTCACCTGGTGGAGCTCGCAGCTGGCCACGCGGCGGCGGCGGCGGCGCGCGCCGAGGCGCCGCATGGGGACGCCGCGGACGCCGCCGCGGCGCATGCGGCGGCCGCATGGCGCGCGCAGGCCGCGGCGTGCCTGCGCGCCGCGGGGGTGCGGCACGGCGAGCTGGCGCTGCAGCTGCAGCGGCGCGCGGGGCTGCGGGACCTGGTCAAGTGGTGCCGCCGCATGGCGGCGACGCATGGCGGCCTTGTCTCGCGCGCGCTGCGGGGCGCCGGCGGGGCGCAGTCCGTGGCCCCAGATCGCGCGCCGGCCGATCTGGCGGCGGCGGCTTACGTCATGGACGCCTCCCAGATCGATCTGGCCCTGCGGGAGGCCGCGTTTGCCGAGGCGGCGGACCTGTTTGCGGGCCAGGTGGCGTCGCCCGCCGCCAAGCTGCGCGTGCTGCGCGCGCTGTGCGCGCTGTGGGCGCTTCCGGAGTCTGCGGCGCAGCAGTATGAAGAGCTGGGGAAGCCCCACCTGTCCCAGCTGGCTGGGGAGGTCCAGGTGGGGGCTGGGCGGAGGGGGCCTGCACTGCGCTGCATACTTGCGCACCGGCTCTGGCAGCGGCGCTCGGCTGGCGGCATTGGAAGCGTCGGCGGCTGGGCGCTTGGGGGTTTTGAGCGGTGGGCCAAACAGCACAAGCACCCTTTACACTGCAGTCAACTCACCCCTGATCCGAACCCTCTTCCCCAAATCGACAGGTCGGCCGCATCCACCTGCCCCAGTCCCTGTCCCCGCAGCCGCCCGCCCCCTCCGGCCTCGGCCGCTTCGCCCACACCGGCCACGCGCTGCGCGTGATGGAGCGCTGCGCCGCCGCGCTGGCGCAGCGGGAGCCGGTGCTGCTGGTGGGAGAGACGGGCACGGGCAAAACCACGACGCTGTCGCACCTCGCGCACCTGGTGGGCGGGCCCGGTCTCGGCGGTTACCGCGCTGTTTGCTTTTGGGCGGTTCTGGGCCTTTGGGGGTTCGTCTGGGGGTTTGTGTTGGGGGCCGTTTAAATCGCCAGCCGCACGCACGGGGCGCAATGCGTCAGATAACAGCCATCAACAGAAACCAACACGCCCTGCATCCAAACCAAACCAAACCAAGCAAAACCAAACCAAACCAAACCAAACCAAACCAAACCAAACCAAACCAAACCAAACCAAACCAAACCAAACCAAACCAAACCAAACCAAACCAAACCATGCAAAACCAAACCAAATCAAACCAAACCAAACCAAACCAAACCAAACCAAACCAAACCAAACCAAACCAAACCAAACCAAACCGACCGGCAGACGGGCTCCAAGCTGGTGGCCTTCAACCTCAGCCAGCAGACAGACAGCTCGGACCTGCTGGGCGGCTTCAAGCCCGTCGGCGCGCAGGAAAGCCTGCTGCCGCTGCTGGCGCCCTTTCAGGAGCTTGTCAGGCGCACCTGGGCGCGGTGCGTGGGTTTGTGGTAGCCGTTTCAGTTGGCTTTTCAAGCGCTGGTTTTAGGGTACTGGCTGGCGTGTGATCAGCCCTGACTTGATTTATCCAAGCACCGGGCTTGACAGCAAGCTCAAAGCCCTCCCGTCATTCAAACACACACACTCGAAATGCAATCAAAAAACGCAGAGGCAACAACGAGGAGTTCCTGGGCCGCACGGCAAAGTACGCCGAGCGGCGAAAATGGGCCCACCTACTCGCGGCCTTCAAAACCGGCGCATCCAAGGTCGCCGCGCTCCTCGGCGACGACGACGGCGCGCGCGCGCCCGAGGCGGAGCCCGAGGCGGCGGCGGCTGCGGGAGGGGACGAGGAGATGTCCGAGGCGGCGGAATGCGAGCGGGCGCGGAGCCACGAGGCGGCCAGCACGTCGCGCGCGGAGAGCGGCGACGGCGCGGGCCGCAAGGCGCGCCGCGGCCGCGGCGCGCGCGCGGGCGGCAGCGGCGGCGGTAGTACAGGCGGCGGCGGCACCGACGCCGACGGCGGCACGGACGCCGACGGCGGCGCCGACGCCGCCGACGCGGCGGCGGCGCGGAAGCGTCGCAAGGTGGCCGTGTCGCTGACCCCCGAGCTCCGCGCCGGCTGGCGCCGCTTCGGCGCCGACCTGTCCGCCGCCGAGCGCGCCGCCGCGGCGGCCGAGGGCGGCTTTGCCTTTGCGTTTGTGGAGGGCGCGCTGGTGACGGCCCTTCGGGAGGGGTGGTGGCTGCTGCTCGACGAGATCAACCTGGCGCCGCCAGAGGTGCTCGAACGCATCGCCGGCGTCCTCGAGACCGCGTCGGCGGCGCCGGCGCCCGCCGGCGCGCGCGCCTCGGACGCCGCGCCCGAGGCGAGCGGGCTGCTGCTGCTGGAGCGCGGCGACGCCGCGGCGGTGCCGCGGCACCCGGGCTTCCGCCTCGTCGCGGCGATGAATCCGGCCACCGACGCGGGGAAGCACGACCTTCCGCCGCGGCTGCGGGCGCGCTTCACGGAGCTCTGGGTGTCGGAGCCAAGTCAGCGCGCCGACCTGGCCGCCCTCGTGGCTGGGTACCTTGCTGGCTCGGGCCCGGCGCCGCCGGTGGACGCCGTGGTGGACTTTTACATCGCTGCCAAGGCGGAGGCGGTGGGTGCCCGCGCGATTTGGTGTTTCGCGGCACCAAACCCGATCGCTGGCCAGCCCTTCTGAAGGGGGTTTGCCGCGGTTTTGGCCCCTGTTTTTGGGCCCCTGTTTTGGCCAGCCGCTTGGTGTGGCCGCTGGCCCCCCCGGTTGCCCATCCTAGACTATAAACCCTAAAACCCTAAACCCTAAAACCCTAAGCCCTCTCTCCCCCACCCGTCCCCCCAAACCCCCCCAGGACGCGCGTCTGACCGACGGCTCCGGCCAGCGCCCCGCCTACTCCCTGCGCACCCTCTGCCGCGCGCTGGACTACGCCCGGACTGTCGCGCCCGCCTACGGACTGGCGCGCGGCCTCGCGGACGGGCTGGCCATGTCTTTTATGACTCAGCTCTCCCCGGACTGCGCGCCCCGCCTGGAGGCACTTGTCGCCGCCGCGGCCATGCCCGGCACCAAGCCCGCGCAGGCGGCCAAGGCGCTGTCCCGCGCGCCGCCGCCGCCGCCGGGCGGATCGCACGTGCTGTTCGAGAGCTTCTGGCTCGAGCGCGGCCCGCTGCCGCTGCCGGCGGGGGGCGCGGAGGACGACGGCGCGGCGCGGCGGTTTGTGCTGACGCCGAGCGTGCGGAAGCACCTCGCAAACCTGGCGCGTGCGGCGCTGGTGCAGCGGCACCCCATCCTCCTGCAGGTGCGGCTTTGGGGTTTGGCCGGAGGTTTTGGGGGTCTGATTGTTGCGGGCGGCTGGAGGTTTTAGGGGTCTCTGGCGGACGGAACTGCGGCGGGTGCCGCCCCGCACCCGCGCTCCCTGCGCCCTTGACGGCGCGCTTGACTTCGCATGTTTCCGCCGCGCCGACCCGTTAACGACCCCTCACCAATCGCCCCTCCCTCTACCCCCCCCCCCCCAACTCCCCAGGGCCCCACCAGCAGCGGCAAGACCAGCCTGGTTGCCTACCTGGCGGCTCAGACCGGCCACCCCTTCGTGCGCATCAACAACCACCAGCACACAGACCTCCAGGAGTACCTGGGATCATGGGTCCCTGATGAGACGGGGCGGCTGGTGTTTAGGGAGGGCGCGCTCGTGTCGGCGCTGCGGGCGGGGCAGTGGCTGGTGCTGGATGAGCTGAACCTGGCGCCGACGGAGGTGCTCGAGGCGCTCAACAGGTGCGCCGGTCAAACGCGCGGTCAATAAAGTGTGGCCGAAACACCGGTATCAGGCATTTGACCAGCATGCTTTTTGCTGCAGCGGCAGCCGCCTCCGCCGCAGATGGGACCGCCCGGCTGCAGCGGCAGCTGCCTGCTCCCTTCCACCCAGAGGCCGCTATCCCAACCAACCGCTCAAACCGCCCAAACCGCCCAAAAACGCCCCCCCAAAACCGCGCCCCCAAGGCTGCTGGACGACAACCGGGAGCTGTTCGTGCCAGAGCTCCAGGAGACAGTCCGCCCCCACCCCCACTTCATGCTCTTCGCCACCCAAAACCCCCCGGGCGCGTACGCGGGGCGCAAGGTGCTGTCGAGGGCGTTCAGGGGGCGGTTCCTGGAGCTGCACGTGGAGGAGCCGCCGGACAACGAGCTCACGGGTGGGGATCGGGTTTGGGTTTGACTTGGGGGTGGGATGGGTTTGGGTTTGGCTTGGGGCTGGGGCGGGTTTGGTTAGACTTGGGTGGGCGATGCGATTAGGCAATGTGCCCCAGCTGCCGATCCGTCTGCAGGCCGCCGACGGGCGCGCCTCCCACTCGCCTCGCAAACCCAAGCCCCCTTTCAAAGCGATGCCTCCTTCCAAACCCCTCCCCCCCGCAGAGATCCTCCACAAGCGCTGCGGCATCGCCCCCTCCTACGCCTCCAAGCTCGTCGCGGCCATGCGCGAGCTGCAGCGCCGCCGCCAGGGCTCCAACGTGTTCGCGGGGCGCCACGGCTTCATCACGCCGCGCGACCTTTTCAGATGGGCGGAGAGGGGGGCGGTCGGGTACAAGCAGCTCGCAGAGGACGGCTCCATGGTGCTGGGGGAGAGGCTGCGCAGTCCGGAGGAGCGCACCGTTGTGCAGCAGGCGCGTGCAAGGAGGGGGCTTGGGGGTGTGGGCCTTGGGCTGCTTCCTTGGGCGCGCCGGCTTTCGCGCCCGCCGTTGGGGGATGGGCTGCCACGCATGAGGCCCGCTTCTACCTCCCGCCACGCCGCCGCCCTCCCATGCGCCGCCCATTCCGCCCCAGCTCACCGCATGCACCCCCATGCGCCCCCCATGCGCCGCCCATGCGCCGCCCATGCTCAGGTCCTGGAGTCTGTCATGAAGGTGCAGATCGACATGGAGGCGCTGTACGACGCAGAGGGCGACGCGCCGCTGTCGCGCCTGCGCGGCGCGCTCTCGTCCGCCGAGGCCGGCGCCGACCCGGCCGCGGCGGCCGCGCCGGCGGAGCAGGCCCAGGCCGCCGCGATCCGCGCCGCGCTCGGCGGCGTGGTCTGGACGCGCAGCATGCGGCGTCTGTACGCGCTGGTGGACCGCTGCCTGCGCCACCAGGAGCCGGTGCTGCTCGTCGGCGAGACCGGCGTGGGCAAGACCACGGTCTGCCAGCTGCTCGCGCTCATGCGGGGCCAGAGGCTGCGGATCCTCAACTGCAACCAGCACACGGAAACGTCCGACTTCCTGGGCGGCTTCCGCCCCTCGCGCCACCGCGAGCGCGACGCGGCGGCGTTCGTCGAGGCGGCGGGCGCGGCGGCCGCGGCCTGCGGCGCGCTGTGCGTCGCGCTCGGGGAGGGCGCGCCGCCTGGCGCAGCGGAGGCCGCGGGGGCGGCGGCCGCGGCGGCGGAGCGCGACGGCGGCAGCTGCTCCCCCGCCGAGGTGGCCGGCGTCGTGCGCGCCGTGCACGCCGCCTGCGCCGCGCCGCTCAAAGCCGCCGACGCGGCGGCCGGCGACCCGCCGCCCGCCGCCGCCGTGTCGGCACGCGACACGCTGCGCGCCGCGCTCGCCGCGCTCGACGCGGCGGCCGCCGCGGCGCGCGCGCCGTTTGCATGGGCGGACGGCCCGTTGGTGCTGGCCATGCGGCATGGGGACATGCTCCTGGTGGATGAGATCAACCTAGCAGATGATGCGGTGCTGGAGCGCCTCAACAGGTGCGGTTGTTTGGGGGGGCTGAGGCTTCT
The DNA here is from genome assembly GCA_003203535.1 of Raphidocelis subcapitata. Taxonomy (NCBI): domain Eukaryota; kingdom Viridiplantae; phylum Chlorophyta; class Chlorophyceae; order Sphaeropleales; family Selenastraceae; genus Raphidocelis; species Raphidocelis subcapitata. Next base: position 41,118 of record BDRX01000093.1, on the reverse strand, counting down.
GGGTGATGGAGGCACCCCTCACTAGATGGAGCGCAGATCAGCCGGCCTCCGGCCTGGGCCGTTCTGACTCACCATGCTTTCTGTGGGCCGGGGGTTTTGGTCTGCTTTGCACTTTCTATCCATGCCTTTGCTCATCGGCCATCCTGCGCCGCCCGCACGCCTGCCGGCCCCTTTGAAAATGAACAAACCCTGCCCCCCCTCACGCGCAGCGTGCTCGAGCCCGGCCGCACGCTCACGCTCGCCGAGCGCGGCGGCGAGGGCGCCGAGGTGGTCGTCGGCGCGCCCGGCTTCCTGGCCCTTGCCACGATGAACCCTGGTGGGGACTTCGGAAAGAAGGAGCTGAGCCCGGCGCTGAGCAACAGGTTTACGCAGATCTGGGTGCCGGCGATCACCGATGGGGACGAGCTGAGGGCGATCATGGAGTCGAGGTGGGTGCTTTGACCGCGTTTTGACTTTGCTTCACCGTGCCTGGACTGCACTCTGCGGGGTCCTGCTGCCTTTGGCCGCTTTCCGGGATTGAAAGGGTGGAGGTAGCGCAGCGCTGCTCTCTGACCGCCTCTGGATGCTGCCTGGCACCAATGTCTGCCTCGTGTCTCCCCCCCCAAAAAAAAATCATCACCGCAGGCTTGCTGACGAGGCCACGCGCGCGGCGGTGTCGGCGCGCCTCATCGACTTCTGGCAGCGCTTCCAGTCCGCCGCGCCCGCCGCCGCGCGCGGCGCGCTGTCGGTGCGGGACCTGCTGGGCTGGGTGACCTTCATCAACGCCGCCGCGCCGCGGCTGGGGCCGCTGCCGGCGTACGCGCACGGGGCTTACCTAACCCTGCTGGACGGCCTCGGCCTGGGCTCCGGCCTGCCGCCCGCCGCGCTGGCCTCGCTCAAGCGCGAGTGCGAGCGGCTGCTGCTGCGGCAGCTGCCGGACGTCGCGCGCGGCGCGGCAGACCAGGCGGCCGGCCGCCTGCTGCACGCCGGCGAGGGCGAGGGCGAAAGGAAGGGCGATGGCGAGGGGGAGTGGGCGGCGCCGCCTGGCAGCTGGGGCATCCCGCCCTTTTTCGTGGAGCAGGGCCCGGAGGGCGCGCCCAGCCGCGCCGCCGCCGCCGGCCAGCGCTTCGAGCTCCGCGCCGCGCCGACCGCCGCGCGCAACGCGTTCCGCCTGCTGCGCGCGCTGCAGCTGCGGCGCGCGGTGCTGCTCGAGGGCTCCCCCGGCGTCGGCAAGACCAGCCTCGTCGCGGCGCTCGCGAGGCATGCGCGCGCGCGGCTGGTGCGCATCAACCTTTCGGAGCACACGGACATGATGGACCTGCTGGGCGCCGACCTGCCGGCGTCCGGGGGCGCGGCGGGCCAGTTTGCGTGGTGCGACGGGCCGCTGCTGGACGCGCTCAAGTCGGGCGCGTGGGTGCTGCTGGACGAGCTCAACCTCGCCAACCAGGTGGGCGGTTTGGCCGGCGCGTTTGACAAGAGTTTGACCAGCTCTCTTTGACCCGCGCCTTGACCAGTGGCCCGGCTTGCTTGCTCATTCCCCCCTCCCCCAAGCCCCAAAATCTTGAAAGGGTCGAGCCTCGCCAAAGCCGGACGCCGAGCGCCGCAATCGGGCCCCAACCCCTCATCCTCCCCCCCAAAACGCAGTCCATTTTGGAGGGCCTCAACGCCCTGCTTGACCACAGGGCCCAGGTCTTCGTGCCAGAGCTGGGGGAGACGTTTGACTGCCACCCCCGCTTCAGGCTGTTCGCGGCGCAGAACCCGCTGCAGGCGCGCCCCGCGCGGGGGGCATGGCGCATGCAAGCTGCTGGGATGCCGCCGCGCATGCGGGTGCGTGCCGCATGCGCAAACGCCCGCCACCCTCTGACCGCGCGCCGCCGATCCCTGAACGCACCCTCAACCCCATCCCAAACACGCACGCAGGAGGGCGGCGGCCGCAAGGGCCTGCCCAAGTCCTTCCTCAACCGCTTCAGCCGCGTGCACGTGGATCTCCTGGGCAGCGAGGATCTGCTCGCGATCGCCGCCGCGCTGCACCCCCGGCTGCCGCGCCCGCTGCTGGGCCGCATGGTGGAGCTGCTGGACGCCCTCCACGCCGACGCCTCTGGCGGTGGCGCGGCGGCGGAGGGGGCCGCCGCGGCGCCGCGGCGGCCGTTTGCGGCGGCGGGGGGGCCCTGGGAGTTCAACCTGCGGGATCTCCTCAGGTGGTGCGATCTGGTCGAGTCGTCGGTGCCGGAAGGCGGGGAGGCGCCCACCGCGGCAGCTTCCGGGGCCGAAGGAGAGGCCATGGAGGTGGACTGCGGCGGCGGCGGCGGCAAGGCGGCCGCGTTCGAGGCGGCCGCGGAGCGGTTTGCGTCCATGCTGCTGTTCCAGCGGCTGCGCACCGAACCCGACCGCGCGCACGCGCGCGCCGCGTTTGCTCGCGTGTGGGGGCGGGCGCCGCGCGAGGCGGCGTCGCCGCAGCTGCTGGTCGACGAGCGCTGCCTCGTGGTCGGCGCGGCCCGCCTGGGCCGCGGCCAGTCCGGCGGCGCCGCCGGCCGCGGCGAGGGCCCGCGGCAGCAGCAGCTGGCAGCCGCCGCGCTGGACGCGCTGTCACTCCCCGCCTGGCAGGCGCCGCTGCTGGAGAGCGCCGCGCACTGCGCGGCGCGCGGCTGGATGTGCCTCCTCGTCGGCGGCGCCGGCGCGGGCAAGACCTCGCTCGCGCGCGCGCTGGCGGCGCTGGCGGGGAGGCAGCTGCTGGAGCTGGCCCTTACCACGGGGACAGACACTTCGGACCTGCTCGGAAGCTTCGAGCAGGTGGAGCCGGCGCGGCGGGTGCAGGAGATCGCAGACGCCGCCGGCGCGCTCGTGGCCGAGGCGTCCGCGCACCTGCTGCTGCTCGGCTCCGCCGCGAGCGCCGCCGCCGGCGCGCCCGCCGGCGCCGGCGCCGGCGCCGGCGCGCGGGCGCTGCAGCTTGCGCGTGGGCTACAGGAGGCGTGGGCGGCGTACGAACGCGGCGTCCGCTTCGCCGGCGCCGCCGCGGCCGCCGAGGCGGGGGGCGGGCAGTCCATAGAGGACACCGAGGCGCAGCTGCGGCTGGCGGAGAGGGTGGTGGCCGCGCTGGGCGCGCTGCCCGCCGACCTTCTGCCCAGCGCGGCCGCCGCCAACGGCGGGGGCACCGCGGCGTCTGCCGCGCCGCCTGCTGAGGCGGCGGCGGAGGGCCTGGCGGAGCGCATCGCCGCCGCCGCGGCCGCCGCCGCCGCGGTGCGCGCCGCGCTCGACGCGCCCGGCGGCCGCTCCACCGCGGGGCGCTTTGAGTGGGTCGACGGCTCGCTGACCCGCGCGGTGGAGTTTGGGGGGTGGGTGCTGCTAGACAACGCCAACCTCTGCAACCCCACAGTCCTCGACCGGCTCAACCCCCTGCTCGAGCCCGGCGGCGCGTTGCAGCTGTCCGAGGCGGGCGGCGGCGGCTCCGAGGCGGGCGGGCGCGTCATCAGGCCCCACCCGGACTTCCGGCTGTTCCTGGCCCTCGATCCGAGGCACGGCGAGGTGTCGAGGGCGATGAGGAACCGGGGCATCGAGGTGTTCCTGCTGCCGGCGGCGGCGGGGGCGGCGGGCGGCGGCGCGGCAGAGGTGGGGCGCGGGGGGTTGGTTGCGCTGCGCTGCGCTTTGTTGCGTTGCGTGTGCACGCGCCTGTTTGCGTGCGGCATGTTGCTGGCGTGTTTTGTGGTGTGCCTTTTTTGCGGCTGTGCAGAATCTGAAAGCATGCGGCGGCGCGTGGGATGAGAACATACCTTTGCTCGACCCAACCCTGGGAGCAAAACAATAACCAAAAACTTTGATACTGATGCCCGCCGCGTGCTCTGTTGTGCGCTTATTGACGGCCCTTTGGGCGTTGGTTGTTTGTTTGCTGCAGGTTTGCCAGGGGTTTGGATTGACACTGGCTTAGCAGCCAGCAGCAACCCTAAGCATGTGTCAAGCCAAGCCCAAGCCAAGCCCGGCCGAGCTCTGAGTGCCTCCGAACTGCTCACTGCGCAGCCCACCAAAATGGGGCCACCGACCGAGGAGCCACAACGCCCCCCCCCCCAAAACCCCACGCAGTTGCCCCCTCAGCTCCGCCTGTCATGGTGCGGCCCCGGCTGCGAAGAGCTGGAGGCCGTTTTCGCCTCGAGCGGCGTGATCGGCGGCCCCCTCATCCGGGGCATGGCCGCCGCCCACACAACCCTCGCCTCGGCCTGCGCCGCGCAGCACCGCCGCGCCCCCGGCGCGCGCGAGGCGCGCGCGTGGGCGGCGGCGGCGGGCGCGCTGCTCGAGCGTGGCCGGCCGCTGACGCAGGCGCTGGCGGCGGGGTGGCGGCAGGCCTACGTGCGCGGCTTTGCCGCCACGCCGGCGCTGGCCGCCGTGGCGGCCGGCGCGTTCGCCGGGCTGTGCGCCCAGCTGGGCCTGCCCCCGCCGCCCGCCGCCGCGGCCGCTGCGCCGCAGGCGCCGCAGGCGCCCGATGCGGCGGCGGCAGCGGACGCCGTCGCTGAGTGGCCGCAGCAGCTGCTGCGCCCCTGCGCGTGGCCCGCGCCGCTGCCGCTCGCGCGGCTGCCGCGGCTGCCGCACCTCGCGGCGGTGTCCCGTGACGCATCCCTCCTGTCGTGGCTGCTGGCTCAGGCGCTCGGCGCCGAGGCGGGGCCCGCCGACGCGCCGGCCGCGGCCGAGGCCGCTTTGGCGCTGGCGGGCGCGCTCGCCGCGCTGCCCCCGGGGCAGCGGGCGCTGCTGCCCGGAGAGCTTCTGGCGCCACTCGCCCCGCCCGGCCTGGCGCGCCGCGGCCGCGGCGCCGCCGCCGTGCGCCTGGCGCCGCTCGCGCTCGCCGCGGCGGCGGCGCTCGTCCGCCGCGCGGCGCCGCGCGACCGGGCCGTGCGCGGGCTGCTGGCCGAGCTTGTGGCTGCGGATTTGGGGGGTGCGGCGGCGGCGCTCGGCGGCGGCAGCGGCGGCAGCGGCGGCGGAGGCAGCAGCAGCGTGGCGCTTGCACAAATGGCGGCTGCGCTGGTCCGGGCCGGGCTCGAGCACCCGACCCTGCGCACCCTGCTGCCCTCCCTCGCAACCGCCGCCGCCGGCGACGCGCCGCGGCCGCCGCCGCCGCTGCGCGCGCTGCTGCGCGCGCTCGGCGCGTCGCTGCGGCACGGCGCCGCGCAGGCGGCGGCGGAGCGCGGCGAGGCGGGCGCCGTCGGCGCGGGGCGCGCCAGCGCGTTCCAGCTGTCTTGCTACCGCCACGCCCGCCCCCAGGAGCGGGCCCGCCGCGCGCCCGAGCACCCCTGCCTCGACCTGCTGCAAGCCGCCCTCGCGGCCTGCTGCGAGCTCGAGGCGGCGGCGCTGCAGGCCCTGGCGGCGGCGGCGGCCGACGCGGCGGCGGCGCCCGAGGCGGGCGGCGGGCGCGGCGGCGATGGTGCGCTGGGTGCCGCCGTCGAGGCGCTCTGCGACTTCCAGCGCTGCCGCGCCCACTTCTGGGCCGCGGCGCAGGGGCCGCTCGCCGAGCAAATCGGCTTTTCCGCCTGGGGAAGCGGCGGCGGCGGCGACGCCGGCCAAGCCGGGGGGGCGGCGCCCGCCACCACGGCCTGCGTGGAGGGCATCGCGTGGGCGTGGCTGCAGCTGCGCAAGCGCGGGCCGAAGCTGCTGGCGGCCCTGCCGGCGAGCGCCAGCGACGACGGCGCGGCGGCCGCGTGGCAGCGGCTGTCGATCCAAATGGACGACGCGCTCTCGCTGGACGCCCGCCCCCCCAAGCCGCTGCTCTGGCGCCTGGGCGGCCACCCCCAGCTGCCCCGCACGCCCGCGCTGCTCGGCGCGCAGGCGGCCACCGCCGCGCTCGCCGACGCGCTGCGCGCGCTGCGGCCCGCGGCCGGCGGCGGGTGGGCGGCGTTTGCTGTCGACGCGCGCGGCCGGCCGGCGGGCTTTGAGGCCGCGGGCCTCGATTTCGAGACCCTCCTGTCCGAGGCGGCGCGCGCCGTAATCGCCGAGGCGCCCGCCTCGGACGACGCCATGGACGTCGACGGCGGGCCCGAGGCGGCGGCGGCGGGGATGATCTCAGATCTGGCCGCAGAGCAGCGGGAGGAGCTGGCGGCGGCCGTCGCGGCGGGGCTGGCGTGCGATGCAGAGCTCAGGGGGCGCCTCGCGGAGGGCGCGGCAATGCTGGGCTTCCTGCCGGCCCTGCAAGGCGGAAGCGGCGGCGGCAGCGGCGGCGGCGGCGACGAGCGGGCACTCGAGGTGCCGCAGCTGCTGCTGGCGCGCGCCCACGAGCTCGCCGCCGCGCTGCTCGCCGCGGCGCTGCGGCGGCTGCGCGCCGCCGCGGACGCCGGCGAGGGCTCGGCTGGCGGCGGCGCGCTTTCAGCCGCCGCGCGGGCCCCGGCCGGCACGCTGCTGCTGGATCCGGCGGGCATGGTCAGCGGCGTGCAGCGCGGCATGCAGCTGCCGCTCATCGAGTTGGAGGGCGCCGCCGCGGCGGCCGACGGTGCCCGCCTGCTCGCCGATGCGACGGCCTGGGGCCTCGGCCTGCTCGTCGCCGCGGCCGCGGCCCCCGCCGGCGCCGAAGCCTGGCTGCGCTGCGACGCGGCCCAGCGCGCCGCGGCGGCTGCGCTGCTGCCGGCCGCGCGCGACCTGCTGCGGCGCGGCGTGGGCGCCTGCCTCGGTGGCGCTCTGGACCAGGCGGCGGGCCAGCAGCTGGTGTGGCTGCTACAGGCGGCTGCGGAAGGCGGGCAGCTGCCGCGGGAGCAGCTGACGCAGCAGCTTCTCCCCGCGCTGATGCACGAGCTTTGGTTCAGATGGCAGGGCGCGGCGTGGTCCCTGTGCACCACCGCCGAGGCGGCCGGCGGCGAGGCGGCCGCGGCAGGGGCGGGGGCGGGGCCGCTCGCCCTGCACTCCGCGGCGCAGACCGCGGCCGTGCTGCGGCTGCTGTCGGGCTCGGCCGCGGACGTGCGCACAAAGGGCGCGCGGCTGCGGCAGCTGCGGCTGGCGGCGCGCCACCTGGCGGACCGGCCCGCGCCGCTGGACGGGCGCGGCGAGCCGGCGGCCGCCCCGGCCTGGCGCGGCCTGTGCGCGCTGCTCGCGCAGCTGCTGCTGGCGCACGCGCCGAGCATGCCCGACGGCGGCTCGGCGGGGCAGCTGCACGCGGCGGCCGCCGCGCTCGCGGACTGGTGTGGCTGCGGCGGCAGCGGCGGCGATGCGGGCGCGCTCCTGGCGCAGCTCAAGGCGCTGCTGGATCAGAGCGGCCATTCAACGCTGCGCGAGGTTGCCGTGCCGCTGCTGCTGCCCTGCATAGAGGCGGCGCTGCGCGCGGCGGGCGACGACGGCGCCGGCGACGGCGCGGACGCCGCCGCCGCGCAGGCGGCGCGGCTCGCGGCGCTCGGCCGCGCTTGGGTGCGGCTCGGCGCCGCGCGGCTGCAGCTCGTGGTGCCGCCGGCGGGCGTGGACCCGGCTGGCAAGTACGCCCTCAAGCGGTCGGCCCTTTTGGAGTGGAACCAGGAGTGGGTGGAGCCCGAGGCACAGGTGCGCTGGCTGGTTGACCTCCCCATCTGGGCTGCTGGGCTTGCCTAGCGCTGTACCCATTGCGGTTGGAGCTCGTGTGCTGTGTAGTTTCATTGGCAAGGCAATCGCGCCGCCTTTGTGTGGAATGCAGCAACGCATGCTTTTGACTGTCTCATGCCCCCTCTTATCTCACACTGCAACCACTCCCCTCTGTCCAACGCCCGCAGGTGCTGCACATGCTGCAGCTGCTGCCCGGCGGCCCCGACGAGAGCCCCGCGCTGGCCGACGCCCTCGCCGCCCGCGCCGCCGCGCTGTCCGCCGCCGCGCGCCTCGAGGCGCGCTGCGTGCCTCGGCCGAGCCCCGCGCGCTACCTCGGACTGCAGCAGGACGCCGCCTCGTTCGCGCGCGGCCTCGGGCGGCCGCAGCGGCTCGCCGCGCTGGCGGACGCGCTCGCGGGCGGCGGCGCGGCCGCGGAGGGCGCGGCCCACGAGGCGGCGCTTTGGATGTCCAGTGCCGAGGCGTGGGCGGCCAAGCTGGGGGCGCAGTACCCCGGTTATGCGGACATCTGGCAGCCGGTGCAGCTGGCGGTGTCCGAGGCGCGCCACGGCCTGGCCCTGCTGCGGGGCGCCGCCGCGGCCGCCGCCGCCGCGCCGCCGGCGGCCGCCCCGCTGGCGGCGGGGCTGCTGTCGTTCCCGACGCCAACAGCGCCGTCTGCGGCGCTGCTCGCCGCCGCCGCCGGCGCGCGGCTGCTGCGGCCGCTGCCGCCGAGCGCCCTGGCCGAAAGCGGGCTCCGCGCGGCGACGGCGGAGCTCGTGGCGGCGCCGCGCGGGCCCGGGGCTGCCGCTGGCCGCGCGCCGCCGCCGTCGTCCGGCGCGGCGGCGGGCCGCGCGGCGGAAATGGCAGCTTACACCTGGCAGCTCCAGGCGGCGCGCGCCGCGCTGCACGCGGCAGTCCAGGAGGCACTCCTCTCCGCCCGCGCCGGCGACGCCGCCTCCGACGGCAGCGGCGGCGCCAGCGGCGGCGCGGTCGCGCGCGCGTGCGCGCTGTTCGACGGCTTCCTGCGCGCGTGGCAGCAGCTCCGCGAGTACGAGGCGCGGGCGGCCGAGGAGAAGGAGCAAATGTTCAAGACCAAGTCAAAGGTCCAGAGCTCTACCTACCTGACCGAGGAGGTGCGTCTTTTCGGGGGGGGAAAGGGCTGCGGTCCTGCTGTCGTTCTTGTTTGGGGTTGGGGTGGGTTTTGGGGTGGGGCGTTGGGGTTGGAATGGGCTGTTGTGTCCCCAGTGCGGAGTGGGGGTGTTTACATCGCCTGACGGGCCCCAGCGGGCAGTTGGGGGAGGTGCACCTGGCGACCAAACCGCGCCCCAAAACGACCGCCCCGCGCGCAGGAGGAGGCCGAGGCCGACTTCCGCCAGCGCTTCCCAGATCACTACGCGCCCTTTGCCGACGTGGTCGACCTGGAGGACGGCGCCCCCGATGCAGACCCCCCGCCGCCGCCTCGGCCCGAGGCGGCGGAGCCGGACGCGGCGTCCGAGGCGGAGTCGCGCACGGCGGCCGCGAGGGCGCTGCTCGAGGGGGATATTTTGGGGGAGGTGGTCGCCCTCCACGCCCGACTGTTCCGCGCGCTCGCGCGCCGGCGGCGCGCGCTGCGGGGCGGCGGGGAGGAGCAGGAGGAGCGGGAGGCCGCCGCCGCCGCGCCCGCCGCGCGCGAGGCCGCGGCTCGGCGCACGTTTGAGCTGTGCTACGCCCTCGGCTCGCAGCTGGCGGGTGCCGTCTCCCGCCGCGGCGGCGCGCTGCCCGCCGGCGTCGACGCCGCGGCGAGGGGGGGGCACCTCATGCGGCTCGCCGCGGAGCACGCCTCCCTCTCGGCCGCCGCCGCCACCAACTCCGCCGCGGCGGTGGCCGCCGCGGCCGCGGCCGCGGCCGCGGAGCCGACCGCGGCCCGGCGGCGGCGCGCGGGGGGCGCGGGCGGGGACGAGGACCCATCGGCAGAGGCGGCCGGCGCGGGGCTCGACCTGCAGCAGCCCCTGGTGGAGGAGACGGCGCTCATGCAGGCGCCCGTCGCCGCCGTTGCCGCGCGCGTCGCGGCGCTGCTCGCGGAGTGGCCCGAGCACCCGATCTTGACCCAGCTCGCGGCGATCTGCGAGCGGCTGCTGGCGCTGCCGCTGTCGTCGCCGCTGAAAGCGGCACTGACCGGGCTGGAGCTGCTGCTGGCGCGCGCGCAGGTTGGGGGGGGGGCTGCGGCTCTGCGCATGCTCCATGCGCACCCGCCTGCTTGCATGTGCCTCTCTGCAGCCCATGCATGCGCCGCTGCGCGCCGCTCCCTGAATGCCACTCAGACAGGCCACCTCTCTTGCACAGCAAACACCCAAAGGCCCAAACACTTGAAGCCAACCACCCCGAACAAACAAAAACACAAACGCCCCGCCCGCAGATGTGGGAGGAGACCGCCGCCAAGCACGTCACCCTCAAGACGCAGCTCTCGGCCGTCGCCGCCGTCGCCACCCGCTGGCGCCGCCTTGAGCTCGCCAGCTGGCGCGGCCTGCTCGTCCGCGTAGCAGCGCGCCACGCCGCGGGCGCGCGCCGCAGCTGGTTCCACCTGCACGCGCTGCTGAGCGGCCGCCAGGACGACGTGGCCGGCGCGGCCGCGGCCGGCGGCGACGCCGAGGCGGCGGCGGCGGCGGCTGACGCCGACGCGGCGTACCGCCGCGCCGCCTCGCTGCTCGAGGCGTTCGTTCAGACCTCCACAGTCGGGGAGTTCTCGGCGCGGCTGGAGCTGCTGGCCGCGTTTGCAGACCAAATGGAGGTCGCCGCAGCCGCCGCAGCCGCCGCCGCCGCAGACGGCGCCGCCGCCGCGCCGGACCGCGCCGCCGCGGATCCCGCCGCGCTCGCCGCGGCGCTGCGCAACACTGTGGCTTACTACGGGCAGCACGCGCCCGCCGTCGAGGCCGCGCTCGCCTCGGGGCTGGCGCCGCTGGCAAAGGAGCTCAGGGACTTTGTGGCTCTGGCCAAATGGGAGGACCGGGGCTACTACGCAATGCGCACCTCCACCGAAAAGGCGGCGCGGCAGCTGCACCGCCTGTCCAGGCGCGCGGAGGGGTTCCTGTCACAGCCCGCGGCGGGCGTGCTCGCCGCGGCCAGCCAGGCGCTGGGGCTGGGGCAGCTCGCGCCGGCGGGCGCCGCCGCAGCCGCCGCGGCCGCGACCGCTGCGTCTGCCGCGGCAGCCAAGGCGGCGGGCGCGCAGGGTGGCGAGGGCGCGGCTCCGGCCGCGCCGGCGCCGGCGCCGGCGCCGGCGCCGGCCGCGGCGCACGCGCCAGAGACGTACAAAGGCGCCGGCGAGCTGCCGCTCTCAGAGCTGCTCGCCCCCGGCAGCCGCGCCTCGGCTGAGGCCGTCGCCGCCACCGCCGCCGCCGCCGCGAGCGCCAAGCCGCGCCGCGGCGCGCGGCGGCGCGGCGGCAAGGGCGGCGCGGCCGGCGGGGAGCCCGGGCTGTGGGAGGCGCTGGAGGCGGCGGAGGAGGAGGACGCCGCCAGCTGGCGCGCCTTCAGCGCCGCCGTCCTGTCCGAGGCGCCGCAGCCGCAGGAGGGCGGAGAGGGGGAGGGCGCCGGCACCGGAAAGTATGCAACCCGCCTGCCGCAGCTCACGCAGCGGATGGCCCGGGTGCTCGCACCGCCCCCGCCGCCGCCGCCGCCGCCGGCCGCCGCGCCGGCGCCCGCCGCCGCGCAGCAGCCGGCCGGCGGCGCCGAGGCGGCGGGGGCGGAAGCCGCGGACGACGGCGCGCCGCCGCCGCCGGCGGCGCGCATCGACGACCTGGCCGCGACCGCCGCCGCGACCGCGCTGGCGCTGCGCGGGGAGGTGTCAAAGGGCGCGCGCGCGCGCAAGAAGAAGGCGCTGACTGATCTCCTCAAGGCCCTCAAGGCCGCCGGCGTGTCCCGCCGCGCGACCGACGTGCCCGCCGCCGAGCGCGACGCGGCGGCCTGGTTCCGCGAGCCGCCGCCGGCCGCGGGCGCGCTGCTGCGCGCGGGGGGCGCGGCCGGCGCGGCGCGCGCGGCGCTGTCCGCGGCGTGCTGGGCGCGGGGGGACGCCTACTATTACAAATCCATCGCCCGCGTGCAGCGGCTGCAGGCGGCCGCGGCGGCGCCCCACCGGGACATCGCGGCCCACGAGGTCGCCGCCGCCACCCGCGGCTGCGAGCACCTGCTGCACCTGATGCGCCGCCAGCGGCGCGCGCTCGGCGCGGCGGCGGCCGCCGCGGACACGCTCGAGGCGGCTGCCGGCTGGGCGGCGCGCGCGACGGGCGGCGCCGCGGGCGCGGAAAGCTCGGCGGCGGCGGCGCCGCCGCTGCCGCCGCAGGCGGTGGCGCGGCGCGGGCTGGAAGAGCAGGGAGCGCTGCTTGAGGGGCTGCTCCACCAGGTCTCCGGCCAGCGGCAGCTGCTCGCCGCGCTGGCCGCCGCCGACGACGCGCCCCCGCGCCGCGCGGCGCTCGCCTCGGCGGCGGGGCGGCTGGGGCGCTACGAGTCCGAGGTTGCCGCCTGCAAGGCGGCGCTCGACGCCGAGGCGGCGCGCGGCGGCTGCCCCGTGCTCGACGCCGCCGCGTTTGAGGTCGTGGCCGGCAACTACCGCCGCCTCGAGTCGCTGGCGGCGGACGCCGAGGCGGCCGCCGCCGAGGCCGAGGCGGCCGGCAACGGCGGCGGCGACGACGCGCCGACGGCGGCGCCGCCGGGCTGGGACCTGGTTCACGCGTGCCTCGCGCACGCGGCGGCGCGGGGCGCGGCGTTCGCCGCCGCGGCCCGCGACCCGGCCGCGGCCACCGCCGCCGCCGGCGCCGCGCCGGGCTCCTCGCAGGCGCTGCTGCGGCGGTTTGAGGAGCGCCTCGACGCGACCGTGGCCGAGGCGCTGCTGTGGGCGCAGTCCGCCGCGGCCGCGGCCGGCGACGGCGCGGCCGGCGACGGCGCCGCCGCGCCCGGCGCCGGCGGGGACCTTGTGACCTGGACCGCCGCGGCCGAGGCGGCTACGCGGCCGGCGCGCGCCGAGGCGGTGGGGGGCGGCGTTTCGGAGCTGCTGGCCCTCCTCGGCTCCGCCAGCGACGCGGCCTGGGCCGCCGGCGCGGGCGGCGGCGGCGGCGACGCGGCGGCGGCGGCGGCGGACGCGGCGGCGGCGGACTCGATGGCGCGGCGCCTCGCGTCGCTGCTGCCGCTGCTGCGCCTGCTGCTCGGCGCGCTGCGCGCCCGCGCGCGCGCGCTGCTGCCGCTGCACAAGGCGACCGGCAAGCTGGCTTACGTTTGCTCCAGCCTCTTCTGCACGCTGGTGGCCGAGGGCTTCTGCATGCCCGAGGGAGAGGCCGGCGAGGGCGGCGAGGGCGGCGAGGGGGGCGAGTGGAAGGAGGCGGGAGGGACCGGGATGGGCGAGGGCGTGGGGACAAAGGACGTTAGCGACCAGATACAGGTGGGCGGGGGCGGCTGGCGCGCTTGTGACCCTTTTGGGCGTTGGCCGTGGCGTCTGGACTGGTCTGCGTGCGTATGAGGGGGGCTTTGTTTTGTGCGCGTTTTGGCTGTTGTTGCAAACCAAAACCAAAACCGCAGATCTGCGGGTTTCAACCCCTGAAAACCGCCCAAAACCCCCCTTAACAACCCCAAACAACCGCAGAACGAGGACCAGCTGCTGGGGGCGCAGCAGCAGGGCGCGGCGCCCGAGCCTGAGCCGCAGCCGCCGCCGGGCGCGGAGGATGACAAAGCAAAGGGCGTTGAAATGGAGGAGGACTTTGACGGGGCGCTGGAGGTGGGTTTTGGGAGGGTGTTTTGGGGGTTGTTGTACAGAGAAACGGGTTTGCTGGTTTTGGGGGTGTTGTCTGTCGGCCGCTTTCTGGGTTTGAGGCTTTTTACCGGATTCAGACCTGTCGACGGCCCGCAGCCGACGGAAAACCGCCCAAAGCCAGTCCCAAACGGAAACCCTCAAACCAAACCGCCCCCAAACCCCAAACCGTCATAACCCAATTGCCAGGACGTTGACCTGGACGGCCGGGCAGACCGTCTCCAAGCCAGTCCAAACAATTCCCTCAAAACAAAACCTCCCCAAAAACAAACCCAATCCGCCCCAAAACCCCCCAAAACCGCCCCAAAACCCCCCAAAACCGCCCCAAAACCCCCCCATTGCCAGGACATTGACCTGGACGGCCAGGCCGACCGCAGCAGCGACGACGAGGAGGGGGACGACGACCGGATCGACCAGCAGATGGGCGACGCGGGAGAGGGCGCCGAGGAGGTGGACGAGCGGCTGTGGGACGGGGGGGAGGACGACGCGGCGGGGGAGGAGCGGAAGGATGGGGGCTTTGACGACAGGGCGCTCAAGGTGGGGGCTCGGGCGCGCTTGGGGGCGCTTTTCGCGGCGGGGGGCTTTGGGGGTGGCTGCGCCGCCTCGGTCTGCTTTGCCTCCAGACGAAATTCAAACCCAAACCCGAACCCAAAACCAAAACCAAAACCAAAACCAAAACCAAAACCAAAACCAAAACCAAAACCAAAACCAAAACCAAAACCAAAACCAAAACCAAAACCAAAACCAAAACCAAAACCAAAACCAAAACCAAAACCAAAACCAAAACCAAAACCAAAACCAAAACCAAACCCAAAACCAAAACTAAAACAAAAACCAAAACCAAATGCAAACCGTTTTTTAAACCGCCCAGGTGGATGACAAGTCCCAGCTTGACTACGTGCCCGGCCAGGAGGCTCCGATGGAAGAGGAGGGGGCGGAGGAGGGCAAGCAGCCGCAGGAGGGGCGGGCCAAGCAACAGGAGGAGAAGCGGCCGCAGGTGGGCGGGTTTTAAGGGGGCCCTTTTGTGGCGTTTGCGTTGTGTGTTTCCATGTTGGATGGGGTCGAGGGATGGGGTGGCTTTGACGCTGTCTTGGTGCTGCACCGTTTGGCGCCCATTGCTGGAAATTTCCAGCAATGAAGAAGACAGCAACAAACCACACCCCTAAACACCCCAAAACACCCCAAAACACCCCAAATCCGCGCCCGCCGCAGCCCGGCGGCGAGGAGCAGGAGCAAGAGGAGGAGGGGGGCAGCGAGGAGGGCGCCGGCCCCGAGGGGGAGGTGGGACCCGACATGGATGACTCATTCGAGGAGCAGCACAAGGCGCGCGCGCAGGTGGGTGGCCCCTGCTGGTTCTTCGCATGCGCCCCGCGTTGTGATTTGCATGACAGGCGCTGCTTTGGTGTTCACTGCGTGCGGATGGGGTGTTTTCGAGGCGCCTCAAAATCCCATTGCCAAACGCATGCAGTTTGAGTGCGGTTTGAGGTAGAGCCGTGTTTGTTTGAGTCACAACCACGGCGTTCAGTCACAAGCCGGCCAACTCGAGTTTTGGAATTCGAAAACAACCCCACAGGCGCCCGAGGAGGAGCTGCAGCTGCCCGAGGATTTGAACCTGGACGGCGCCGACGACGGCGCCGGCGGCGGCGACGACAACGACGCCGACGCCGCGGAAGCCGAGGCGGACGCGCGGCAGCCCGAGGCGGAGCCCGAGGCGGCGCCGCGCGAGCCCGAGGCGGGCGCGGCGGCCGAGGACGCCGCCGGCGGCGGGGACGACGGCGGGGACGAGGGCGATGGGGAGGGGGAGGATAAGGAGGAGGGCGGCCCCCGGGCGGAGGGGGAGGAGGACGGGATGGATGCCGAGGGCCCTGGCGCTGGCGGCGAGGGGCCGGAAGACGAGCAGCCAGAGGGCGACGGCGGCCCCGAGGACGACGCCGCCGGGCGGCGCGAGCCGGCGCCGGCGGCGCAGGATGAGGAGGGCGCGGGGGAGAAGGTGGAGGAGAAGGAAGAGGAGGAGGCGGACGCGGTGGCCGCGCACGGCGGCGACGAGGCGCAGCTGCCGGGGCAGGAGGAGCTGCCTCAGGCGGGCCCCCGCGGCGCCGCGTCCGCCGCCGCCGCGCCGGCGACGGCGCAGAGCGTCGGCGCCGCGGCGGGGCCGGACGCGGATCAGGAGGACGGCGAGGACGAGGGCCCCGACGCGGCAGCTGCCGGCGCGGACGCTGACATGGCGCAGCAGGACTGCGCCCCCCAGTCGCGCCAGTCTGCCGTCGGCGCCACCGGCGCGGCCGACCGCGGCCGCGCGGCGCCCGCGCCGCCGGGGCGAGAGCCGCCGGGGGGCCGCGGGGACCGGGGGGAGGCGCCGCGGCGGCGCCAGCAGCAGCGGCCCGAGAGCAACCCGCTGCGCAGCCTGGGCGACGCGCTGGAGCGGTGGCGGCGGGACATCAGCGTGCGCCACGAGGCCGCGCAGGAAGAGGGAGGGGAGGACGAGGACGCCGCCGCCGGCGGCGGCAGCGGCGAGGAGGAGGAGGAGCCAGCGGGCGCGGACGAGTGGCAGTTTGCCGGCCCCGACGACGCGCGCGGCGCCGGCGAGGCGCAGGCGCTCGCGCCGGCGACGGAGGAGCAGGCGGCCGAGCAGGCGGGCCCCGAGGCGGCGCTGCGGGAGGGGGAAAAGGCAGCGGAAGGCGAGGAGGCGGGCGCGGAGGCCGACGCGGCGGCGGGGGGCGATGAGGATATGGAGGAGGAGGGCGAGGGGGCAGAAGACGAGCGGCCGGCGTCGGGCCCCGCCCCGAAGCAGTGGGCCGCCGAGCGCCGCAAGCCGCCGCCGGCCGCGCAGCGCCGCGCCGCGGCGGAGGGCGCGGCCGCCGACGGCGGCGACGGCGGCGGCGACGAGGCGGAGGCCGCGGCCGAGGCGGGGCGGCGCGCGCTGCTGGACCAGGTCGGCGCAGACCGAGGCGGCGGCGGCAGCGGCGGGCTCGGGGACGGCGACGACGACGACGGCCCCGCCAGCCTGGTGGCGGCCAGGCTGGCGGAGGCGTCGCTCGGCGACGAGCCCGACGGCGACGCCGACGGCGAGGCCGGCGGCGCCGGCGCCTCGGGCCCGCCCGCGGGCCGGCTCGCGCCCGAGGAGGCCGCCGCGCTGCGCGCGCAGCTCGACGCTGCGCTGCGCGACGCCGCGGCGCGCGGCCCCGAGGGGGGCGCGTCCGAGGCGGAGCTCGCGCACGGGAGGGAGGCGTGGGCGCGGTGCGAGGCGCTGACGGCGGGGCTGGCTTCGGAGCTCACGGAGCAGCTGAGGCTGATACTGGAGCCCACCCTCGCCAGCAGGTGGGGGCGGGGTCGGATTTTGAAGGGGAGGCTTCCGCTTGCTGGCGGTCTTCCACTGCAGAGAGGGGGGACTTTGGACCCCCCCAAAGCCCTCTCTACCCACGGACCAATCGCCCCCAAACACCCCCAAACCTGCCCTCCCAAACCTCCCCTTCCAAACCTTACCCCCAAACACCCCCAACACCCCCCCCAAACCCACCCACCCAAACAATACCCCCTCCCCCCCCCCAAAAAAAACCACCCCAGGCTCGCCGGCGACTACCGCACCGGCAAGCGCCTCAACATGAAGCGCGTCATCGGTTACATCGCCTCCCACTTTAGGAGGGACAAGATCTGGATGCGACGCACCCGCCCGGACAAGCGGCGCTACCAGGTGGGCCGCGTTTTCGATGGAGGCCGGGCATGGCGGCTGCGCCTGTGAGGGGGGCTGGGGCAGGGGTGTGCTGCCCCCTGCCCAACAAAGCAACCAGACACAAACCCTTTCTTGCTCACCCCTCAAACAAAGCAACCACACACAAACCCTCTCCCGCCACCCCCCCAAAAAACTAAACCCCTCAGGTGGTGCTGGCGATCGACGACAGCCGCTCCATGGCAGAAAATGGCTGTGCCGCGTTCGCGCTCGAGGCCCTCGCGCTCCTCGCGCGCGCGATGGGCCGCCTCGAGGTGGGGGAGGTCGGCGCCCTCTCCTTCGGCGGCGCGGCCGGCGCGCGCCCGCTGCTGCCGCTCGGCGCGCCGTTCGGGGACGCGGCCGGGCCGGGGCTGATGGCGCGGCTGAGGTTCGACCAGGACAACACCCTGGCGGACAGGCCGATGGCACAGCTGGTCGAGGCGCTGGACCACCTCCTCGACGCCGCGCGCCTCCGCGCCTCGGAAACCGCGACCGGCGGCGGCGGCGGCGACCTGCGGCAGCTCGTGCTGGTGCTGGCGGACGGGCGGTTCCACGAGAAGGAGGGGCTGCGCGCGGGCGTGCGGCGGCTGCTCGAGAAGCGGGGCGTGTGCGTCGCCTTCATCGCGCTCGACGCGCCGCGCGCCGCAGCGGGCGCCGCCGCCGCCGGCGCGCAGGCCGAGGCGGCGGCGGGCGCGGGCGCGGGCGCGGGCGCGGGCGCGGGCTCGGCGGCGGCCGCGGCGGCGTCGTCGCTGCTCGACATGCAGAGCGTCAAGTTCGTCAACGGCGCGCCCGTTTTCGAGCGCTACCTCGACACCTTCCCCTTCCCCCATTACATCGTGCTGCGAGACATCGGCGCGCTGCCGAGGACGCTGGCGGACCTGCTGCGGCAGTGGTTTGAGCTGTCTTCGGCGGGCGCCGCGTGAGCGCGGGCGCTGGGGCTGGCGCAGCTGCCGTTGTCGCCATCGGCGGCGGCAGCGGCGGCTCGGGAGGGTGGCCTGTTTGGCCGAGGCGGCGGCAGCTGGCGCCGCACGGGGCGGAGGGGAGCCGAGCAGAGGTGGTGCGGCGGCGGCGGCAGCGGCCGCAGATGAGGAGGAGGAGGCGGATGAAACGAAGGGAAGGGGGGCTGTGAGGAGGAGGAGCAAGGGGACACCACGCAGGCCCCCACCAGCAGCAGCGGCTGGGGATGGGGTTTTCAAAGTTTTTTTCTTCCGGAGTGCGCAGCGCCTAGTCTGAACTTGGCACTGATTTTCGCTTGCCCTGGGGGTGCATGCTGAAGCCGGCACCCCCCAAAACGGAGGCCACCCTCTGTGGCGCTTTGCCGTGCGTGTAAGCAGTATGAGCAACCAGCAGGCAGGCAGTTCAGTGGGCCGGCAGCCCTGGAAACCAGCTCATGCAGTGAAACTTGCTTTTTTACATGACATGACGCCCAGCTTGGAATGTACGCATGCGCATGCCAAAGGGGCCCAAGGGTTTTGGAGCCGCCTTTTTTTCAGAGCAACTCGGTGCCTCGGACAAAGGGGTGCAACCACGAGGGAGGCCTGCATTGCGGCGGCACCTCGGAAACCGGGAAGCAAGGGCCCCGAGTGGGAGGGTCAGAAGCAACGCACCGCGCCGTCGCCTGCGGCGCCAAAGCACGCGGCAAGGCGCTTTGCAAACCAGCGCTGCACGCGGCGCGCGGGGCTGGGGCCGGCGGCGCCGCGCAGCACAAAGGGCTCAAAGCGAATGGGGGCTGAGGGGGCGTCGAAGCTGGAGCCGCTCTCGAGCAGCGGAGCCCAGTCAGCAGAGTCCCCCGCGCCGCGCGCGCGCGGGGCGCGCGCGGCGCGCGGGGGGAACAGCGCGGCGGCCTTGGCGGCGATCGCCTCAAAAGTCACCCGCCTCACCTTGCGCGGCGCGGGGCCCGCGCCGCGCGCGTCCGAGGCGCCGGCACCGCCGTCCGAGGCGGCGGAGGAGGAGGAGCCGCCCGCCTCGGACAGCAGCGGGGCCTCGTCGTCGCCGTCGTCTGAAGCAAGCGCCACATCATCGAAGCAGGGGGTAGTCAGCAGTCCGTCCGAGGCGGGGGTGCCGGATGAGAGCTCGGAGCCAGAGGACCAAGGGGAGGGCAGCAGGCACGGCGGCGGCGGCGTCACCGCGTCGCCGGGGCTCGGGCCGCCGGCGGCCTGGGGCGGCGCGGCGGTGTCCAGGCTGTCGGCGGTGGAGGAGATTGAGAGGGCCATCAGGGTGTCGTAGGACCACTCGGCCGCCCAAGCCGGCTGCGGCTCGGCGGCAGGGCCGCGGCGCGGCGCCTCGGGCTTGGGGGCGGGGTTGACCGGCGGCGCCGTCTCGGGGTCGCGGGTGGGGTCGGCCTTGGTCGGAAGCTTGGGCGCGGATGACTCGGGCGCGGATGACTCGGGAGCAAACGACTTGAAAACGGTGGGGGCGGGCGGCGGCGCAATCGTGAACTTGGACCGCGCGGGCGGCGTCGCCTTGGACGCGGCGCGGGCCGGCGGCGGCGGCGGCGGGCGCGTGGGGATGAGCTTTGGGCCTCCCAGCTTCACGGGGCACTTGGCGGCGGCGGGCTTGGCGGATGGTAGGCTTACGGAAATGACGCAAGACACGTCGGCGGCGGGCGGCGGCGAGGCAGACAGCATGGCGCTGGGCAGGCTCGCGGCGCTGGCCGGCGGCGCGGTGCGCGGGCTGGGCTTGGCGGCGGCGGCGGGCGCCGACGAGGCGTGGCGCGCGGGCGGCGGGGCGCCGCCGCGCGGGGCCGGCTTGGCCCACTTGCTGCGCGCCTCGCGTGCGGCGCGGATGCAGCGGGTTAGGGCGGCGTGGGGCTCGATGCGGCGCGCCGGTTCGGCAGCACTCCCGAGGTGTGTGCCGCCCTGCGTTGATGGGGTTGGGGGTGGGTTTGGGGTGGGGTGGGGGTGGGTTGGGAGGAGGGAGAGGCCGGTGGTTGGAGCAGCGGATGCGGGGTGGGCAGATGCAGACGCCGTTGCGCGCAGGCGCAAGCGCCAAGGGGCGCACTTCTGGGCTACCCCCCTCGCTGGACAGCCCTCCCCAAACCCGTCCCCGCCAAGCCTTGCGCCGCTCACCATCTGCTCAGGCCTTGGCAGGAGCGTGGCGCACTTGGGACGGGTGCGTAGGCGGCGCGGTGCGTAGGCGGCGCGTCGGGCGGTTTTCACGAAGGCGGGGGATGAACAGCGCCTGTGGCAGCTGTAAATCGTCTCCTGTTTGGTTGAGGGGGGCGGGGGAGGGAGCTGATGAGCAGGGCAGGGGTTGCTGCGCTTCGGTTGCGCGGCGGCTCAGCGCCGCCCCGCGGCGACCCGCGGCGCGCCCCTGCGAAGCGCTCCCCGCCCATGGCACGCGGTGCAAGCGTATCTACCTGCCTTTTTAGGCCCTTTGAGGCCGCTCGGGGTGGTAGGGAGCGCGGGGGATGTTTTTTCGCGTGCCCGACGGGTACTCGCGGGGTTTGGCGGCCAGGCGAGAGCGCGACGGCAAGGCTCAGGCTCAGGCTGGAGTCAACAAGAAGCTCGAAGGTTGTTTATCACGACGCGGACGCCGTGCGCAACGCGATTTGTTCCCCCAGCGGCGCGCGGCGCAGCGGCAGATGCGCGGCGGGAAGCTGCTGCGGCGGTTTATCGCGGCGGGGACCTGCACACGCCTTTACACCGGAGCAATTGAACAGCCGAGTATGCACAACACATATTTCCAAGGGAGGGAGCTTGGGTAGGGGGAGGAGGGGGTTCGGGGTTGGGGGCGAAAGCCCCAGGTGGGATGGGGGAGGGGACGAGGACACATGCACATGCGCAGGCGCTCGCTCACACACGCACACGGCCAGCCCCCCGCCACCGCCACCGCCGCATCTGGAGCAAAGCCGCTCCAGCCGCCCACAGTCAAAGCATCACGGGCGGCAGGCCGCTGGGGCCGGCGCCTGCGCCGGCGCCGCCGGCGCCTGGGGGTTCGTAAGAGGGCGACGCCAGCGCCGCCAGCTGCGGCGACGGCGGCACCCACCGCTCAGCCGCCGCCGCCGCCGCGCCGCCGCCGCCGACAAACGCCGGCGACAGCAGCGGGCCGCCGCCGATCCTGGGGCCCGACCCGGGCCCCGGTGGCAGCGGCGGCGGGGCGGCGACGGACAGGCGCCCCGGCATTCGCAGGCAGCCGCTCTCGGCGCTGCGCATAGTGCCGGCGCCGGCGCAGCCGCCGTCGCCGGGGCTGAGGGCGCCGTCTGCGTCCTCCCCCATCGCCATGGGTCCGTCCTCGCTGTCTCCGCCACCGCTGCAGTCGCTGTCGTCGGCGCCCACCATCCCCTCTGTCGCCGGCGACGGCGGCGGGCTGCCGGGCAGCCACCGCCGCGCGCCGCCGCCGCGGCCCGGGCTGCCGCTGCCGCCGCGTCCCGCCGCCGCGAGCGGGGGCGAGCCGCCGCCGCCCGAAGCGGCGGCGGCGGCCGGGCCGCCCATCGGCTGCAGCACGCCCGCGCTGCCGCGCCTCGAAAGCGGCGGTCCGAGGCAGCGCCAATAGCGAGCGTGCACCGCGAGAGCCCGCGCCACGCCTGCCAGGCCGACGGCGGTGGGCGCGAGCGGGCGGGGCAGCGGGGGCGGGGCCTCGCCCAGCAGGGCCCGCATGCAGGCCTCCACGCTGAGGGCTGTTGCGGTCAAATTGTAACCGCCCTGTGGGGGTTGGGTAGAGGGCCCGGCGGGGTTTGCGCAGGGTTGGGGTTTGGAGCGCCGGGTGGGGTGTGGGCGATGCAAGGCCTAAATGCGGGCCCGCATTGCATGGGCCGTGTGCAAGCACCACAGACATGCGCGGCTTGGTGCGAGGTGGCCCGAGTACTTGGTTTCAGAAAAGCGGGAGCGGCAAAGGCATAATCGAAAAAAGCGCCCCCCCCCCCGCACCTCAAGCAGCAGCACCAGCGGCGCCACCGGCTGCAGCAGCGCCGTCAGGTGGCCAAAGCAGTCGGGCGTCACCCGGCAGCCGCCCAGCGGGTCACCCGCGGCCGCGTCAAAGCCGGCCGACACGATCAGCAAATCGGGCGCGAATTCGTACGCCACGGGCAGCAGTACGCGCGTGAAGGCGCTTATGTAATCGCCGTCGCCGGCGCCGGGGCCCGACCAAGGCACGTTGAGGGAGAAGCCCTCGCCGGCGCCGGTGCCGGCGTCGGCGGCGGCGCCGGTGCCCGGGAAGAAGCTGCCTCCGTCGTGCCTGAAGGGAGCGGGGGGGCGGGGGTGGGAGGCGTTGCATTAATTGGGGGCTTGGGGGAGCGCGATAAGACTCATAAGAGGCACTACCCCATCTCTGCTCCTGGTGCAGACCACCGCAAACCCGCAAAACACGGGGAGACTCAAGACCACACAACTGTGCGGCAAGTTCAGGCCCCGCCTCCACCTGTGAATCGACATGTAAAGCACGGAGGGGTCCGCCTCGAATATCTCCTGCGTGCCGTTGCCGTGGTGCACGTCCCAATCCACTATCAGCACGCGGCGGGCGCCGGCCGCCTGCGCCGCGCGCGCGGCGACGGCGGCTGCGGGCGAGGGCGAGGGCGGCAGGGTGGGTGGGTGAGTGCGCGGGCGGGCGCGCGGGCCGCAGGGCAGGCGGGGTTGGTTTCGTTGTGCCTGCGTTGCCTGCACCCAGGGGGGCCGCCAAAAGCGGCCAAGGCGCGGGGCAGCGGCGGCGGCGCCCCCGCCGCTCCGCGCGCGCGCTCAGTTCAGCGGCGCACCATTGTTGAAAAGGCAAAACCCCATCGCCACTCCCGACTCCGCGTGGTGCCCCGGCGGCCGGATGATCGCCGCCCCGCCCGGCGCCGCGCCGCGCGCGACGGCGGCGGCGACCTCGGCGGCGCTGCCGGCGGCCAGGGAGGCGCAGGCAAAGGTCTGGGCGGTCAGGTAGCAGTCCAGCACCCGAGGCAGTCCGGCCTCGTGGCCGTGGTTGATGGAGGCGGGCGGCGCGCCTGCGGGGCGGGCGGGGTGGCGCGTGCGAGTTGGTGCTTTTGATAAGGGTCGGGCTGGTGTGCGTGTGGTTCCGGCTTTGCAGTGTGGTGGCGAGTGTGGAGGGCACTGGGGATGCTTAATGTCAGAGTGTGCTCTTTCGGCTGCACCCGTCAGCGCACGCACGGCCCTTTCGGCCCCAACGCCTCTCCCCAGCGCCCGCACACACCCCCAACAGCCGCCCTCACCCGCCGCGCTGCCGCGCCCGCCGCCGCCGCCGCCCAGCGCCCCGCTGCCGCGCCGGACCTGCGAGATCAGATCCAGATCATGCACCGCCGCCAGCTCGGCGTCCGTCGCCGCGCGGCACGGCACCTGGCGGCAGCGGTCCGAGAGGCCCGCCGCGGCGAGGCGGGCCATAACGGCCGAGGTGCGCTCGGGGCGCTCCGGGTGGGAGCGGGAGCGGAGGGCGCGGTGCTGGAGGAGGCGGGGATCGTACGCCAGGAGGGGCGCCCCGGGGGCGCCGGGCCCGGGGCGGGAGGCGAGCTGCGGGTCGGAGGGGGGTGGGTTGAGGGGGAAGGGGCAGGCGTTGGCGCGCGCGCGTGCGTGCATTCGTGTGCACCCGTGCATTTGCGTTGTTCAAAACGAGGGTGTGGCTGGGCACGCGCGTACAGCAAACGCGTGCGCGGCACGACCAAAGCGGCTCCGCCGAATTTCAAAGGCGGGCGGCCCGCCCGGACACGCCGCCCTCACCTGCCGCGGCAGCCGCGCCGGCGCGTCCGGGATCGGCGGCAGCCGCCCCTGCAGCAGGGCGACATCGTCCGCGCTGGCGTGCCCGCAGCCGCCGCAGCGCGGGCCGAACAGCGCGGCCGTGCAGTTCAGGCACAGCGGGATGGTGGCGTCGCTGTCACCGTCGTCGCAGCTCGCGCCGCCGAGCAGCAGGCTGCTCCCGCCCGAGCGCTGCCGCGCGACGAGGGGCGTGCCAAGGGCGGCGCCTGGGGGGTCGTAGCCGTCTGCCCGCTGCTGCTTGGACTGCTGCTGCTGCTGCTGCTGCTGCTGGCAGTCCGGCTGACCAGATGCCCCTGCCTGCTCGGCTTCCATCTCCGTGTCCCCGTCCCCCCCTCCATTCCCGGCGCCGCGGCCGCCAGAGGGCGACGGCGCAGAGGGCGCGCCGAACGGGCCGGGCCAGCCCTGCAGGCGGCCGCTGGCGGTGCGCAGCTGAGAGGGGTGCGTGCCGAGGCCGGGCGCTTGCTGCTGCTGCTGCTGTTTTTGGAGGCTCGACAGCTGGCGGTGAAGCTGCTCATACTGCTGACGGGGCGAGCCCTGCTGCTGCTGGTGGTGCTGCTGCACCCCGTCCCAGCCGCGCAGCACCTGCGTCGCCGCCGCGGCCGCAGCAGCATCGGCCAGGCCCGCGCCGCTACCACTGCCGCCGCCGCCGCCGCCGCCGTCGCCGCCGTCACCGGAGAGCAGCACGCCGTCCAGATCACCCAGCATCAGATCACCCAGACCGCCGCCCCCGCCGCCGCTGCCGCCGCCGCCCTCCAAAAGCGTCAGCGTCAGCTCTGCGGGCAGCTCCGGCGGAGCCTCCATCCCGCCGGCGCCCGCCGCCCCGTTGTCGCCGGCAGCGGCGGCCGCGGCGGCGGCGGCCATGGCCGCGGCGGCCGGGCCAGAGACCGACATCGCGGCGAGCGCGTCCCGGGGCAGCGACCCCGCGCCGCCGCCGCCGCCGCCGCCATCGTCGCTGTCCATTGTGGCGCGCCCCGCCGGCGTCGCCGCCGCCTCCACCTGCAGCGGCGGCGGCGGCAGCGGCGGCGGCAGCGGCGGCGCGTCGGCGAGGAGTTCGTCCCCCAACCCCGGCGCGCCGCCGGCGCGCGCCGCGGCCTCCCGCTGCTCCGCGCGCAGCCGCTGCTCCCGCCCCATGCTCTCCACCATCGCCGCCACCGCCGCCGCCGCGGCCGCCGCGGGCGACGCGCCGCCGCCGGGGCGGGACGCCGCCGCGGGCGACGTCGAGGCGACCGGCGGCCGGCCGGCGGCCGCCGCGGCGGCCGCCGCCGGGGCGCCGTGCGCCGGCCAGCCGCGCGCGCGGGGGCTTGACAGGCGCGCCTCCCCCACCGCCTCCAGCGGCACCATTCGGGGGGGCTCCCGGTCCCCCTCCGGCGCGCCGCCGCCGCCGCCGCCGCCCTCCTCTTCGCCGCCGGGGCCTGCGGCGTCCGCCAGGCTGCCGCCTGGGAAGGAGAACGATCGAAGGTTCATCGCCCGCCGCTGCTGCGCGCCGCCGCCGCCGCCGCCGCGGCCCACGCCGGCGAGGGCGATCGCGAGCGCGTCCGCATCGCCCTCGCCGTCCGGGCCGCCGCCGCCGCCGCCGGTGCCGGCGACGGCCGCCTCCACGTCTGCCACCAGCGCCTGCAGCTGCTCCGCCGCACCCGCCTCCCAGCTCGGGGGCAGCGCGAGGTCGAGGGACCCCGCCAGGCCGGAAGCCTCGCGGCGCAGCGCGCCTATGGGGATCGGGTCCGAAGAGTCCATGCGCAGCTGCCCCTCATCGGTCAGCATGGCGTCGCCGTCCGCCCCATGCTGCCCCACGCCCACGGCCGCGTCGTCGGCGGCGGCGGCGGCCGCGGGGCCGGGCCGCTCTGGGATCTCGCGCATGGGGTCGGCGCGGGCCGACGCAGGCGCGGGGATCCGGGGCGGGGGCGGGGGCGGGGCCGGGGCCGGGGCCGGCGGCTGGGCACCGTGGTGCGGCGCGGCGGGCGCGCACGCGCGCGCGCGTGGCCGCGCGCTGCTGCGACGCTGCTGCTGCCGCCGCTCCGGGGCGTTCGACGGCCTGCAGCGCTGTGGATGCCGATAAGTCGATCAATCGGCTTTTTATAGGAGGAGGACGGGCCGCAGTGGGTCCGCGCGCAAAGGTGGCTGGCCTTTTCGCGAACAGGCGTGCAGCGCTCGGGCTTATTGCGGCGGGCCTTATCGACAATCTCCCGTTTCGCGCCTCGTTCGGCAGCTCACTCCGCCAGATCGCTGCCTTCTCAGAATGCCGCCGCCCACAGCCTAGGAAGCCGTGCATCACCGCTTCCAAAAGGCCAACTGGCTCCCTAGCTGACGAAAACTTCAGCGGGCGCAGCCGGCGGGCCCCGCACGCGGCGCCGTCCGTTGACTCGGTCAACCGTCCGCCTCGCAATCCCATCCGCCCCCCGTCTTCGACCTGGTGCTGTCGACTGAGCGCCCCCCCCCCCCCCCTCAAAACCCAACCCGCTGCAATCCAGATTATGTGACGGTTTACGCACGATTCCTGGCAGCAAACACGGGCTCGTCCCGGGCCGAGCGCGCCCCAACCCTGCAGCCCGCGAAGCATACAGTGGGCCCAGGGTTTAGTGCCTCGCGCCCAAAAAACACTCCTGCATCAAAGCAAAAACGGGCCGCGCGCGCCTTGGGGGCGCGGCGCCCGCAGCGGCCCAACCCTTTCCCGGCATTCCCGGGTTTGGCGGCGCGCCGCCGGGCGCGCGCCCCGCTCTGGCGCTGCTGCCATGGCAGCGCCGGCATGGGGCCGCGAGGGGTTGGGGGTGGCGGGTGTTTGTTGGAGTTTCAGGGGGGCGGGAAGGCGGTGCAAAATCCCAAAGGGGAAGGCTCGGGCTCGTGGAGCGTGGTGAACCGTTGGGAAACTCCAAACGCGGGGTTGGTGGGGGTTGGGGTGGGGGTTGTTGAGGGTTGGGGGGTTCGGCGGGGCGGGCGCGTCTGCCGCGGGGCGCCGCCGGAGGGGGCGCGCACCCCCGCGAGGCGCGGTGCGCGCGGGTTGAGGAAACGGGGCGGATCGGGATTGCGATCTGCCGCGGGGCGCCGCCGGAGGGGGCGCGCACCCCCGCGAGGCGCGGTGCGCGCGGGTTGAGGAAACGGGGCGGATCGGGATTGCGTTTCAAGTGCGCAAGCAACAAGTGCGCAAGCAAGCATGGGGGCGGACGGGCAGGCGGGCCAAGCGGGATGTGACAAATGACGGCGCGGGCGGAGAGAAAACAAAGCACCCAAAGCAACGCGCGTCGGCGGGGCACGGGCAGAAAGCAGTGCCGGAGGGGGGGGGCGAAGTGGCGGGTGGGCAGTGTCTCGTGGGAGGGGGGCGGGCAGCTCTGGGTTCACGGACGGCGCCCGCTCGCGCGGGCGCGTGCCGGCGGCGGGGTGATACGGGGAAGGGGGTGGGGTGGCTGCGCGGGGCTTCGTTCCCTCTTTTGGGCCGCGGGGCGAGGGGCGCACGGCGGCCGGCGGCGGCCGGCGCGCGCCTCCTTGCGGCCGGCCCCGTTAGGGGACAGTTTGGAGGGAGGGGGTGCATTCAAAAGGCCGGCGCGGCTGGGGCCGCGGCGGCGGCGGCGGCACGGGCACGTGCGCGCTGGCTGCGTATCAAGTGCGCCTCGATGGCTGATGACGGGATGGACAGCGGGCGGGCGGCGGCGGCAGGCGGGGGGGCGCATTCGGCCGCCTGCCGGTCGGTGTGGGGTTCTTTCCTTGGTCTGGCTGGCTGGCTGGCGGGCGTGTCGAAAGCGCATGGGCTGGGCCGCTATCGCGCGGCTCCCTCGAGAAGGGTGGGTCTCGGCCTCGGCGGCGCGCGCGGACGGTGGGCGGCGCGGAATGGATGGGGATGGCACGGGCTCTGGATGCAAAAAGGGGTGCGGTTTAGCGCGCGCGCGGCCGCAGCAGGGCGCGCTCGCTTGCGCCGGGCTCACGCGCGGCGCGGCTGGGGCAACGGGGCAATCAGGGTGCGGGCCCCGGCCAACGCGGCCGGGGCGGCGGCGTACGGGGGGGGGAGCCGCCCCCCCCCCAAAGGCCCGCGGCGCGCCGCCGACGCGGCCGGCTTGAGCAGCGGCGGCGGCGGCGCGGCGGGGTTCGTGGTGCGGTTTGGGTTTGGGGCCGGGCGGGCCGCCGCGCGGCCGGCCAGCGCGGGGAAGGCGTCGGCGCGGCGGCTTGGCCCGGACCCGGCTTCGACGTCAAAAGGGGCCGGAAGGTGGCCGGCTCCGAGGCGGGCGCGCGCGCGGTGCGCCCGCCCCGGCGCGCTCCGGGTCGCCGCCGCGGGAGGGCGGCGCGCGGGGAGCGGCGGGGGGGTGGCTTGCGCGCCGGGAAGGGTGGGGGGGGGCGCCGTGAAATGCACCGCAGGCATTCAAATGCCGGCGGTCTGCAACTTGGATTGGTTCGGGTCAAGTTTCTCTTGGTCCTCGTTCGCGCTCTTTTGCTGGAGTGTGCACGAGTGTGCAAACGCGGCGGCTTTGCGTTCTTTTGCTTGATTGTGTGTGTGCGCGCGCGCGCGGCGGCTTTTGATCGGCGCGGCCGCGGCCGCGGGCGGGGCCGCAGGGCCCTCCCGCCGCGCCCGCGCCCGCGCCGAGAAAGCCCCGCGGCGCCGCCGCCCGCCGTCGCTCTCGCCCGTCACCGGGTCACCCGGTCACTCGGTGACGAGCAGCACGGCCTCCAGTGCGCGCTGCACCAGCGGCGCCACCCACTCGTCATCCACGCCGCATGAGTAACCCGTCAGCGCCTGCAGCGCGACCGGCCACGCCGGGAAGAGGCCGGCCGCGAGGCGGCCGGCGAAGAGCAGCGCCATCGCCGCTATCGACGGCGGCACGCCAACAAACGCCGGCCCCGCCGCCGCGGCGGCGGCCGCGTCGAGCGCGCGCCCCGCGACGGCGCGGGCGCACGCGGGCGCGCCGGCGGAGGGCGGCGCGGCCGCGGCCGCGGCGGCGGCGGCGGCGCCGAGGCGCTCGGCGTAGAGCCGCAGCACGCGCGCTGCCGAGACGGCGCCCACCGCGCCGCCGAGCGCGGCGCGGATCTGGCCGGCGGCCGCGGCCACGGCGTGCGTTGGGGCGCCGAACAGCACCTCCAACATCCCTGGCTCCACGCCCGCCCCCGGCGGCACGCACAGCGCGAGCGCGCCGGCGGCGAGCAGCCGCGCGGGGCCGGGCGCGTCCCACGCGGCGGACGCCGCGGGCGCGGCGGCGGCGGCGGCGCGGTCGAGGAGGAGCGCCGCGTCGTGGCCCACCTCTGAGGGGAGGCCCAGCAGCGGGGCGGCGCTGATGAGAAGGCTGGCCAGGTCGGGGCGGGCGGCGAGGTAGCCGGGGGGCAGCGCCTGCGGGGGGTTTGGTTGGTTTTGGCGGGTGATGTTGTGTGCGTGTTCGCGGCCGGGCAGGGCCACGCCAAGCTTGGCTCTTCGGCGCGCGCGCGCGCCTTCGCGGGCCGTTCCGCATCCACCCTTGGAACGCCGCGCGGGACCCAGCCGAGCTATGGGGCCAAACTCGGTCAAAGCGCCGGTCAAAGCGCCGGTCAAACCGCTGGTCAAACCGCTGGTCAAGCTCGCACCTGCAGGTCGACGCCGCACGCGCCCTCCAGCCGCTGCACCGCGGCCATCGCCACGCCGCACCGCGCCTCCCTCAGGGCGTCCTCCTGGGCGAGCAGCTGCCCGTCCGGCAGCTGCAGGGTCGGCAGCTGCCCGCTGCCGCCGCCGCCGCCGCCGCAGGGCGCAGCGGCGGCGCCGGGGGAGGGAGGGGCGTCGGGGAGCAGCGCCTCGAGCGCGGCGCCCACTACGGGGCTGGAGAGCCACGCGGTAAACTCCGGCCCGCCGCAGGCCATCTCGATCGCCGGCGGCGGCGGCGACTGCGGCGGCGGCGGCCGCGCCGCCGCGGCGGCGGGGCTGCCGGGCAGCGGCGACGAGCGCGGCGACGGCGGCGGCTGGGGGGACGCGGCGGCCGCGGCGGCGGCCGCCGACGGGGCCGGGGCCGGGCCCGGGGCGGGCAGGGACTCCCCGCTTGCGATGAGGACCGCATCTGAAGCGGACAGCTCGCCGCGCGCCGCCGGGCTCTGCGGCGCCGCGGGCTGCAGCGGGCAGCCCAGCGCGCAGAGCACGCCCCAGATCACTTGCTGGGTCTCCACCAGCTTGCCCTCCTGTTTGGGTTGGTTTGTGTTGGTTTGTGTTGGGAGGGGAAAGGTGTTTGTTTTGGTTTGGGGTGGGAGGGCGAAAGCTGAAAGAGGGCCCAGGCGAGCGCATTGCGGGACCCCGTGCATTCAAGAGTTGGTTTGCAGAGACCCAAAGCAGAATCGGCCACACCAACACCCAGCCACCACATTCCAGCGCCAGGCTGCACAAAATCCCGCAATCAAACAGCCCCCCCCAGCGCCTCTTTCAAGCCCCCGATCCCAGCCCAGAGAAAAGCCCCACCCGCACCTGCACAGCCACGCTCAGCCGGACCTCAGGCCTCAGCCCACCGCCGCCGCCCGCCGCCACGAGCCGCCCCCTCAGCGCCCTCAGCAGCTGCACCAGGGAGAGCAGCCCGACGTAAGGCGGCCCCCCCGGCAGCGCCAGCCGCGTCGCGGCCGCGCCGGCGTCGTCGTCGGCGCGAGCGGCCGGCAGGCCGTGGCGCGCGGAGGCGCGGTCGTGGAGGCGCACCGCGTAGGCCTGCAGCGGCAGCACGCCGCTGGACCAGGCGGCGTCGATTTGGGCGGCGTAGGTTGGGGCCTCCACGTGCTGGCCGCCCTTTAGCATCACATCCAGCATGCCCTGGGCCTCCCTGACCTTGCCCAGCTGTCGATTTGGTTTTTGTGTGGTTTTGTGTGGTTTTGTGTGGTTTTGTGTGAGCTGTTTGCAGGGTTGTGGTGGATGCTGCGGTTGGGGCGTTTTGCGGCAAAGCTCGCGAGGTCGGCGCCAATTAGTCACGGCAGGCTCTACGCCAAACAAGCTCGAACAACCCCCCAGCGCAGGCATTACAAAGAAGCTCAACCCCCTCGCACCTGGCAGTACACCCGCACTAGGGCGTTGAAGGTGGAGGCGTCCGGCTTGCACACCCCGCACAGCGCCTCGAACAGCTGCTCTGCGCGCTGGGGCTCGCCGCCTGCGGTGCGCGGGGCGTTTTTTTGTTGGTTTGGGGGGGTTTGGGGCGCGGGGGTTCGGAGCGCGGGGTTTGGGGGTGTCGCGCGCAGCGGGCTGAGGCTCCAAGGGCTGCCAGGGCTGCATGGGCTTTGAACATGCGCGCAGCAACGCGGCGCGGCACGTCAACACACCTCCCTCACGCCCCTTGCCCCCCGAGAGGCACCCCAAAGCACCCCCCCGCAAGCCTCACCCGAAACGCAAGCGCCCATGGCTGCGTTCAGGCAGGTGGTGGTGGGCTTGAGACCCTCCCCCTGCATGCGGCCCAGCAGGTCCAGGGCCACGTCCCACCTGGGGGGGGGGTGGAAGAGGGTTTGGTTTTTTAATTGCGGTTGGGGTGGGGTGCGTGTTTGATGTCTGACTGCTGCAACACCGTTGTTCCCAAAGCGAGGCGCAGGCGGTTTCGACTATTGAGGTGCGTTGCCCCCCCGCGCGCGCTCTCCGCGCTGGCCCAAACCGGTCCCTGCACCCCGCCAAACCGAAACTGCAGAAACCGCCCCCGGCCACCTCCCCTCCCCCCAAAACTCACCTGCCCTGCGCCTCGCACGCCGCGAGCAGCGCTGCGTACGTCGTCACCCCCCTCTCAACGCCCCTCGCCGCCACGGACCCCAGCAGCGCCAGCGCGTCCCGCAGCCGCCCCAGCCGCGCGAGCGCGCAGACGGCCGCGTTGTATGTGGCAGGCATCGGCTCCGACCCCCGCTCCAGCATCCTCTCGTAGACCGAGAGGGCCTCTGAGTAGCGGCCGCTCATGTTGCAGGCGGCGACGACTGTGTTGTATGTGCGCGGCTCGGGGGCGATGCCCTGGGGGGGAGGGTTGGTTGGGGGGGTTGTTGGGAGGTTGTTTTGGGAGGTTGGTTCAGCTGCTTGGAGGGCCCTTGTTCATGTGCGCCCTGCAGGGGCGGACAAAGGAGGGCAGGACAAAGCCGCCCCAAAGCAGCAGCTGCTGAAACCCCCAAAAGCAAACCCCTGAAAACGAACCGAAGCCCACCCTCAAAGCACAACCCCCCAAAGCAAAACCGAATTCAGCGCGCGCCTGCATGTCGAGCTGGTCCAGCACCCCAAGCGCCTCTGCGTAGTGCCCCGTCTTTGCGTACACGTCCAGCAGCGTGTTGAAGGTCACCAGGTTGGGCGCGCAGCCCTCTGACAGCATCTGGCCGAAGATGTCGAGGGCAAGGTCGAGCTCGTTGCACTTTAGGCACACGTTGAGCAGCGCGCTGCATTTTTTTGGGGGGGTTGGTGGTTTGTTGGGTTTGTTTGCGTGGTTTGGTTTGGGTTGGGTTGGGTTGGCGTTGCGGTAGAGTAAAAAGGGAAGGAATACATCTGCAAGCCGCAGGCGGTGAATCTAAGCGCAAGGGTAGGAACCCCCCCTAAGAGCCCACCGCAAAATGCCCCTCCCAAAGAGCCCCCCACCCCCCACCTGTAGGTGTGCACGTTGAGCGCCACCCCCCGCGCCCGCATCTCAGCCACGAGCTCCACAGCGCGCCGCAGCTGGTGGTGGGAGGAGCACTGGCTGATGGCGGTGGTGTAGGTGTAGACATCGGCCAGGTGGGCCCACTCGTGGCCGGGGTCGAGGCGCCTGGGGGTTTGGGGCAGGGTTTTGGTTTGGTTTTGCGGGGCGCGTTGCATGTGTGTGACGCACGCGCATGCGTGCGCATGCGTGCGCATGCGCGCGCATGCGTGCGCATGCGTGTCGCTGCGGGCAGCCGGCTCCCTTCAACCCCCTGGAACGCGCGCCCAACCACAAAACGCACCCTTTTCGCCCCCCAAATGTCCACCGAGCCGCCCCTCCAAGCCCCCAAAGCCGCCCTCCCTAAGCCACGCTCCAAGCCCCCCCAAAGCCCCTCCAAAGCCCCCCCTGACACCACCCAAAAGCCCGCAAAGCCCCCCAAAAGCCCCAGCCACCTGATCTCGTCAAAAAGCTCAGCCGCACGGTGGGCCAGCCCCGCCTTTGCCAGCCCCTTGAGCAGCGCAGCGTAGGCGCGCGAGTCCAGATAGGGCAGCCCCGCGCGCACCGCCTCGGACGCGGGCGCCGAGGCGGGGAGGGCCTGAACCGCGCGGATGAGATCTTCCACGGAGACCTCGCGCCACGCGGCGGCCGCGGCGGCGGCCGCGCCGGCGCCGCCCCCGCCGGCGGAGCGGTCGGATTTGGGGGCGCAGACGGCGGCCCACATGCGGCGGTAGCCCGAGGAGCGCGCGTGGCGGTGCGGCGCGGCCGCCGAGGCGCCGCCGCCGCCGCCGCCGCCCTGCCGCGGCGCGCGCGGCGCGGCGAGCGCGGCGGCGGCCGCCGCGGCCAGCTCCCCGCTGCGCGCCGCGGCGGCGGCGGCGGCGCCGTCGGCGGCGGTGGGGGACGGCAGCCCGCTCGACGGCGCGAGCGGGCCGTCGCTGCTCAGCAGCGGGCCCGAGGAGCTGTCGTAGTAGCATGCAGACCCGGAGTAGGCATCTGACAGCGCCTGATCCGTCGGATCAGACAGCGAGCCGTTGGAGGGCCGCTCGCCGCCGCCGCCGCCGCCGCCGCGGTTGGGCTGCCGCTGCTGATTCACGCCGTGCGGCGCCCGCGAGGCGGCGGCGCCGCCGGTCGCGGCGCCCGGCCGGCCGCCCACGATCAGGTCGCTGCTGCGGACCTCTGAAAATGCCAGCCGAGCGGAACTCATCATTTGGGCGCGCGGCGGGCCTCTGACGCCGCGGGCGGGCTGTGTCGGGGTGATTCGGACGAGACCACCCCGCGGAGGGGGCGTGCCCCCGGGGCGCCGGGGCGCTAAAAAGGTCGGTTCCAAGCTTCCGAAAGCCGCATATGCTCGCCAGAGGGCTTGGAAGCGGACCGGCGGGCGGTTGTCTTTCGCAGCGGGGGATTGCGTTCTCACTCTCGAGTCTCTCGGACTTTTCAAAACGATTCGATGGACAAGTCGAAAATGATTGCGCCGGGAGCTGTTGACGCGGCTGATGATGTTGGGGACGCAGCTGTCGATTCAGTTTCGGGAGTTCAGCAGCACTTCCGGGAGCGGCCCAAAAAAGCGGCTTTTTGCAGAAATGCCAAAGCCGAGCGCCGCCGAATCCAGCGAAGGGATCCGCGTTTTGGGCTCGCCGCCTCCGTCCCGCTGAGCGGCGGCGGTGGCGCGCGCGCGCGCCCGATGGTGGCCACCGCCGTCGGCCGCGCGCAGCTCCCCCCTCCCGCTTTGCACGTTTCCGGCCCCAATCGCTCGCGCCCTCCGCTTTCGGGAGTGAAAGGGCCCTCAGTTACTGTACACTCGCCGCCGCCGGCCGCCGCCAGCGCGCGGTGCGCTTCGCACTCCGACGCAACGCTCCGTTCACACACGCGCAGACAAACGCACGCAAGGCGAGCGCCCGCGACAGACGGGTCACCCGCCCGTCACTCATACTGCCCCGTCCTCCGGATGTAGCCCAGAAATTTCAGCGCCTCCCCGCACCCCGCGTCCCCCGCCGCCTGCATCAGCGCGCACGCCTTGGTGCGGTCCTGGGGGACGCCCTCGCCGTCGTAATGCAGGTACCCAAGCACCAGCGCCGCCTCGCGCAGCGCGCGCAGGCGCGTCGCCTCGGCCGCGGCCGCGGCTGGCGCGGCCGCGGCCTGCTGCTGCTGCTGCTGCTGCTGCTGCTGCTGCTGCTGCTGCTGCTGCTGCTGCTGCTGCTGCCCCTGCGCCGGCTGCTGCACCTGTGCCTGCTGCTGCGCCTGCCCCTGCGTCTGCTGCACCTGCTTCAGCGCCTTGCCCAGCCACATCGCGGCGGCTTCCGGGTCTTGCGCCGCCCCGCAGCTCCCGTGGTAGGCGGCCAGACCCGACCTCAGCTGGCCATCCACGTCCCCGAGCTTGGCCGCCCGCCGCCAGTAGCGCAGCGCCTGCGCGCGGGGGGGTCGGGTCGGGGGCTCGCGTTTCGGCGGCCGGGCTCGGCGGGGCGCGCCTTTCGGCCGCGGCGCGGCGCCGCTGCCCTGCGCGGCGCGTGCGGCAACGCCGCCCCGCCGACGCTGGTGCCAACCGGACGGCGCGGGGGGAAACTCTTGCCGCTGCCGACGGCAGCAAACGCAACATGAGGGCCCCACGCAGGGCCCAGACCCGGGGCTTGCCTGCGAGCCGGCGTCGGCGGCGTCCAGCAGCCGCGCTGTGGTGGTGATGGCTCCCAAGTTGTTCAGCTGGGCGGCCTTTTTGGGGGGGGTGGGGTGGAGCGAGGCAGGGGCGTTTTCGGGGGGGGGGGGGAGGCGGTTGGGCGCGTTGCACGGGCGGAGGGTGGCCGCGAGACCAGTGAAAGCGAAGCGCGCGCCGCGCCGCCGCCGCACGCCGGACGGGGCATGGTTGTGTGCAACCCCCAAAAGCCAGCCCGCCCGGGGTCAAAGCTGGATCAAGCCTTTTGATCAGGCCGCCGCACGCACACCCCACCCCTCCCCCCCGCCGCACCCGCATCAGCATGCGAGGGTAGCGCGCGGTCGCCCGCAGGTAGCCCCGCAGCGCCGCCGGCGGCAGCCGGTGGTCGCCTCGGAGCGGCGCGCGCGCGTCGAGGCGGAAGGACAGGGCTGAGAGCAACTGGTCGTCTTCCAGCAGTGAGTCGCGCCACAGCCTGGGGTTGGGGGTGCGGGTGGAGATGGGTTTGTGCGGTCGACTTGGGGTTTAATGGGTCGCATGGGTTGGGAGTTGCGGGTTGCGGATCGGCGGGGGGCTGGGTTTGATGGGTGGCTGCGTTTCAATTGGGGCTGGGTTTGAGGGGGGGGGCTGGGTTTTGAGGGGCGCTGGGTTTTCGTGCACCGGAAGCGAGTCCTCCCACCCCGCGACTCTCATTCCCAGATCTCACCTGCACGTGCCAAACAGCGGCATGACCTGGGCCACCGAGCCGCCCACCCTCAGCGCGACCGCCGCCACAATGTGTGCCGGCAGCTCAGTCCACGGGACCTGCGGGCCGCTGCAGCCGCTGGCGGCGGCGGCGGCGGCACAGGCAGCGGCGGCAGCAGGCTCACCGCACCCAGGCGCCGGCGCGGCAGCAGCAGCTGCGCCGCCGCCGCCGCCCCCGGCGCCGCTGAGCTGCTGCTGCTGGTAAAGCGGGCCGGCGGCGCCGGCGGCGGCGCCGGCGGCGGCGCCGGCAGCTGCGCGGGCCTCTGCCCCAATGCCAGCCGCCGCCGGGGCGGCCCCGGCCGCCGGGGCGGCCGCCGTCGCGGGGGCGGCCCCGCCCGCCGGCGCGGCGCGGCGGCGCGGCAGCTGCCCACTCAGGAAGC
Organism: Raphidocelis subcapitata; assembly: GCA_003203535.1. Taxonomy (NCBI): domain Eukaryota; kingdom Viridiplantae; phylum Chlorophyta; class Chlorophyceae; order Sphaeropleales; family Selenastraceae; genus Raphidocelis; species Raphidocelis subcapitata. The sequence continues at coordinate 5,160 of BDRX01000093.1, read as the reverse complement.
GCCCCACCTCAGAGGCCCACGGGCGGGAGACGAACAGGCAGGCGTCACCCTGGATCGCCTGGGGGAGGGGGCGCCGTTGCGGGGGGGAGGGGGGCCTGTTTTGCAAGGGGGCGGTGGCGGGCTGCCGTACGCTTCCGCCCATGGTGCCGCGTCCCCGCATGCGCCCATGCCACGCAGCTGTCAATGCTTTGCGGGTCCCTCAGCTTCACAGCGCGCGCACCTGCCCCGCGATCCGGCTGGCATAGGCGTTGTGGTCCGCGTGCGCGTGGGGCGCGCGCCACGCGACCGCGCAGCCCGCGCAGCCGGTGGGCGCGCGCAGCACGGGGCCGGGGCCCAGGATCTCGTCCAGCCGCGCGTCCGGGGGCAGCAGCTCGCCGGGGCCCAGCGCGGGCAGCAGGATGCACGCGGCTGCGGCGCTCATCGCGAAGGGTTGGCGCGGCGAGGGCCAGCTCAAGGTGCTGGCAGCCCTCTCCGACGCGGTGCAGGGAGCAGCACAGTCCTTCAGGTTTTATTCTGGTTGCGATGCGACTGTGATCGCCCCCTCAAAACAATGCGGCGCGCCGTCCAGGCCCAGATCATAATTAGAGCCCCTGGCGCCGCGGCCGGCCATGCCACAGCCCGGCGGACCCCCCAATTGTATCAACTACCTCAATCGACACCCCTGGGAGCCGGCGCACCAGCGCGCGCCCCGTGGCGTGTGCGGTCTCGCACCGCTTTGACCAAGTCAGCCAGCCTGGGCGCCCCCTCAAAATCCCCCGCGAAAAGGCGTGCGTTTACAGTTCTTTCGGGTGGGGGGCATGCGGCAACAGCGGAAGCGCAGGCCACAACTCAGTCAATACCGTAGAGCACAGATTCTCGCCGCGCCAGCCCACTCGTCAGGCCGGCCCGCCGCCGCCGCCGCTCACGCTGCCGGCCCCGCCGCCCGCCGCCGCGCTCGCCCACACATCCCCCGCCGCCGCCGCGAGCTGCGCCTGCACGCCCGCGAACCGCCGCAGCGCGCCGCGGAAGTCCGCGGCGCTGTCGAGGCCGAGCCGCTCCAGCTCCGAAAGGTTGCGGCTCTTGAGCTTCTCGTAGTGCGCAACCGCCGCCTGCAGCCGCTCCTGCAGCTGCGCGACCCCGCCGACCGCGCCCGCGGCGCGCCGCTCGGCGGCGGCCGCGCCGGGGGAGCCGGGCTGGTGCGCGGACGCGGCGGCGCGGGCGCGGGAGAGCGAGGCGTCGCGCGCGGCGAGCTCCTCCCGCAGCAGCTCCACCGCTGCGAGGGCCGCCTCCCGCTGCTCCAGCGCCGCGATCGCCTCGGGGATCAGGAGCTGTGCGGGCGGTGATTTTTTGTGGTTTTGGGAGTTTGTGGAGGTTTCGAGCGGTTTTTGAGCGGTTTCTGCAGTTTTCGGCGGCTTTGGCGGCGTCATGGTTGGGCTTTCCCCGCGTGCCTGGGGCCCGCACACAGACCGCGGCATCGGTGGCGTTTCAAAGGCGGACGCTCTCCAATGTCCCGAGCCTCCCCCCCCCCCCCCCCGAGCCCCACCAGGAGGTGTACCGCCCCACGCGCGCCCCCGAGTCCTCCTCGAACCGCGCAAACGCCGCCATGCCGCGCCCCAGCGCCGACAGGTCCTCCACCACCGCCTCGGTGTGCGAAACGAGGCCGCGCGCGGCGCCGGACACGACCGCCAGGTGGGCGCTCAGCTCCCTGGCGGTTTGGGGGTCGTTTCGCCGGGGCGTATTCAGGGGGTGGGAGGTGGTGAGGGGGCGGGCGGCCGCGAGGGTGTGTGCACTACTGCGGACTTTCGACGCTGTAGCAATTGAGTCAAAGGAGGGGAGAGAGGCGTGGGCGGCGCGCCAGCGCCGCCGGCCGCGGCAGGGCAGGGGCTTGCCGGCACCGAGGCAGACGCAGGGCGCGGCGGCCGCAGCAAAGGCCGCACCGCACCCCCAAAGCCGCCCAAAAGACCCCGCTGCGGGGCCGCACCGGAACATCTCCTTGGCCTGCCGCAGCCGCTGCTCCTCGGGCGACGCCGCCGCCGCGCCGCCGCCGCCGCCGCCGCCGCCGCCCCCGCCGCCGCCCGGCGCCGCCTCCTTCCGGGTCCGCGCCCCCGCCGCCGCGCCGACCAGCGAGCCCGCGTGCTTGACTGCGTGCTTGACCTTCAGAATCCTCATGCCAAAGCCGCCGCCGCCCGCCGCGCCGCCGGCCGCGCCGCCGCCGCCCGCCGCGCCCGCGCCGCCGCCGCCGCCGCCCGCCGCCGCCTCGGCCTGCGTCGTCGACGACGAGGACAGGCCCAGCCCCGAGAGCAGCGACTTGACCGCGTCCCCTGCCGGCCGCGCCGCGAGCTGCTGCCAGCGCTCGCACGCGGCGAGGTCGCCGGCGTGGGTCAGGAACAGCCGCAGCTCCTCGCTGCCGCGCAGCGCCGGGTGCGACGCGATCTGGGGGTTGGGGCCGTATGCGCAGGGTTTTCGGCTAGAGCGGCTCTTCGCCTTGGTGACTCGGCACCGGCCTTCAGCAGCTCGACCAGGGCGCGCGCAAGCCCCGTCTGGCGCGCCGCTTTGGCCGCGTGGCCCGGCGACGGCCGCCGCCCCGACGGCGGCGCAGTGGCCGCCCCGCCCCGGCGGGCCCCCTCACCCCGCGAACGTACGCCTGAAGGTCAAACCGCCGCACTTTCGCCGCGCCCTCCCCCGCCGCCCACCCCAGCCGCGACTGCAGGCCGAGCAGCGTCGGCTTTTCCGGCAGCGGCGGCAGGAAGAAGCCCGGGTGCTGGGCCTTGACCAGCTTGTGTAGCGCCTCAAAGTCGGAGCCGCGGCGCCGCACCTCCGACACCACACGGGCGCCGTCCTGCTCGCGGTTCAGGGGGACGGCGGGGGGGAGGGTCGGGTTGGGGCGGAGCGCGACACGGGGGGAGGGCTTTGTTGGGGGGGGGGGGTATCTGTTCCCAGGAGGCACCGCCTGCAGTGGCCTGAATGCCGCGCGGCTGCTATCTGCAGACCCAGCGCGAGCGCGAGGGCTCCAGCGGCGCATGCGGCGCAGGAGCGGGCGCAATGGCGCAAGGGCGCACATGCACGAGCGCGCGCGCAGGCGCACGGGCGTTCACGCAGGCGCACGGGCGCACGGGCGCGTAATGCGCGCCTCACCAGGCCAGCCGCCGTCTCGGTGCGCACGAGATACGTCAGCACGCCCCCCATGGGCACGCCCAGCCGCGACACCTCCTCGCGCTCGGGGTTGAGCACTCGGATCTGGGGTTTGGGGGGGGGGGGGCGCTTGCATCGTCATCGTTGGAGGGCGAGGGGCTTTTGCCCGCGGGCACTGGCCGTCGCTCACAGCGGCTGAGAACGCTGCGCCCGCCGCTGCGGGGCGCGGGTGTCGCCGCCTCGGGCCGGCGGCCCCGGCAGCTGGGGCATTCACGCGCGCGCCCAGGGCTTTACGCCCGGCGCACACCTTGGTCGCCGCCCCCGTCTGCGTGGGGCTGGTGAGCAGGTCGTCCAGCATTGTCATCGCACCGGCCAGACCGGCGCGCGTGTCGGGGGCGGCTGCGGCTGCGGCGGCTGCGGCGGCGCCGCCCCCCGCCGACCCCGGCCTCGCCGCCGCCGCCGGGGCCGCTGCGCCGGCAGCGGCCGCCGCCGCCTCCGCCGGCGCCGGCGGCGCCACCGGCGCGGCGGCGCGGGCCTCTTGCTGCCGCAGCAGCAGCTCCTCTTCCTCCTCGCTCTCGAGGACCACGTGCGTGAACGCCGACGGTTGCGGCGGCGCCGCTGCGGGCGCGGCAGAGGCCGAGGCGAACGCCGCGAGCCCCGCAGACAGCGGGCCCGCGGGCGGCAGCGCAGCCGCGGCGGTGGCGGGCGGGTCGTCGTCGAGCGATATGGTGGCCAGCGGCGCCGCCGCCGCAGAGTTGCTGCTGCGCAGGGTTTGCAGGTCGTGGTGCAGCGGCGGCGGCAGCTGCGCAGCTCCGGCGCCTGGCGTGGGCGCCCGGGCCGGTGCGGCGGCGTCGCCGACGCCGACGCCGCCGCTGCCGCTGACCGCCGCCCCCGCCTCCGCTGAGCCTGGCAGCGGCAGTCGTTCAAGAGGGTCGCTGCTCGCGGCGTCCATGCTGCGGATTTAGCAAGCAGAGCGGTCGCAGATCACGTTGACGACCGCTCGGAGAGGCGGGCGCTGCGTTTATCGGGTTTATATGCCTCTCCTGCTGCGTATCTTCAAGCGTCTGAGCCGCTGTGGGCTGCGCGGAGGTGGCAAGGGGGGGCAGATCCGCTCGGCAGGCCGCCCGCCGTGGCCTAACAGAGTGGCAGGACGGCCACAGAAGATCAGGGATCGTCCCCGCGCCGGGCAAAATCAGCCACATACCGCGAAACCCGCGGCGTCACCCGTCGGCCGTGGACTGTCCCACTTGGTGTGCTGGTGCTGGCGCTGCGCGCACTGCAGCCCGCAGAGCTGTCTATAAAAGGCGCAATGCGCGAGCTCTCAGTGGGTTTTAACTTGCACAGATAACTTGCTGCCGGCTTGCCTCCGCCGCCAACGGTGCGCGGTTGGGCGCCACCCGCCGCTTTGAGCGCGCTGCGCCTTTCGCGACTAGCAGAGAGAGTGGCGAGACGAGTGTTTGGTGCTGAACATGCAAGGAACGCCCGAGAGGCGCGCCCCGTGCGCCATTCGCGGGGCACGCCTTTCCTGGTTGCTGAAAGGTGAGGTGGTGCTGAACATGCAAGGAACGCCCGAGAGGCGCGCCCCGTGCGCCATTCGCGGGGCACGCCTTTCTTGGTTGCTGAAAGGTGAGGTGGTGCTGAACATGCAAGGAACGCCCGAGAGGCGCGCCCCGTGCGCCATTCGCGGGGCACGCCTTTCCTGGTTGCTGAAAGGTGAGGTGGTGTTGAACATGCAAGGAACGCCCGAGAGGCGCGCCCCGTGCGCCTTTTGCGGGGCTCGCCTTGCCTGGTTGCTGAAAGGTGAGGCGGTGCTGAATATGCAAGGTACGCCTGAGAGGCGCGCCCCGTGCGCCTTTTGCGGGGCTCGCCTTGCCTGGTTGCTGAAAGGTGAGGCGGTGCTGAATATGCAAGGTACGCCTGAGAGGCGCGCCCCGTGCGCCTTTTGCGGGGCTCGCCTTGCCTGGTTGCTGAAAGGTGAGGCGGTGCTGAATATGCAGGGTACGCCTGAGAGGCGCGCCCCGTGCGCCTTTTGCGGGGCTCGCCTTGCCT